>JAAAKM020073195.1:170547078-170587057 GCA_010016025.2 Alatinidae sp. Z8VKAUB7J3 | reverse complement strand
TTTATTTTCCATAGATTGTAGTGGATACAAGACACCATGTCGTGTACCATCTAGCAATTTAATACTTCTCTTTCTTATAACTTTTAAATTGATTTATTTTCATAGATTGTAGCGGATACAAGACACCATGTCGTGTACCATCTAGCAATTTAATACTTCTCTTTCTTACAACTTTTAAATTGATTTATTTTCCATAGATTGTAGTGGATACAAGACACCATGTCGTGTACCATCTAGCAATTTAATACTTCTCTTTCTTACAACTTTTAAATTCATTTATTTTCCATAAATTGCACTGGTCAAATTATGGTGGCTATCCGCTCCCCTCATCTTTAGTGACTACGAAAATGCAGGGATTAAATTCGTAATCTTGATGCATATAAACAGAATAGGTATAGAGTAGATAATACATAGTACCTATCGTGACTTAGAGTGACGTAGCTCCTTCAAACACACATTTTTAACCAATAATTACTTAAATTAAACATTCTACTGTTACCTAAATCATTTAAAGGAACATTTTGTATTTTCTCACCATTTCATCATCTTGATGAGCAACTTTTTGATCTCTTTGGGCTGATGACCCAACATTTCTTTGTACTTGATGAAATGAATAGTAATTGTTACAAAAATTAGCATACATTGCAGTCAAAAATGTACTCTATAAAAGTTTCATTGCAGTCAACGGTAAACTGGCAGAGAAAGAAGTTGTTGCTATTGCAGGTGATCTAAATGGCCATGGGTTTGAGGGAGTCCATGGTGGAAATGGCTACCTCTTAACAAATAATTGTTATTTAACAAGCGCCGCAGGAGTAGCTATGATTTCTGAAATGATTAGCGAAATAAAAGTTGCTAAAAGTGAGATAAAATTTTGAAACGCTTACTTCAACGAGATGAGTACTATGTGTCGTAGGCCTACTAACTGTATTTCCTCCGATAAATACCGCTCTCTCATAAACACCACATCGTGAAGTGTGAAATTTAGTAGAAAACCGACCAAAACAAGAAATAACAAATTGTTTATTCGACTTTTGCATTCTTTCTGTTAATAATTCTGCTTTTTCCTCTTAAATAGTTTGTCAAGTAAAATTTTCGCAAAAATTTTTATTCACTCATCTTGTACTAAACGCTGCCAAAAGCTTGGGTTTATTAGTGGAAATGTAGGAATTAACCTGCGTTTTGATTTTTGTGGATTGGAATATAGTCTCTAGCTTTTAAGTTGTGCTAGAGTTCGAAATTTAACTTCAAACGGATTTGTTGCCCTTATTTCATGTTGAGCGCTGATGTCATCAATAGAAGAAACACGTAGTCATTAAGTGATAGTATTAAGTAACTCAGGCACAGCGAGATGCTTAAAGAAGAATTAATAGACCTCTTTAAAATCTTGTGATTTCAAGTTCTCCATTGTCCAAATTTTTTAACGCTTTCTAGTATGCCTTAACATTTTTCTGGGCTAACTTCAAGGAAAAACGTCATTAAGGAAGTTCAACTATTAACGTACTTAGTTTTAAACTACCGTATTTTTCTATGGTAATAAACAAAACCTTGAAAACGCTGGTAAAACTATTTTGGTTTTGATCGGAAACTTTAAAATAATAAAAAAAGTTAAATGTGTAACAAACTGATTTGAAAAATGATTCAGTTATTACGTGGGAACATTCTTTGTTATGTAGGAATGAATCAACTTTCTTATAGATTTCAGTCTTAAAACTTATCTTCGTCATCGGGAGTTAGCTGCAGTATAAAACAAACGATAGTTACAGAGCTTTTATTACAGCAGGCTAGTGTTACTCTTTACAGAATAGTCACAACAAGTGCAATATTCGCAGCAATTTTGATTTGAGGTCCACAGCTTTAAGGAATCCAAGTCAATCAAACCTGAAGGAAATTAAAAGAGCTCTAGCAGGCAGCTAAAACAAACAAATCAATGGTATAGTTATCTTTCCTCTCTCACTGAAACGGCTCTATTGAACAATAAAGTAGTTTACTAGTTTAATAACCTGACATAACCTGGAGTTAATTTAATCTAGGAATGTCTTTCCCCATAATAAGGTAGAGTGACAAGACTGTAAGAGAGATCATCGATGCCATCGCTTGATGTTTTACAACTATTATGAGAATATAATTAGAATAATGCATAATCGAAGTAAATATATACTTATTGCGACTATTTGATTAATCATCTAACCTCAAATACGCGCATATCCGAAAGGGAGAAAAAGGCTTAATAGCTCCTAACTTCGAATAAACCGTGTGGAGACACAGAACACATAAAATAATTCGGAAAGACTAGGACTGATTCCAAGCCTATTTCAACGCTTCGTACAACAAGATAAGCGTTCCTGGGTCTTGTTTCCATCCTCTTTTAGGCGCCAACTTTTATAGCTCAAAAATTAAATAACAGGCCAAATGGTTCATAAAATCAATACAGTACATGCGTCCCTTTCCCTTCCAATAAAATGCAGAACTGTAGATCATAACTGTAAAAGCTGTCATATAACTGCTAAAGATACAGTGAACACGGTGCTTTAATATAAATGACTCAATTTTCCATCAAAAGCGTATTGTATGTTTACTTACATATTCGGAAAAAAATATGATTAAGCCACACCAATAGGTGTAATATGGTGCTAGATGCTAGTCCTTGTTGCCAAGCAGGTGTCACATGTTACTCTTGGGGTGACCCATTGGAAATCATCGGCCCCATACACACAGGCCCCTACTGCTTTAAAGCGTGAAGATGAATTTTACAATTTAGTTTCTCGAGACTACGTTTGTGGATAACTTAAATCGCTGTTGCATTACGTAAAAAAGGTCTGTAAGAAACGTATTTTAATGGTAGTATTTCCTTCGTTTTCCTTTCCAAACTACTCTTGCATGTATTCCAAGCAAAACCTATTTGTTTTCTCGTATTAAGTTTAATTAACGAATCATTTGAGTCATGTCGGTTCGCGAAGCCGTATAGATCTGGAGAATATCAGTAGACTACAATTGTTGGAGAAGATTTACGCACAGTTGACATATTATGTAACCTGAAGAAATCTATCAGTTTTTCGTAATACATAAATTTAAGAAGCAAGGCGTTTTAATTTTTGACCAAATCTTAATATTTAAGATACTAAGTTCCTTATAAGAGAGTTCAGAGATTAGACAAGGTCATTACTGGCAGTTGCACAAGGGGGTTGCTTATTTTCAGCCACGTAGTAGGGTAGAGGAGGAACATGCCTTTCATAGAGTTACAACGTCTGTACCACTGGCAGCTAAGGTCCATGTCACAGCCTTTAATCATGAGTGCAAGAGGAAGACAACATCGACAGTAATATTGCCAATCCCTTAACCTCTCACTTGCGGTAGGTTACTTTTCCTCGATACAGTAGAATGCGTTATTCATACGTTACCACGATAAAATTTCTCGAAACACGACACAAAATCTCGCCTTAGAAGACGCAAAATTGACCTGAGTGGACATAAGCATTACCGTATTTTCTCGAAAATAAGCCGCGGCTTATTTTTTTTCCGAAATGAACATTTTCGGTCTATTCTGGAATCTGCTTATTTTCGAAATGTTTTCGGAAAAGAGACTTGAAAAAACACGATAAGAATAATAACATGAGGTGAAGAGATAGAGATAATGGGCCAATACGCCGTGAGGGCGCAGGCGGGGGGAGGAACAAGGGGAAAAGTGAGTGGAGAGAGAAGGGGGGGGGGGAGGGTGGGGGAGAGGGCAACATATAAAAAAGATGAAAATGTTCTTAACTAAAATGGGTTCTAGTTTTTCGCTTATAGGCCAGGGGGGAGGTACTTTTGGTCAATACCTGGGCAAAAAAGTAGGTACTTTTGGTCGTGAGGAAAAATTTGACAAGAAGGACGACCACCCCCAAAACTTGGATGAAAAGTACCGAAGGTACTTTTGGTTTTGTGGTAAAATTAGCAACCTTCACCCCCTCTATTGGATCAACGCACTCAGTTGAACCACGCCTTAAATACAAATTTAACTTTACCTTAACCGGGATTTTGAAAGTTCTCCATGTCCAGGGGCTGGATTCTCCCCTCTTTTATATCTTAGGAACTAGATAGCTCTGAGGTTTATTACACACACCCTAGATCAAACAAATTTGGTTGCCAAAATACAGACCTGTTGGTGCAGTGGACGAGTTTTAATCATGTAATCATATTCTACGTTTACCCGTTGTTAGTACACCCAGACCTGTAACAGCTGTTCATTCTAAATGGTGGACTACGCTGGACTATGAAATTTTCAGGAATTGTCCAAACATGACCTTTGTATCTTTATTCAATCAGATTATGAGTAGTTGAATATTAGTAAAGGTAGGGTGACAAAACTTTGCAAAGTTTGTTACAGATAAATTGGTCAATTATCAATAATTCAGACCACCCTAAATGCTATTATTAGACTGCCCATTTTTCCCCTTTCATCACCAATTAAAATCAAAATATCGAAAGAACTAAAAAGACAATCAAGCAAATGAGCATTAATAGCTTTATAGACAAACCAAACCTAAATCGTAGCAAAATCTAACAACCTATGAAACTTTAATTTTCATCCCTAATACGTAAAAATAGAAAAATGTATAAAATATTCCTTCATCGCTAATTCTTAAATATAGACCAATGTATCAAATATTCCTACATCACTGATTCTTAAACATAGACCAATGTATAAAATCTATATCCATCCCTAATACGTAAAAATATAAAAATGTATAAAATATTCCTTCACCGCTAATTCTTAAATATAGACCAATGTATAAAATATATCTTCATCCCTAATACGTAAAAATAGAAAAATGTATAAAATATTCCTTCACCGCTAATTCTTAAATATAGACCAATGTATAAAATATATCTTCATCCCTAATACGTAAAAATAGAAAAATGTATAAAATATTCCTTCATCGCAAATTCTTAAATATAGACCAATGTATAAAATATTCCTTCATCACTGATTATTAAACATAGACCAATGTATAAAACCTATATTCATCCCCAATACGTAAAAATAGAAAAATGTATAAAATATTCCTTCAACGCTAATTCTTAAATATAGACCAATGTATAAAATCTATATTTATCCCTAATACGTAAAAATAGAAAAACGCATAAAATTTTCCTTCGCCGCTCATTCTTAAATATAGACCAATGTATAAAATATATCTTCATCCCTAATACGTAAAAATAGAAAAATGTATAAAATGTTCCTTCATCACTGATTCTTAAACATAGACCAATGTATAAAATCTATATTCATCCCTAATACGCAAAAATAGAAAAATGCATAAAATATTCCTTCACCGCTAATTCTTAAATATAGACCAATGTATAAAATCCATATTCATCCCTAATACGAAAAATAGAAAATTGTATAAAGTATTCCTTCTTCGCTTATTCTTAAATATAGACCAATGTATAAAAAATTCCTTCATCCTTAATTCTTAAAGATAGACCAATGTATAAAATATTCCTTCATCGCTAATTCTTATATATAGACCACCCTTTTCCCCATCCACGTTATTTCACTGACGATCGTGAAGCATTAGATTCTTCTTCCATCCTTTATATTGAGTTAAAATGGGCGTTTTTCTAAACCCCACACCCCAACTCTCGCCTGACGATAAATTCTGATATTCCTCAAAGTTAATTGCATATAGCACGCCCATGTGCCCCTGTGTTTCCATTCAGGGACGTTGACTTTGGACGCCCCAGCTGCCCTTTATTTATAAGTTAGCCTATTTGGTGGTTTTGCTGTTTATTAAGGGTAGTTTGGTCCACTGCTTATCAGGGGTCTTTGATTTAGAGACTGCCCCTGTTTTTCCGTCTTGCATCAGCCACCAGGCGTAATACGGAAAGGTAAAATAACTACATCTTTAAATTGTGGGCCTCTGTGCAGGAGCAGGTGCCTAGCCATGATTAAGAACATTTAGGGAACACAGTAATAAAAGCAGATTTATGTCGTGACATTGGTCACTTTTGAGTGTCGTTTAAGATACCACATGGAAAGGAGGCTGGCTTTTTATATTACTCATCACATGACGTGAGTGATTCACTCTGTTAAATGTCCACCAACGATGTAAAAAGTGTACATCTAATGATAAATCTTTTCAGTACAGTGCAACGTCAATTATCTGAATATCGATTATCCGGAATTCGATCATCCGGACGTCGTAAAAATCGTAAGCGTTTGCTTGCGCGTAAGCAATGTTACGAAAATTGCTGTGGAGAGGTGCTCAGTATTGTCAAAGTCCGCTGTTCGAAACAAAAAAAATTCAATTTCGCACGAGGAGGCATATCGCTGAATCGAGAGTTTCCTCGAGTATTTGCGACATGAAGGCCTGACATGTATCGCTGAAGCAAAGCCGTACCATACAATGTTTCAAAACTTAACTTGGACTCCTTTTCTTTCATATTTCACCCGTGAACTGACCAGCCCATGTTGCAACACCAAACAGGCTAACTAATAAATAAAGGGCAGCTGGGGCGTTCAAGGGCGACGCCCCTCAATTTGTGCTACCGAGCAGAGAAGCAAGCCATGAAGCAGGCTCAACTGCCCAGTAGGATCGCCTCTCGCGGATTATGGAAAGCATATGTCATCAGTGACAACAGATACTACATCCATCTATACTACATACATTTTAACATGGCACGTGTTTATATCCTAGTTAGAAGAAAAGAATAGAACGAAGAAAGCTATTCTCTCTTAGGTTGTAATATGACCGTTTCACTGATAAATTTCTCATTACAACGAATAACGTACCAAACAGCTTAAAATACTTTTCATGTAATTTTGTGAATGCCAGTGGAATGTCCTGATACAATATATCAATAATAACATGATTTTACATTTGTAGACTGGTATATTTGGTATATATATGAGAAAGAAAATTAAATGTTTTTCTATCATCTCGGTAAGGCCCTATGTTTCGTTTCCATATCAAAAGCCAGGACTTAGCAGTTGCCCCTAACAACTTACTTGCACTTCACTGATTGTATTTGGTCTCCAAACGTACAGCCAATAATCTTAAACATTAAAAGTTCTCTTTTGAAGTTTCCAGTTATCCTACTAGGGATAGAAAGTTATGAAAACCTTTGCTGCTTTGTAGAGCACACGAGTCTCTACGTTAAACGAAATTGTAAATGACTGCTTCAGTTTTCTTGACAGCGCCCTCAGCATGCACTCCCAGTTAGAATCCTAGTGATGCTTAAAAGAAGTAATGCTCTAGAACACTGAAATACTAAGATAAGCTGTGATGATTCCATAAATAACTCACAAACTAGATAAAGTGAGAGCGAGCAACTCAAATCGATAAAGTAACACTTTCTCAGAGTAAATGCTTTGGGCATCATCAGAAACAAATCAAAAAGAACTATAACAAACAAAAGACTGTCTAATTCTTTTGCAATTTCCCCGACTTTCAACCTTAATTTGACTGTACTAGTGTTACAATTACAATTTCTCTTTGGGCTCTAATTTTTCAACATTTATTAGTAGAGACAGCTGCACTTGCATTCATTGTCGCTTTCTTGTACTATGGTGTTGCTAGGTAAAGTTAACATGTAACAAGTACATAAAGAATTGGTAAAATTGATCCAAGTTGAGGGTGCTGTAAGGAGGAGAGTTGCAAATATTTAAAAATTAGATGAAAGCATGCTCAATATGGGAAATTTAATCCAGGGAATGCCCATCAGACTAACAAATAAATATGATTTGGACTCCCTGAGTTTGAATGAATAAGAAATAAACAGACAAATGCAAACAAATTATATACACTAAGGTTATAGACCCTAAGGAAGAGAACAACTTAGTTTCTTACCTTAAAAGATACAGTTCAAAGGCTATCAAAATCCAAAACAGCAAAGTTAGGCCTACTCCAATAGAAGAAACGGCGGATCAAACCAACCTGGTAGATTATTGTTGAGAATGCATGCAAAAAAGGTTGGCCTTGAGCTTCAAGAAGATGATCCACAGCATGGAAGGAAGTGGGAGGAAGCGGAAGCTAGGGCTCTTGTCATGGTGAATAAGTCAGAAATCCTTGTAAAATGGGTGCTATTAGAAAATAATAGATAAAGACAGTAAAATGCTTGTTTCTAATAACTTACCAGCTCTAGTATGAGGTAAAAGAAGTGGTAGAACTAGAGGGCAACCAGACCATGTCCTCCTCCAGAGTCCTTCATAAATATCACCTTTCTCATTGACTTAAAATAAGCTAGTTTGTGACGTTTTGAAGGTTAATAATAATGTGTATGTGGGTGACTGAGAGAGTATGGCACAGGGAAATCCATACAATCCACCTAGTGAAGGGTTGACATAGCCTCCTTTGAACCCTTCCCCTATAATATTGTTTGTAAGGAGTTGAAGTTTGGAGGCGATGAGATAACGGTGATTGAAAAGTATATCAATATTCGTAGTTCCTTACGTCTTGGAACGTGATCGCTCATCACGACAGAACCAAGTGCTTTTTTGAAGTCAACATAGCGAAAAACCGCCTTTCTGTTACTAGCTTTGACCTCCTCAATTCATCACCTCACTGCCAGAACATGCGCTGCCGTTGAACGGCCAGACCGAGACCTATTTTGATTATCTCTAAGATGTTAATCGATTTTCGGGTGTTATTCTATTTAGAATCATCGCCTTGACTACACATTGTTTTTATATAAGCAACCCAGTTGCTATGACTTCAGCCCTCGAATTAGCCAAAATATTCAGCAAATTAGCAACCCTCAGCCCTGACAGTTCGTTATCGACATGTTTTCACAAAACAAAATTACAAATTTTCTTGAAAATGAAGACAGAATTTTTTTTTTGATTTGAAACAAATACATAACTAACTATTTACTGTAAGTAGATACAAGGAAAACTAAATATTGTATGTATTCATATGATTCGGCATCACAAAGAAAAAATAACCTTAGCAACCTGTTAAGCAACTTTATCCCTGAAGATGTATCATACCCTTAGCAACCTTAGCCCTGACCTTAAAAATCAAGTTGCTTATATCAAGAAAAAATGTGCAGTTTTGCTACTACTGAGAATAGTAATGTACCTCTGTAGTTCCTCGGGTCACTGAAATCACCAGACTTACAAACAGAAAGTAGATCAAGCTCTGATAACTGAAAAGGTTTCAGGCCCTCCTTTAATAGCAAAGTACAGAACAGTTACATCTAAATTGCACCGTTAGTAGTGTGACTTTCTTTGCTGACACATCACATCAAAACGAGGCAAAATGCACCGAGAGACGTCACAACATCAAAACGAGGCTGGGTGAAAACAATGGCAAGCAAAACACATTCAATGGCGTTTCGCCACGGCCAATGACCCTTCAGTTCAAGCTTGCTCTTAATTATGTATTTCTAATCTACTCCCTGTGGAGTGTAGACCCATAGCAGCCACACAAGGCGCTTGCGTATTCTTTGCTATCATAGCCACGTCCCAATTTTACACCTTGTTACGGTGTTACAACGTGATAGTATTACAATAAAAAACGATGATAGCGAAAGATACGATGATCCATAAAAAGTGAGACCCGTGCAATCATAAGTTCTGCCCTTGTGAAAACCGAAGTTGAACCGAAAATGAAAAACTGGTAAAATTCCTGTCGTGAGGCAAAGGTTAAGGCGATTCTATCGCAGAAATGGAAGCCACAACCGGTTTACACACTTACAGCTATGCAGTCGTACTTATACATCATGTAATACGTTTACAACATTGGTAGTTGCGCTCTTACCTGCTGTTGATTGTTTGGGACGTGATCACTATTTATAATTCGAGAACGAGTGGGTTGATCTTTCAAAACAGACTTTTTGAATGCAACGTTGGCTTGGTGTGCTATGGATTTCTTTGGTGTCTGAGGAGTAAGAAAAAGAAAAGAGCGGATTACCTACAATCTCGGGCATAAATTACTGTAAACTGGTCTAACCTGCGTTCCAACTGACGATTGATTTTGAAAATCTTCATTTTGGTGACTTGCATATCACACCTCCCTGTTGATACGAAGTGAGGGGCAGATGGCGTGTAATACAACAAATGGGAGCCCCTTTCCTTTACAAAGTGTCTTCCATGATTTCGGTCATTTTCATCGAATTTAAGTAAAAGTTTACATTGCTTTTGTGAACGATTGTAGGCGAAACAAATTCATAAATTGTGGATTTCCCTTCGTCTACCATAAAATTCTAGGACCTACCACACAAAATGTTTCATCTGAATTGCTGTTGCTGATGTAAGAGACAAAAAAGGAAATACGTAGAAATTCCTGCCCTCCTGTCAGGCGGATCTTACAGGGGACCTTCATTCCCAACATGTCTCCCAGATTATCTGGTTGGCCATTCATTGTCACAGAACAATTTTCCCTTCCAGCCAGTCTACTTTTGGTTTCCTGTGTGGATGTGGAGGAGGTATTTAACCTTGCTGGACTATGTAAGAGGGACAATTCATTTAAGAAACTGTTAAGAAACTTTTAGAATTACAATAGGGTGACCAGTTAAGAACCTTCAGGTACTAAGAGTCCTTCTCGGGTTTCTTATCGAAAACAAGCGTGTAGAAATATAGGATCAGGTAGTGCGATGTGCGAGCAAGGATTGAAACTAACAAAACGTATTTAAAGTTCAGATAGTGACTAGATGAAAAATAGGCAATATCACTATAGCTCATGTCAGCCCGCAGCAAGACGACAACTGGCACTTGCTTTCATTACGCGTCACAAGCACTTGTGTTTCATCAAACGGGGGAGGGGGGTAGCCTGCGCTGCATACCCAAAGACGTTGCTGCAAAGACTTTGTATGGGGCTGCACAGGAACTGAGGGAGAGGGAGGGGGGTTGATGTATAAAGGCGTACTTCCTCGTTTCCTCATAGTACATGTATCAACAAATTCACTTTGTCCATTCACAAGATGTTAAACAGGGGTGGGATAGATCGGGGTGGGGCGGTGGTAACCAGGTACAACTACCAATAGCAGTCAAGAAAAATACATGCCACTATAACAACGCCGGCACCTCGGGAGCATTTGAACCAATGGGAGAGAATGAGGGCAAGGGCTGCTGGTTGATCTGCATCATCATCTATAGTCCATGAAGTCTGCTGTTTTGTGCATTGTTGCAGACCTTGTATCATCATCATCATCATCCGGTGCCCTGCTTTATAGCGTTGGCGATCATGTCTTTCCACACATGTCTATTTTGAGTGATTGATTTAGAGAATATCCTTTTCCAAGTTTTGTTAAGGAAAGCATCAAATTTGCCACCATTTAAACAGGTATTACTTTTACTTAGATGTTGAAGATGTATCTCATTTAGTCTCGTAGCCAAGGAAATAGCATTAAGCGGCCATCTTACCATGCAGACACACTAATAAAACTTGTATAAGATCATTGTAACCATTGTGATAAAGATTACTCTGGTGGCAACTGCTGACCGGAAGAACAGTCAATCTATTGATGATCATAATGAGTTAACAAATCTGAAACGGCAGTGTAATCCGGCTGTTAACATTAACCAAATATTTGAAATCAGTCGTTCCCGAAGTGGACTGCACCTTCCTTCTTGTGGGAGTTGGAAACATTTAAGGGGGCGGTACAAATCATGGAGAGATAGCAGATAGATGAAAGCTGAAAATTTCTGACTTTAGATTTTGATTTTGTTTGTGAATGACGGTTTATTGCTTAAAGTGTTCCATCGTTGACTGATTGAAATGTGAAGCTAACTAATACCTAGTTCAAGCCGTACAAGTGGATGTGCATCGGCAGCCAAGTGGGCGGTAGCATGACAAGATTGGGAATCACGGTTTTAGCCAAGGAGGCAAATTAGAAACGGGTTAAACATGTCTTAGGAATTTTATTACATGTGAGTTCAATGGATTCATGCGCCGTTTTAATTTAGTTAGTGTCTGTGGCTGTGACAAAGTAAGAACAACAAAAAAGAAGCAGATGAAACAACAAACTTGCGAAAATCAATGTCACCGTAGTGTAGTGGTTATCACGCGCGCCTCACACGCGCGAGGTCCCCGGTTCGAACCCGGGCGGTGACATGTGTCTTCTTTTGTTTGGAATTTTTGTTGAGCAGACCTGAACTGTCCTTAAAGTCATCTTCTGAGTGACTACGTCATGTTATCGTATATAACAGCATCTACTTGCAAACGTAGAGCGCACGCCGCAAAAGCGTGGGTCACGGGTTCGATCCCCGATGGTGACATGCTTTTCTATTTCTCTAGTGTTATTTTCTAGCTAAAGATAACAAAGGGAGCACCGTCACCATAAAGAAAGGAAGTAAAAAAGTTCCATGTCATCTAATAAATCTGTAAAGATGATATATATTCTCTGAAGATAAAATGAAATAAAGAAAGAAACATTTGTATATTTTTTCGGTCCCTCCCTTTTCAGTTGGTGGCGTCGCTTCTGCTCGTTACACTTTTGCGATTCTTGTAAAAAAAACACTAGAAAAATTACCACCTGGACACGAATCCGTGACCCATGCTTTTGCGGTGTGAGCTCTACCGACGCGGCTAGGTGACCTCCGATGTTAACATGTGCTGCAGTTGCCACATTAGTTCCCAGTCATCCACCGGTGAACATCGACATTCAGCTCAACGCAATGGACCATTTCGGAAAGTCTATGTAAATTACGTCTCTCGTTGCACTCTGGTGTTGTCTGCGAGACAAACGCTTTTAGTCTAACATGAAAACAGTCATCGGCAAAGGGATACCATTTGAAATTTCTTCAATTTAAACCATTTCTGTGTCGTTAATGGATGCAGAAAGGAGAAGAGTGTAGATTAGTTATTTGTTATTAAAATATGAAAGTTTGTTTGGGTTTCCTCCTTTTTAACAAGAGAAAGGAACCTATATAAATACTTGGGTAGGCAGAAGGAAATAAGAACCTGATTTCCTGGTTTCCTGATTACAAGATATACAAAACTTCATTTTTGATTATAACATGCGTAATTATATTTCATATTTACAGAAACATTTTGAAATTAAAGGATTTATAGCTTCTGTTAGTTATACTCTTTTCAATGCATTTCGTGAGGACCAAATAGTGATACTTTGACCTCTATTTTGTACATCGTGAGATTCTACTTGACACCAGGAGGACTTTTTGGCATCTAGTGTCCCTGATTGCTTCAGCTGATGTAAAAAATAGGTTTTTTTTGTATGGCTTCCCCCCTTTCTGCTTGCTGTTTGATCCTGACCAAGTTATCTGTCGTGTTCTTTGTAGCTTTGCCCCACTTGCGCATCAATTGGTTCATCGTTTTTTTCTAATTGATTTCTTTTACTAGATCACCATTCCCTTCTATTTGGTCTCCCTCCTCGTTTTTGTCTGGCACTTTTCTATTCTTCTGCAAGAGTAAGAATTATTCTCACAATCACAGTCATTGCAGCTTATCCATCGTTTGAGATTCCAATTTAGGTCTACGTTTAACCTGCTAATGATTTCACCGCCTCCCCTTGGTAGACCACTGCAGTTTTTAACGTGGGCATACGGTTTGTAATCTATATAGGCGTTTTTTAAATTAGTACACACATCTTGCAAAGCAATGATTCAACCCCTCGGCCCATGCTTCGAACCCCTTCTCCCTTGGTGAGCCACTGAATTTTTGAATGCGGACATACAGCTCGTAATCTGTATGGGCGTTTCGTAAATTGATCCACACAGGCAAGCTGATCAGCTTCTCATTCATTCTCTTCTAGCGTGTTCAGGATCAGGTGTCGTATCGTGTTATGTTTTTCCTCTCGCTGGTAGTAATGTCATCTTAAAAGAATAAACATAAGCATGATTTGCTAATAAAGATGATATTAGACTATAATCGAGGAAACATCAGTAATCCAACAGAGAGACTTTGAATCATCTGCTAGGGGGTATACCCCTGCAAATTAGTTAAGTTAATATTACAATCTTAAGAATGATTTGAGGTTCTACAAGACTTGCTAGGCAAAAAAGCAACATAAGCGACGAAGCAGTGCATCTTACTTAAATGATTTCTGCTGTGGTTGCTTAGAAGACTATGATCAATCTCGTTTTCATCCAGAAGCGATGACTTTATTCGATGAGCGTTTCATGAAATTAAGTTTACGGGATTTGGAAGCTATGATTTCATTGGTGTTAAATGGAACAACGGCAGTTTTCCTTACCCTAATGAATCGTGGTAGTTTTAACATGGACATGGCAACGAGTTGTTGTTCTTTAAAAGCTACTTAATGTGTAGCTTATAACGTGTTAGTTGCTTTTTAACCTCACACTACTTACAGTTAGAAACGCAAGCCTTTTTATTTGCGAATGCTAATTGTGTGACGTCAAATTAGATTATGACGTCCAATTGCTTCGATTGTAAGGCATACCGCTGGTCATGATTTTTGACAATCAAATCTATTTAAATCTCTCATCTCTCCCTTAGTTTATATATACGAATTTTCTTAGTTTCGTCTGGTCCTAACTATTTTACTAGGAGAAAGGAAACAAACCCTGATTTTATACGAATATAATAAGTCCTATATAGATAAAAATTTTTAAATAGATGCAAATAGGCTGATGATGAAGTCCTCGGAAGTAGTCATGAGAACATCATATTACATTTTTAATAGGCGGAACAAAGACTGGACCTCTCCGGAGCTATTACTTTTAATGTAAATAAATTTTTTTTCTCCCTTAGCAATTGTTTTTATATGTGTGTGTTTATACTTTTTCATCGTTATCATTCTTTTTAAATTTCTTTGGACTAACACTCCTGTACATCAATCCTGCTGTCCTATGTACTACGCCAGGTGTAAACAGCGGGTAATGTTTTGTAAAGAGAGTACCAATAAAGGCATTGAGTTAAAAAAAAACCCAAAACAATTCTTACTGGACGAAAACAGGATCTTACAAAAAATGAGTGGAGTAGCCTTAAGATCCACATATTATCTGTTTTGTTGAGGAAACAAGGATTGTAACAATCCATCATGCTTGAACTACCATTAATTTTTGTAATTAACCCTAGATTTTACCCCTTGTAAGAGTTGGTCTGTAAATCCCCCTTTGATACCTTCAAAACAAAAGCGACATTCGGTGGCTTTGAAGTGGAAGCTTTCGACTTCTTGTTGAATTCAGCAGACTCAAGGATCTGAGGAATAAAAAATATTGGTGCTACAGTGTCCTTCCTAACAAATTACATCTAGTGATTAATAAATTCTTTCAATAGAGAAAGATGCACATGTTCTTCCCATTTGAGTACACGAAACAAAAATATGTTCACGCCTAGGAAACATAAGTAAAGCACGTATATATAATATAAGAAAAGAGAACTGAAAACATGAAATTTTACGAAGTATGCTAAAGCAGCACTCTAAAACCCCAGTTACGTATTGCAGTCCGAAATGATAATTAACTGCACAAAGTGTCAGACAAGGGTTACCCCCTTGCATTCTCCTTTTATCATGTTACACTGCACTGGTTCTTTACGTCGAGCCTTCATTCTAAGTTGTCCGATGCTATCAAAATAAAAGTTTATTTTTCTTAAAATTTTAAACTACATTTATCTAAATGTCAAATGGCAGTTGGTTATTTCATGTAAACTCAATCGCGTGTATTTTCCCTTTCTTTGTGGCTGTTTTGTTGCTTCTTTACTGTAAAAGTGATACAAAGCCTGTGTAGTGTTCGTTAACGCCTAAAAACATATTGGTACCCCTACAGTCGTAATGTGCTACAATAATGAAGGAAGATGTAGTTCAAGTCGTCGGGGGTTCGGTACTAAGCTTGTATGGTGGTATAAAGTTAAAGTTCTAACGAGAAACTTTCGGAAGATGTAGCCACAAAATAGTTATCAACCTTTATCTGAATAATGGTGTTAACTTAAGTCCTGTACAAACGGGCTCGACAATCAACTAGACTTCGCACGACTTTTGTCGAATCAAAAGTCGAGCCCGTTTGTACACCTTGTATAGAGAAGTCGAGGGTATATTTGTGTTTGTCAGGCATTTAGGATAGCGAGCTATTCTAAGGCTAAAAACAGCTTTTGAGGTTACTCTTGTTTCCTTTAATTCACGAAACAAAGCGTAGCAGCTTGTATTCCATTCCGATCAGTCTTACATCCGGTAAACATTTTTGACTTAACTACCTTACCTAAAAACTAAAAAAAACATATTTTAAGAAGAATTTCGCAATAAAAAACTTAATTTCAACGTCAAAGGTCTCGAAGTGTTTAAACCTTAATATCAAAGCATAAAACCACGTATTACAAAAGTTATACATGTTATTAGTAGGGGCCAGAATTTATGTAGTAAAAAAAAATCAAAATATATATTTATTATCGCCTAAATATGTGGTTTTATGTGTTAAAACATCAAACAAATATGCGTTTATGTGCTACAAAATCGCCGAAATATGTATTTTTATATTTATGCGCTAAAAAACTGATAGAAAAATTGGGATCAGTTGCTTCAAGCCTTTGTTTCGTTCCACAATCGTGGAAAACTTCAAAGACAGGGTAAAGTCATTTGCCATTTTTTCCTGCACATTCAGAAAGGTGTGCAAGGCCTCAACTCCTCTTACACTCCGGCCCTGCAGCTTGTAAATCGCCGCAGGCAAAAATTCGAAGTTAGATTTAATGTAGGCCAGGTCCTCTTTGGTTTTCACTGATTTAAAAAGCTTCTGTGACACTCGGATGGATTGGGCTTCATCAGGATCAAAAGCCGACACAGATTACTTCACCTTGTCAAAATAATTTGCATACTATGTTGCAGCTTCGATCCAGGTCCTCCACCTTGGTGTCACAGGCTCTGGAGGCAGCGGGATGTCAGAATTAAGATCCTTGAAAACAGTTCCGAGAGTCGGGGCCTTTAGATAAACCATCTTCATTTTGGCGATCAGATTGTCTTCTAGTTCATATTTTTCGCAAATAGCTTCAAAAATAATCTTCATTAAGGCATGATGGTAATTGACTGGCAGTAGTTTTAACGAAATCTATGTCGATAAGGAGGTTTTATAAACACTGGTCCTAAAGCGGTAAAAAGATAGAATATGGAGATATGAGCATGATAAATTGCACTAATGTAGGCCTAATACTTCCTTTCCTCTTTCACTCCCCTCAAGTATAGAAATGCTCTTTGTAAGTTGCATTTTACACTCTTCAGATAAAGTGGTTATGTCGTTTTCACTCCTTACTAACAGGAGCTGGGACAATTCCCATATACATGGGATTTTTATTGGAGCACAGAGCACTTGGACGCTCCTCCTAACGTCATCAATGGCCCTTCGGGGTATCGAATCCGGGGTAGCCCTCTGGCAACAAAGGCTACCGCACTCTTTAATCGCACCCATAAAAGTGCAGTAATGGTATTTGTGAAACTGCTTCGGTTGAGGCACAAAGAAAAACATTCATTAAGACATGATGGTAATTGACTGGCAGTAGTTTTAACGAACTCTATGTCGATAAGGAGGATTTATAAACACTGGTCTTAAAGCGCTAAAAAGATAGAATATGGGGACAAGAGAACATGATAAATTGCATCAATGTAGGCCTAATAATCCCTTTCTTCTTTCACAGTTAATGAAAATTTTTATGATCAGAACTACTTTCTGGACGAGAAACCGTTCTATACAATAGACACAAGCTATTTAGTACTATTTACGTTATTCAACCTAATAATTTGATTCCTAAAGAGCTCGAAATTCTGGATATCTAGGCCTACCTTTAATTGATACAGTTAAACACATCTTTTTAATAATGTCAATGACCAAGGTGTTCTACAATGCTGCTTGCTTTCAATTCTACTATCTGTAACAATATTTGTTAAGTTAGGTATAGTAACCGCTGACCGGTTTTGCAGGCTGTTATGTTGTGAACACGTTATGTGACTCACTTTTCGTTTTCAGCTTCTGCTTATCAATTTCTTCTGCTTAGCTTATCAATCAACTTCCCGCTAGGTAGCGGGCTACTAAACGAAATTCCTATTTTCGGGTACACTCACTAAAAAAGTTGCAGGCCCCCCAGATACAATAATTTAAACTTTTTTTCTTAGCTGATTGTGTTCGGAATTAAACGGGCTTTGTTTTTGAATATAAAAAAATACTTTATCTTGAAAAAGTTTCGAGTTTTTAGCTTCTCTGTTAAAAATTTGTTGACCAAAATCTATTTTTTTAAAACTGCAGTAAAAACTATTCTATTTTTTTTACTTTTTTACAAAAAAAAATCATGTTCATGTAACCCCAAGTCCCTTCTTTCTATTTATGCAAGAGTACGCTGGTTTTGACCTATCTTATCTGTAAAAAAATTAAAATCGTCGAGCCCCATTATAAACCAAATTTAGTATTTTTTGCCTATGTCTCAGAAACACCCCAACTTTGAACATGCGCCCTACGATATTCTGGTCGACTACCATGGGATCCACCCTTAACATTTTTGTACCTTTCGGCATGGGTACTAATCGAAATAAGCAAGATACAGAACTTGGCGCTCTGACTATTATATCACTAAGCTTTGTTTAAATGATGATAATCAATTTGGTTTTAGATCTAGACTAGGCTGTCAGCGTGCTCACTGTGCTTTGACTTCTTTATTAAAAGATTTCCATCGAACTCGTTGCGTACTTCATTTTGCAACCCTAGCCTTGTCTAAAGCATTTGACAGTGTTTGTCATTCTAAAGCATGGACAGCATTATGCCAGTGCATCGTTTTTGGTATTCCAGTTCTAACCTTCGCCTTAAGTCATTAGATAATTCTTATTTTGGTCATATCCCTGTTCGTTGCAGTGTAAGACAAGGGCGAGTTCTTTCTCCGTATATTTTTAATGCTTGTATTGAGGAGTCGATGTTTGGCGAATATACGATGGTACATGCTGCTTAATTCGGTCAACTAACCTTGAAGTCGTGGGGCCAACATAGCCAACCTCACACTGGCATGAAAATTGATAAACTAGACTAGAATTTGTGGAAGGCACACGATCTTTGTGGTTGGTTGATAATGCTTTTTGGTTGTATAAACTGCACGTGGAGCGACAGCGCCAAAACACTTACCTATGGCCTTTTTGATCTGGTTTTCAAAACGAAGTGAAACGTTTCCATGCCACGGTAGTTTTAAGTATACAGGGTATTTTTTGGATCCAAAGCGTTTTTCTTTGGAGAACTGTAAAAGTTTAAATCTAATGGACCTGTATCACAATTGCGCAATCCTGTCTCAAAGCGAGGTTGAGCTCGCATGAATCAACCAAAACAAACCGACTACAGACTCGCAGTGTTGCCAGGTGGGTGCTTTCCAGCCCAATTGGGCTTCTTTCTGTTCAGATGTGCGGGCATTTTTTCTTCAGGGCGGGTGGGCGGTTTTTGGGCTGTTTGGGGCAAATTTACTGTCAGATATCTTTTCAATAAAATAATTATTTAGGCTTTAATGTTTAAAATTCCCCACAATTAAAGTTCGCAAAAATTAATTTTGAATTCGAAAATCACTTTCTTTAAATTTGCAGACTCCTTTCGCATTGCTCTATTGTGCTCCGGGTGTTTTTCGTTTTCTCACATTTGTGCATCACAATGCCGTCTGCTAAAATCTGTGTATCGGAAACCCCCGCGGGATCTTTTGTTTCATGTGATTAACAGAAGATAATAGGCATAATGGCCAAATAGGCCATTTTAGGCAAAATGGGCAAGTGGGCTAACGAAATGTACGCCAGCACTTAAAATGTGGACGAACATGTTTCAGAGGACTTTTAAATGCACGAACAGTTTGTGATTTTGTATAATAAATTAGATAATTAAAAGGGTGAGAGTGTTGAACAGAGTGAGAGCGAATGTTTGACAACGGTGGAGTTAAGAGAAGATTTCCAGTAACGGTGAAGGTTTCCAAGAGATCATCAAGGTGTCTTTGAACCGGTCAGTCGTTTGTCCCAAATAAGTTGCGCTACATCAACGACACTAAGATTTATAAACGGCGGTAGATTGTAGTAACCTACGAATCGAATCCTGTCCTCTACTTGGAATAATGTCGAGAGGCAACAAGAGGGGGTAAAAATAAAAGTCGTGTAATCTGATATTCAACCTCAAAGAAAAGAGAGTTGCATAAGGCAACTGGGTTTTAAATGTGCGTCCTGATACGAGATACACCTGCATCTCTTTACGCAGACTCTGCTGTATCACAAGATTAAATACAAATTTCTGTCTCTGTTTATATACATACAAGGTAAATTGTATTACATTTTAGAATTATGATAACTACAAATGTAAACATTTTTGTGGCAATAAGAGTATGGCACTTCAGTAATGCAGTAGACCTTTACGGTTCTTGAACACCCCCGTTATACGAAACCAGGGGAATAACTACAAACACGCCTTATCGTAAGCCACAGCTGTCTGCCCCCTCAAAGCACTCAAACTCAACATTAAGCATTCAAGACGATATATCAAATAGACCAAGCCTTCGATGTATTCATCACATTATCCTCAGGGTATAACAAACTTGAAAGGTGACTAAGATATTTTAAGGACCTAGTTGCCAAATTAAACAATCTACATATTTACAAAGAATAAATAAATGAGCCTTATAAAACAAAAATTAGAAAAGTGAAAGTGATATATATACAATGTAAATTGTATTACATTTTAGCATCATGATAACTACAAATGTAAACATTTTTGTGGCAATAAGAGTATGGCACTTCAGTAATGCAGTAGACCTTTACGGTTCTTGAACACCCCCGTTATACGAAATCTTCTTCCTTTCAATACTGACCTTCTTACTGCACTTAAAATCAGTAGAAAATTTTGGTTAAATCAGGATCTAATAGGTAAGGTTTTGTTGTACTCGTTCTAATGATAATTACGTTTTTGACGGAGCATAATAACAAAAATCTTCAACATATAGTGTAACATTAAAGCATCGAGGAAAATTCTATGCCTTGAAATTAAGGGGGAAAGTTGTAACAAGTCAATTCTATAATAATTATTCTATAAAAGTTTGCAAAATGTATTGGTAAATTCGTACCACATTTTCAGATGTAATCAATTTTATCTCTGTGACAAATCTGCTTCTTCATTGTAACTGCGTGAATAGTTTTCACGATGGAAAAAAAGTGACTTGAAATATAAAAAAATATTTCTGCCCACACGTTTAAGCTATTATATTTATGCGTGGCTGTCTTGTACAGAATTTAGTTGGCAATCAAAATGTACAAATAACCAAGAGTTGATGACTCCTTTGATATATTCAGGGAAAGAAAGTGTTTGCTTTTTGTGTGTAAGGTAAGTTCTTTTGACCAATTGGCGTCTTTCGTATTTGTAGGCTGCGATCTTGAAAAGCTAACATGAACGACAAGTTTTTAATGGGTGAAACAGTTAAGTACCTATTCATTTTAATGTTTTCTCTGTGCCTATGAGGAAAAGTACAAATAACCACGAATTTATGACTCCTTTTACATATGCAGGGAAAGAAATTGTTTGCTTTTTGTGTGTAGGGTAAGTATTTGGAAACATTTGGTGTCTTCCGTATTTGTAGTTCACTGTGTTGAAGAGCTGTGAATATGAACAAGAATTTAATTTGTGAAGTTGATCATTAAACATTTTTTGTGAATATACCTTGAGACTATTTGGATGCTTAGAAATAACCACGGCATTACTAGACTTTTAGTTTACACAGGGAAACATTGTTTTGGGGAACATGTTTGGAGATAATGAGGCTATTCTTTCCAGATAAGGTACTTGTTTGCCCTTTGATAGTATTTAGAGAACTAATCTTACCCTATGCAACTTTTGTGCAATGCAACAACCTTATCAGACATCTCTGTGGTCGTAAAATCCTGCTGTCAGCTCAATTGTTACATCTTTTATCAGACCAAGGACGTTATCTGCTTTTGAATAAGCAAGTAGCTAGTGCACATCAGAGAGACGTACTTCTAGGAAATTAAAGACCAATTGGCAATCCCAGCAGTTGGTAATGAAATCACAATGTTAAAATCTTATGGATCTTAGGTAGAAAGAACCGTTCATCAGTCCGGAGAATACCAGTTTTTTCCAACCTGGGTGCCGCCACTGGTTAGGTTTCCCAATTTCTAGACTAGCATTTTAATCCGGTTATGTCAAGTAGCGGAATATACTTTAGGGACACTACTAACTGAACCAACAAGAAAGTAGATCAGGGATGCCTGATCTTAAGAAAAAGGTGATACCGGCGGTCTCCACTCCTTTTAAATTTAAGTGACCCCGTTTTTTCAAATTTCGGTCGAAGGACAAGAACATCAGAGAACTACATGAAAATCAATTTATTTTTAAGTTTTCGTCCTTCCCTCCATTGTCGGACCTACGTCTCCGTTCGACCAATATTCTATGTACGCTCTAAGTACGTTGGAAATAGAACGATCGAATGTAATTAACCGTCTTATTGTATGTTATGTATGTTATAAAAGAAATGATAACTGACACAAATGTTAACACTTGAAATTCATCAAGAGACGTGTAACTTGAAGTGTTCATTTAAATATCTGAATTAAGTACTCGCCTTGTTTGTATTCAACAAACCTTTGTATTTTACAAACTGTCTATCTATCTATCTATCTATCTATCTATCTATCTATCTATCTATCTATCTATCTATCTATCTATCTATCTATCATTCCTTAGACGTTGCTGTAATTAAATGGTTCCATTCTGATTTGACTTTGTGTTAGTAATTTAACTCCCTTGCCATTCTGCCTAAAAACTTACTTACTTCCTTAACTAACTTATGCATTTCATTATTCAGATAGTTTAAAACTTATCCACATTCTCACTTTCCCCGAAAACGTACTTTCATAAATATATAGTTGTTATATTTTGTTATTTGACCTACTCATTTGCTTTCCTTTGCTGCTTTTGTAACAAACCCTGACAGTGAAGACTTCAGATTGGCTAATGTAAAAGTAATGCGCCATATTGTCTCTTAGTTGTCAAGGAGATGTCATAACTAACTGTGATGCAAGTCTTTTTTTCCCGATGAATGTATACGTTTCAAATGTAATACTTAAGTTCAAGTATGAGATTTGTAACCATCCTCGTGTCAAATTTAGGTCTTGGGTTTATTTAGGATCGAGAAATGGAGGCCTAGCACGGACCAGGTTTTATTCCTTTTTTTAGTATCCACGACCCTTTTGTAAAACAATCAAAACCGAATTTATTACATTTAAGTACTTGTAGATCATTAGGACCAACGGGAGCAATATACATTTCTCAATTTGTGACCGGTGCATATTGTCAACTGTAACTAGATGAGAAGTTTGGTTTGGTTCCTGTTCTAGGAAGACAGCAGCTTTCTAAACCTACGCAGTTTAGAACTTAAACATTACTGGATGCTAAGGACTAGAGTAAATTTATAAGTTATAGAAAAGCGCAAAGTGTATAGGCGACGGAGACCTAGCGTATGAAAGAGAGACAGAGAGACACAGAGCGCGACATATGAACTACAAGCAGCTTATAGACCATTCTGACGTTACACTGTCAGTTCCTATTCATTGGCCTCTCTACTACTTATACTGCTGTATTTTTCCCTTCTCTTTGCTTATCCGCTCACTCACATTGGTTAACGAAGAAGCTGATTGGTGATCCATCCGCAAAGAAAACAGCTGTGCCTGATGATGCCTTTTTAGACATGTTAATGCGTTGTCAGGTGAGATTGATATTGTGGGGATAACTGCCTTTTGTGTGACGAATGATTGAGTGTATTTTCATATGCTTTGTTTCATATAAAATAAATTTAAGTATTTCTTAGGGTGGCGTTACTTTCGAAACTTTAAAGGCTTGAAAGCAGAGGGCCTATGTGATAAATGAATGACAGTCAGATAGGACTAAGGCTTCGTCCATACTATGACCGATAAATTTGTGGACGAAACTTTATTGGGAACGTTTATCTGCTACGTTTATGCTACAATGGTCGTATCCACTCAGAAATGTTCCACGAAATCGAACCTTTTTGAAAACACGCACCAGAGTGGAACAAATTGAAAACGCAACATTTTTGTATTAGTATGGACGGGGAGCGTTTTGTAGCCACAACCTCTAAAATACTCTGCGGTTATTTTGAAGCTACGAACAGTGGGTATAATTTGTTTACATTGATGACGGAAAGACTGCAGGTATCTTAATTCCTTTAACACCTTCACGGGAAAGACAAAGAATGGCTGGTCGTAGACATGCTCTCATATGAGCATGTACAAAGCCAGGTTGAGGCGATTGTGCGGCTTTAGTGTGAATGGCGATTGTTTTCATTTTCTTTTCGCTCCTAAAGTTGCGTTTTCAAATTTATCGAACATAATGTGGACGAGACCGTAACAAGCACCTACCAAAGATTGTCCAGACTCATCACTAGTTCTCTGTTAAGAACCAGTAAAGCTGGACTTTGATATTGTAGTAGTCGGAAGGCAGCCCATGAAGGATCATTTCACAAAACACAGAGATGCTGTTCTTTAAATTGTTTAGAGATGGTAGTCTAGGTCTATGGTTCTAATCCCGATGCATAACGTGTACTCCAAGGTTTTACATCGATCCAAAAATGTTAGAGTTCAACTGAAAGTTGCATTTTATAGTCTAAATTTTAGCTAGGACCTAGTCTAGTAAATTGCTGCTAAGCCCTTGGTTTAACGTCGTAAGAGAAGTTTGTTCACTAAATCCAAAAGACACAATTTTTCGCAGTTCTAAACTCACTTCTAATGCTTGAACTTGGGTTTACGTTGGCATATATCATAACTGACATCGTCAAAAGAAAAAATAGCTGGTAACGTTAATAAATTCTTCAATTTGCAACAATCGTATCAACTCATTAATCAGTAAATTAATAATGATGGTGTACCGCTAATAAATAATAGCATACACTTTCCAGAAGATCAATCCACTTACGGTCCGGGGCATTTTCTGGAATATCGGCCATCCTCCTTAATAAAAGTACATAGCTATTACTTATACTATGCCATTCTCTTAAAGATTTGAATGCCTTGGTTGCTTGTCAATTTTCACGATCGAATATGAAAACATGAGAACGAGAACAGATGAGCAGCAACAGCTCAATTGTGTGTGCTCGTGGCCTCAGATTCGCGTAGACTCTATCTCAAATTATCACTCTATCTCAATTTCTCAAAGTATCACTCCATATCAAATTATCACTCCCGACCAGAGGTTTTCAGATGAAACAGTTGTTATATAAGGTTATTATATGGATAAAATGTTTATTATATAGATCCCTATGCTTGCGCCAGGGAGGTGTTAGAAGAATTGCTGGAGGGCCAAAACAGCTTTCCCAATTGCATCTCAAAATTCAAGAGCATGATGGGTACCCGGAGGCAGAAAACAAAAAAACCCAGCGAAGTCGACTCGCTGCTAGCAGTGCCATCATCGTATCTAAGGGCTTGGATAATCAAAGTGTATTTCGCCTGACACTGCCTGTTTGTCCTCTGTAGAAGCATACCCAAACCTACAGAAGAAAAATACACAACATAACAATATGTCATTAACATCAGTCATCAGTAACAGAAGGTATTGATCTAAGCAATGCGTAGGAGTTAAAACGAGGCCGCCCGCAACGAGGCGGGAGATCCAACACTACCTTTAATCTATCTTGATCACAAAATGACAGTTTCGGAAATATGATGTTAAATTAAGCTTAAATTTCAATTTTTAAAAATAATTTGCCGCAGTGATCTCTGATATCCATTTTGTGTCTGCCCGATGCTTCCCAATCGCTCTTTCCTAGGCCTTCATTAAACTAGTTAGTCTCTTACTGTATTGGAAAAATTTTACCCACACCTTGCAAAAAATGCATTTATATGTTTCATCGAGAAACATGTTTCGCCGCGAAAGCGTGGGTCACGGGTTCGATCCCCGGTGGTGACATACTTTTCTATTTCTCTAGAGTTCTGTTCAAAATTTATATGTTTATAAGTCACGTTTGGCTTTCTCACTCTTTTCATTCCATAACAACAACAGGGCACTTGTCATAGCGTTTTCTCTGAGGAGACATTTTCAGAAACAAAAATTTACGCGAATGTGCTCAGAAGGTTAAGCAAAAATTCTTTTTCTTTCGGCTCCGCCCTTTTAGGGGTTGCCACACCGGATCCTTTGTCTCCACACCAGTCTATTGTTTGCTTCCTTCTCCGTCACGCAAACCACCTTCATGTCCTCCTTCACCACGTCCATGAACCTTCTCTTTGGCCCCCCTCTCTTTTTCCAAACCCGATATTCCCATCTCCAACATTCTGCTGCCAATATATCCTCATCCCTCCTATGCACATGGCCAAACCATCTCAGTCTCGCCTCTCTCTCTCTCTTGGTATGTTAAGCAAAAATACCATATAAAAATCAAGTTTTCTTTCTGTTATCCCATCAGAGCCGACACGTGCTAAAATCAAAGTGAATAAAACCCAAGACAAGATTGTGACTTTATCCCAAGTCCGGTCTTAATTGCCATGACTAAGCAACATCAGTCACAGGCTCCTGCAACATTTATCCCAAGTCCGATCTTATTTGCCATGACTAAGCAACATCAGTCACAGGCTCCCGCAATATTTATCCCAAGTCCTGTCTTATTTGCCATGACTAACCAACATCACTCACAGGCTCTTCAAATATTGATCCCAAGTCCGGTCTTACTTGCCATGACTAAGTAACATCAGTCACAGGCTGCTACAATATTTATCCCAAGTCCGGTCTTCATTGCCATGACTAAGCAATATCAGTCACAGGCTCCTGCAATATTTATCCCCAGTCTGCTCTTAATTGCCATGACTAAGCAACATCAGTCACAGGCTCCTGCAATATTTATCCCCAGTCCGGTCTTGTTTGCCATGACTAAGCAACATCAGTCACAGGCTCCCGCAATATTTATCCAAAGTCCGGACTAAATTGGTATGACTATGCAACATCAATCGCAGGCTCCGGCAATACTTATCCCAAGTCCGGTCTTAATTGCCATGACTAAGCAACATCAGTCACAGGCTCCTGCAATGTTTATCCCAGGTCCGATCTTATTTGCCATGACTAAACAACATCAGTCACAGGCTCTTGAAATATTTATCCCAACACCCGTCATATTTGCCATGACTAAGAAACATCAGGCACAGGTTCCTACAATATTTATCCCAAGTCCGGTCTTATTTGCCATGACTAAGCAACATCAATCACAGGCTCCAGCAATATTTTTTCAAAGTCCGGCCTTAATTGCCATAACTAAGTAACAACAGTCATGTCTCGGCAATAATTATCCGGAGTCCGGCCTTCTTTGCCATCACTAAGCAACAACAGTCACAGGCTTCCGCAATATTTATCCCAAGTCCGGTCTTAATTGCCATGACTAAGCAACATCAGTCACAGGCTCCTGCAACATTTATCCGGGAAAATCTAGTTAGCCTGCTGATGGTCCACGTATCCACGGGAGTACAGGATTCGCACGGCGTACAACTGCTGCCACCACAAATGCACAGTAACGGCGGCACGATAGGCACCCGAGAGAAAATTATTGCTGCGAGCGACAGAAATAGATAATACAAGAAGAGCGGCATGACGGCGTCTAAACTTAAAAAAGGTGGGGACGTATAACCCCTGGCTACTTCACCGTGTCAACCTCCACTATTGCTCAGTAGAATACAAGCACATCGTTTACCCATTAAGTTAAAACACAACCTTGCAATTGCTTGCATGAAAATATATTCCTTGCCAAAGAGCAAGTCCTGCATTTTATAACTTATGATTTCAGGACATCTTCTTAAGAGTCTTTCTCTTTAGGCTTCTCGTCTTGTTGTTCTTGATCCACTTTCTCCGGTTCTTTGATCTCATCGGCTTGTATCAGAGGAACACTGTCATCATCTCCGGTCTGGTTTGTGGTGTCTTCCGCTCGACTCGATCCATAATTGACATACTTGTAAAAATAAGCCATTATCGAAAAGACCACCATAACAACGGCCAAGAATGCCGAGAAGAAGAAAAATTCTTGTGCCTAATAAAGGGAGAAAAAAAAGCAATTAGAGTTTTACAAGTAGCATTTTATTGCAGTTTACTGTTTTAATTTTACATGCACATGCGTAAAGCAAAGAGAATAGGTAGTTCAAAGGTCAATTTAAAAAGGTTCATGGAGCGAACGTAGCAGGGTCGAAGGGTCACAAAAACGGCCATGAACGCAAAGGAAGTAACGATCCAACCGGGGAAGTACACCCTGCCCAGCACGGAGCACAAAGGTCCTCGTCTTGCAAGCTTCACCAGCCAAGACCAAGACTGACAACTATGCATAAGGCTAATTTCCAATGGGCAAAATGTCAAAAGAAACATATAGCCAAATGGGAAGGTTACCCAGCGTGCTCTTGCATTTTGAGACTCAACTGGGCAAGCGGTTTTGGTCCTCCAACAATTCTATTAACACCTCCCTGGAGTCAAGTGACATTAACATCTCGCATCCAATGGCAACGCCCCTCACTTTGGTGTGCCTGGCCGAGAGAGTCGGAGACAGCCATGCAGCAATTCAACGGTGTCTGCGAGTATTTCATAAACTAATTGAACATGAGTAAATTGATCAGCACTAATAATAAAACCTTCTAAACGAAAGACACGTTACCTCCTCCGTTTTTGAAACACTTGAAAGGGAATCTCCAAAAGTTTCCATAGCCAACAGCGAAGCCTATACACGCAAAAACAAATTCGACTTTACGATCCCATTTCTCTCTTGGTTCTGTGCAAGTGTCATCGTCATCCCCGGCAGGTGGCTGGTATGCAATCACTCCATTTTCATTCGACATAGCTCTGTGTAGAATAGGGAAGGAAATGTTTCAATAAAGATCCTTCTAATTAAAACCCAACGAAAGCCCGATTCTAAAACGAAAGCAACACTGTTAACAGCCCTCCGCAGATCGCTACAAACAAAGGCCTGTTTTTGAATGAAATGTTGGATCATCACTCCATTGAAGCGGGACATTTGTGTGACTTGGATTGATAATTCAACAATAGAGGTGTCATCAACTAATGCGTCATAAAGCAACACATTGCCGTGTGTCAAGCACTTATGGGTCTTGTTTACATAGTGAAACATTGTGCCGACTCTGACTATCCGAGATCCTGCTGTGATAATGGCTGCAAACAAAGACTATGCGATAGTAAGCATCTTGTTTCGCTGGTGCTCATTTGCTCGTATACTGCATTGATTTATTAGACCTTGATTTTTTCTAGCAATTCGTCCTTTGGTTTCCCTAAGGGGCACACATTCCAATGTTCTTGTAATTTAAAGGGAGGGGATATAGCACCTACAAACGTGACGACGTGAATGTGACGACGATATTAAAGGACCTAGTGGCCTAACAAAACAGTCTACACATTAAGGAAGGCCGAAAAATTGTGCCCTTTAGAAGAAATTAGGAAAGCGAAAGGCGTAACATAGGTCGTAGTTGAAAATTTAAAAAGCAAGAACTAAAAACGTCACTGTCACTGCGAGGATCACAAATCCCCGCAAACTGGCGGTTGTGCCTTAAATTAAACCTTTTAACAAAGTATTGCCTGCTGCTTATCAGGCCCTTACCATAGTAGGTTTTTTACGAGACTACTTCATGGTGTGCTCTTTAGATATTTAGTCATAATTTGTTTCTCAATTTTATTATCATTTGATAAAACATATAAAACAAGTCTTGTATAAGACTTTCCGTTACAAAAGCATGTTTAAGTCGCATTAAATTTCAATATTTTGGAGCTTCCTTTATAATTGTTTCTCATTTGTGTTCTGAGAAATTGGAAAGAGACTACCACGCCCATCAAAATTTATAAGGAGCATGGTCCGCAAACGCCTCCCCTCCCAAAACTACGGGCTTCACTGGGAAATTCTTTAGGCTCAAATTCGTCCTGGGGGGGGGGGGGCTGAGGGTGGCACGTAGGCTAGGCTCAAATTTATTTTTTCATATTCCACTAAGGTACCTTTTGTCATTGTGTGAAAAGGGGTGTTTCGTGTCGATGTGCGCATGCTGCTGTGAATGTGACACAATATCTGTCACATATTACGTGATCTCAAGGGCCTATGTTGTCATTTAGACGACGTTTTGATTTTCGGTAAAGACCAACATGAGCATGATCGAAATCTTCATGCTGTGCTAACTCGTCTTAGTAATGTCACGGTTAACCCTGACAAATGTAAATACAATCAATTTGAATTTTAATAAAGCTATGAAGTGGTCATAAAAAAAATTGAGACATTACAAATCTGTATAGGAGCAAGGGAAGGGATTTTTACTTGTGATTTGTTTTAAAGCAATATGCATTTTAGTCTTCTGCCATTGAAGTTGTCTAAAAGAACGCTTAGCCTAAGAGTAACGGGAAAATATGAAAAGAAAAAGTTCTTCCGATTCAGAAATTTTAGCAGTTTATGATTAGAAAATAAATTTGCCGCTAGCAATAAGGCCCCTTCCCCGCATCTTTACAGGGCTATTGAAAATGCAAATTTGACGGGGTGCAAAATACATGTGACAAGAGATTATAAATAATTATTTTGTTATTATTCTTCTGTTTTATATATACAACACTAACTGTTATTTAATTTACAAGTTATATTTAGACAAAATGACACCTTTACTGTTACAAAAACACAAGGCGACTTTTCAATATTTGCATAAACCCGATCTCTAACCTGAGCTTTGTTAAAATTGCGTCACCAAAAGGTTACATTATATCTGATTGTTTAATCAACAACATGTGAGACTTCATAAATGTTATTTTGGGGGTCTTTACGCATATGATGGAGAAATGTTTGGTTTTAAAGTATAATGGTGTCACCATAAATTTTGATTTCACCAAATGATTTCATTGTTCATTCATTTATTTTTGTCAGATTCCTTTTTTCCTTCTTTTTGTTAAATATCTTTTGATAACTGTAATATTTTCACTAACTTCTACATCACTTCATACTTCTAAAGGTATCAATTTATTGCTTTCATTATATGGAAATCTAACCGTCCGGTCTCCAAGTCAGCATAATCTTATACTTGATTACAACTTCCCAAAAAAGATTTTGAAGAGTTTCAGTATCTACTTCAGACCATAATCATCAATTATCTACTAGGATATTTCACAAGGGAATAATACAGTTGTTTTAATTTCACTAATAGAAGAGAAATTGAAAATCAAACTGCATGCAATGCCAACAAAAATGAGACTGCTTAATCTTAGTTTCTGTAAATAGTCTCAAAATTTCAATTCACTTTGGCGACCAGATAGATACAAAAAACAACCGATACTTTCATCGCCCAGTCGGGCCACCTTGCACAGATCATCGAGAGCGCATGTAATCACTTAGAACAAATGCTTCACCCAGTATTTACGAGAGGGCCAAAAAAGGCAGTGGCAACCTCAAAACCGGGCTAAAAACATCATGGACCCTAGAGGGATGGTACCTTTTTTGCCCCTTTTGTATATGCGGGGACCCCTAGATAGTTACCTTGTTCATCCAACCTACTCGACAGTACTGTGAGTGGATAAGTAAGTTCCTAGTTTCTTGGGATTCGATAGGAAGCAAAATTACAAGTACTATCAAGAGTTTCTACGAAACTGTGGACAGACAGTCCGCCATTGCTAAACCAGTGTTTCTCAATTGCAGTTCAGGACCCCCCCAGGGATTACTTGAGTTTTTTGGGGGTAGGTAAAATTTTGGGAAAAGGGTACCAAGGCTTCCATGGTAAAAAAGAGTGCGTTAGATTTCCCACGAGGTACATCTTTACTAATAAATTCTGTTTTCACAAAGCCGATGGCGTGTTTCATTTTTTCCCTCCCTCAAAACGCTGGAAACAAATACTATTTCTGATTATTTCTACCTTTGTCACCCGATCCTGGGGCAACCTCCCTCAATTTTGGCTACTGGGCAGAGAAGCAAGCCAGGGCAGGCTCAACCCCCTGGTAGGACCGCCTCCCACGCATCATTGAAATAATCTGTTAGCAATAGTCAAATATGATCAAGTAGGTAGGAACTACAATGCAATCCCTTCTGAAGGTTCAGTACAGCCCCTCCAAATTTCTAAACACAGCTGCAGGCCTGCTTCGACATGTGGGCCCAGTAAAGTTGTGGCCTCTCCACTGATAAAGATACTGCTTGCTAGAACGACTGTAGCAGCCGCGTGGCCTAATGGATAAGGCGTCTGACTTCGGATCAGAAGATTGGGGGTTCGAGTCCCTTCGCGGTCGCAGTCCTGTATTTTAGTTAGCTGTTACCTCCTATCGGTTGTAGGCCAGAGTCTTATTATTATGTTCTTTTCTCTGCTTGTGCGCACATAAGGGTGTTTGATTGAGAGACCGCAAGATAGCAGTGTTTTGTAGTTTTACTTTGTCATCGAGAATAGAGGTTTTGTAATGTCAGTTCTAAAAAGAGACTAGAGAAATAGAAAATATGTCTTTACCGGGGCTCGAACCCGTGACGTATGCCATCGCATCATGTGCTCTACTGAGTCTCTTTCTTTATTGGAGGTGGGTTGATTACCGAGCCCACTACTTATTAGGAGCATCCGATTGAAAGATTGCGGGATTCGGGATTTTCAAAACTGAATAACTGTGGAACTGTATAACTTCTACCGTGCAAGACTTCATTAATGAAATGTTAATATGAGATGTCATTGCAGTTTAGAGGGGATGAAATATGCACAAGAGATTCTACATTGAAAGTAATCTTGTGATTGGCGAGGTGGGAGTAAGGACAGGGTATACAGTAGGAATGTTTCTGCAATTGGAAAATGAAACGGAAGAGGTAATGCCTGTTAAGCTACAAGGGGATTCCGAAGGCTAGTCGGATTATTGTTTATAAGGGATTTTCTACCTACTGTATGTCGCCAAGCATTTAATGTAAAACATTGAATGATTTTAGAGTTATGACATGAGATCCGCTTTTACCAAAATGACACAGTATTGGGTGTATGTAGTAGTCGCTGATTTTAGTGGATAATTATAGACAGTGGGTGAATAATTACAGATTAGGCAATTGACGTCAATCTTCAGGTGGCCGCGTGGCCTAATGGATAAGGCGTCTGACTTCGGATCAGAAGATTGGGGGTTCGAGTCCCTTCGCGGCATGTCCCTAAGTCCCCCCAACGGTCATATCATACGTTTTGGGGAACTTTAAAGTGCATAAAGAGGGGAATCCAAATTCTCAATGTCAAATACAGCAAATGACCGTTTGAAACAATTACTTGTCTCATCAGCTGGGAGATGGGAGGGAGTCACCTACCAGAACAAAATCAATAGCAAACAGACCCAAAGAGAGTCCATCTGAACCAAAGAACAACCCAACACAAAGGCAAAACAATAGAATGATTAAAAAAAATTGGATAAAAGTAACACTATCAGACTTATAGTTGTACACTGATATTTATCATCAAGAAGAGAGGATTTGAAAACTCAATATTGAAAAGACACGGAAGGTTAGCAAGCACAGTTGGTAGAGCACACACCTTGAAAGTGTGGATCTGAGTTGGATCCCCGGTGGTGACATACATTCTATTTCTCTAGTGTTTTTTCAACATTGACTTTTCAATTATACTTTCTGACTTTCAATGGCCATTGAGCAGATGGACGAACTTTTCCTTTCCTTGGTCTAGTCATATGGCACAGAGAGGCTGGTATCCAATAGTGAGGAAGCCGGATGTCGATGGCCACCAGTGGATGACTGGGAGCTAATGTGGTAACTAGAGAAGTAGAGTATGTTAACAAAGGGAGTTTACCTAGCATAGCTGGTAGAGCGCACACTGCAAAAGTGTGGGTCATGGGTTCGATCCACGAAGGTGACATATTGTTAGTTTCTCTCCCCAGTTTCACTGAACATAAAATCTGTGACCGATGCTATCGCAGCGTGTGCTCTACCAACAGAGCTAGAGGACCTCAGATGCTAACATAATCTTTCTCTCTAGTTACCACACTAGCTCCAAATCATCTACTGGTAGACATCGGCATCCAGCTCAATGCAACACCTTTGAGTGCATCAGAATGTGTTTGGCATTGACAGGGTACCCCATGAAATCAATCAGCCATTAATTTCTGAGAGGAAAATTAAGCAACCAAATATGTTTCTTAAAATGTTTATATGCACGTACGCATATGTCGGTCTGGGAGACCAATTATCTCCTAATCATGGAGAGCATATGTTATCTTCTAGGTATATACACGGATTGTGACGTCATCCTTACAGGCAATTGGGAGTTCGTCCAATATTGGGCGATCAAAACAAGGTGACACTTTTATCTTTCCCTAAAAATTGCGAGCATTTTCGAACATTCACCTAATATCTTACGTAAACAATAATTATAGTAGTAACTTATATTTAAACATTTAATCAGTGGAACACACGAATACAGCATAGCTGTTTTGCTGACATGAGTATTAAATTTCTTTTTGGCTCCACGGGGCAAGCTGTAGTGCGTATACCTTAATAGATACCTCGAGAAGTCTAATTTCTAAATTTACGTTTAATCTAAACAAAAGTTGACGCTACAGAGAATTATACTAAATGAAACTAAAATTATACACTTTAACATACCATATGCCAATGAAAGTCTTTTGTCAAAAACTCTTGGAAGGACAACTTGTGTAAAAGGGAAAAAGCAAGCGCTGGCAATTCCATACAATATTCCATAGAACACTATCATCTGATTGATACTTATTGCAAATGATGACAACACAAATGATGCAGTTATTATTCCAGCACCAACTAGCATGACTTTTAATTCACCAAATCTTTTTGCTATAGCCATAGTGACAGATGATACCGCACAAAGAAGTGCTGTTGGCAGGGAGCCGACCCAAGCTGGAAAATAAAATCAAAATATCATTAAAATATCTTTCAAATATTTTGATAAAATGATTCAATGTAATAATGAAGACAATCAATGTGGAAAAGAAATTGGGCAGCCATTGGGAATTTCTTATTTTCATCATTCATAGGTGAATAAATGCTTTAGATAGAAGGTCAACTGTCAGTCTGATATACAACAGGAGAGTACGCAGGGGTAGCGAGCAGTTTGTACAGTTTTAGAAGGGCAACGTTCTCCTTCGTTAAAGCTCTCCGTCGGCACTTTACTTAGAAGTAATTATTTAAAGTTTAAAAAAACCCGAGAAAAGAATATCTATAGGTTGAGGTAGTGAGGTAGTTGAGGTAGCTTTTCCTTTCATTAAAATCTTTTTACTAAACATTAAATGGGCTAGTGGGGGTGGGGGCTTTAGCCTTTTCATTTTTTGCCCATTAATGTTTTAGTTTGGCAGAGAGAAAAAAGAAAACACTTAAAAAAAGAGGAAAAAGAGTCCCATGTCATGCCTTTATTATCAAAAGATGCAAACTTTCTCTGAGGGTTACATAAAAGAAAAAGAGAAACCTTCCGCTGTCTCTCAGCCCTCCTCTTTTGACTTGGTGGCTTTGCCTCTGCTAAACTATCAAGGTTAAAATAATGTTAAAGAAAGAGGAGGTTCAATACCACGAGACTTTCTGATCCAGTATCTATCATGCCGTTCTCAATAATCGAACATTAAAAGCTCTGCTGCGAAGAGAGAATTGAGCTCCTGGGAAATGAACAAATTTCATTGGGGCAAGACCATACATTGCAATCCCAAACTGAGCACTGAGGATTTGTTGAGGAAAATTTATAAAGCATCATAAAGGGAGGATCAGTGGGAGTGTTTGAGCTCTTGCGGTAGTGAGAAAATGTACAACTACAGGCAACTCTGTCCTTGCGGCCAGCTTCCTTTTGAGGGCAGCTTTGAAATGCTTTGAAGCTTTGAAGTCCCAGCAAAAATTTGTAGTAAACTCTGCATTTAAACTCTGCAATTAACGGGCAGTGATCGGTGGTCTGTGGCCCATGAAAACACTGTGTGATACGGGCAAACAATGACATTCTCGCAGGACTAGAAGTGTCATCAACATGACGCCAAAGAAAACAACCAAATAGAATAGAAAAGAGCAAAAGAGAGTCCAATGTCAATTGTCAAGTGATGCAAAACTTTTGTTTGTATCTCAGCCCCCTACTTTGATTTAGTGGCGCTGCCCCTATTTTCAACTATTTCAACAAACACAATAGAAAAAAGTGGTAATACTGATTACATGCAAGTTGATTAACAGCTGTTGTCTTTTAATTTAACCGTGTCGCTCTTTCACATCATCACTCTAATTCAGCCTCGGAACTCTAACTTATTTCAATATATACTCGCACTCCAGAGGCTTCAAGTGAACATTTATTTCAGAATACTATTATATAGCCATAAACGAAGGTGACACATTGAAAAAAACCTTATCACAAATCAAAAGTTGTATAAACGCGCAAAACAGTAAATTTGAATCCATGAGTTAAGTTTTCTTTAAAAACTTTAAAATTTAATTTTCAAATTTTTATAAACCAAGTTGAATTAAAGACTCTTCTATTCCTGTTTTTGCTTAAATGTATTTAAACATTCGCACTTTCTCACTGAAATCAATCCACTTATCTACCTGTACACCCAAGCGATTTCACGATTGTGTGTTGATTGACAACAAAGTACAAAATCCACACTAGCATAGCCATCTAGCAGCCTCTGGGATGCTATCCACACCCCAAGTTTGAAGACCCTGCCCGTAAACTGTTGACACAACTTTTTACCATACCACGAGACTCCACCCTTCCTGATCTCAGCATTCAAGACACCATGAATTCTGTTTTGTCACATCACAATCAATTTTGTAAGCCGAAACGGCTGTAAATTAGACATATTTTTGAAAGGTATGATCTCATGTCGCCTAGGGTTTCAAATTTTCCACGACGATTAGAGAGTAATATGTTTTAAATGATTAGGCGTCTTTAAGTTTCTAGAGAGATTTAAAACTATCCAATGAGACACCTACTTTAATGTTAACTGGCCTCACCCCCGTCCCAACTGACGATAGATTTAAGAACTCTTCATTTTGGTGACTTGCATGTCGCACATTTCTGTTCATAGGAGGTAAGGGGCAGATAGGGTGTAACACCACAAATGGGAGCCCCTTTCCTTTACTAAGTGTCTTCCAAGAATCCGGTCACTGTCATCGAGATTTAGTAAAAGTTTACATCATTTTTGTTCACAATTTAGGCTTAAAATTATTGTTCAATTTTTAGCCATTGAAGCAGGAAATTGGTTGACCTCAGTGTCTCTTGCAAGCCATTTCTTCAACCTTTCGACTCTTATAGGCTTCAGTTACTTAGAAATGATAGCTTTTGAAATGAGATGGCTTTGATGAATCTTTACGAAAGTGAATAGCTTTTGACATCGGATAGCTAACCTACTTGGTACCAAATCTTCTCCAATAGAGCGAGTTGATGCGATAGTGGATAGTTTTGATACCAATTGAATTTGGAGTCATATTTCCAACTGATTGACAGAGTCTAGAAATTGGCATCTTTCTAACTCCTTTAAAAGGACTAGAAATTAGAACAAACACTAACGAGTGCAAATTAGATTTCCCGCTATCTCACCCTGAAAGAGAGCAATTGTAGTACAACACGCGTTGCCTAGTCTTCAGTGAATGAGTGACACGGTACGCAGGTTGTATAACACACGTCTTTGTACCACTTTCATTGGCGAAGCAGCTTTAGCGTTAAATGCGTACTATACAACATTAGTACCGTGTAATTGAAAGACATATCTGGTATCAAAAGATTCCCGGTACTATGTAACTGAGGCCTTGATCTCTTCCAACTAATATGAAATAACAATTTCACGCAGGTGCCAGATGCGAAGGAAAGATTAACGAAAGAATATGAACACATACATATTTGATACTCCAATTATATTGATATCAACAGAGTCTATACTTTTTGATCCGTACAGTGCCCGTGTTATTTGATGTCTAAATGCGTTTTGACGTTATTGCTTGCATTGGACAAGTAAACCGTTTCATAGCAGCGTATCGATAATATAACGCAGGAAAGAAAAGAGTAGTAGCAGGATGTCTGGTGTTTTTTTGTTTTAGAGATGCGGTATGTATGCTTTTGGAACTCGGAGCAGAATTAGAAGGCAAAGATTCTGGATTGCAGACGCCAGTAATGTATGCAGCAATGTATGGACATGTTGACATTCTAAATACTTTGCTGACTTATAACGGCTCAGTACACAGCAAGGATAAGAATGGAAAAACACCACTCCATTTCGCGTCCAGAGATGGAAACCTTAATTGTGTCACTTTGTTGTTGGAGCATGGTGCACAAATAGAAGATTGTGACTACAACAATAAAACCTGCCTTGACTTAGCAGTTGAATCTTGTCAAAGGGACGTCTGTATGGCCATACTTAAGGAGTTAAGGTACACTACTGTTAATCAATTTTGCGTAATCGGTAATAACGCTATATTGATAGGGGCAGAAGCAGTCCCTATTAATGAGACTTATGCCTAAGGCTTGACCTACAAATGACTAAAACACAATTCCCTCATATCAAATTATTGTTGCGGACGGCTCAAACCTTATACGAGTGTGTAGTAATTGCCTTGTAAGAGAATGATTTCCGAAAAGCTAAGTACTCTATTAAACGTAGCTTACTTAAAGCGAGCAAAAACTAACCGTGGCCTATCTATTGTGAACTGGAAAGATAGTAAATGACTTGACCGTCTACAGTCAGGAGTGCAACTAGAAGGGGGAGGGGAGGCCTCCCCTGCCCTAATTTTTCTACCGAAAATTCTGCCCTCGTCGTAAGCACAACTAGGAGGGCGGCCTTGCCCTTGAACGCAAGACGCTAACTGTTGATCTTCATTTTTATGATTCTTAAAAAGACGTTAGTACTCTGAGGAGTGTCAGACGAAAAAAGCTTTTCAGTACACAATGTTTTCGCTATTTCGTGCAATATTCCTACCTTTAATACAGTTTTCTTATCTTTCTAGAACTTGCGAACAGCAGCTCAGAGTAAGGATCAGACTCTTACACGAGGTATGTCAATTTTATGTCACAATTCAAAGATAAGAGCTTACTGTTAAATATTGATCAAATACGGGGCATTTATTGGAATTAGAGGCAGCGTATGTTCGACTTTATTGAAGTGATGGCAAACGAATTGTGTCGCAATGTTAGGATGGATAAAATTTATACTTCTCAAAAGCGGGGAACAAAAGCATTGCTCATGTGATAATCTTAATAGATACATGCAGTGTATGAGCCACGGCATCACATTGGGTACCACGCGGTCGTAATTTTTGGCTTTCAATGCCCCAAGATATGAAGCACAGTTCTGTTGTGTATTAACTACATATCTGATCAAAACTATCCAATATCAGTAATAGATTAGCAATGCTTCAGGACGGGTAGTGAAATCATAATGGGAACGATAGGCTGCAGCCATCGGTTCTACAATAAGAATCACCGTTTACAGAGCTTATTTAATTTTGGTGACCAGCAAGTGCTATGAAGAGAGGTACTCGTGACAATCTAATGCAAAGAATCTGAGAGGATCAATCAAACAGCACCTACGTTTTGATGGTGTATTATTGCTATTGTTTACTTATATTTTTCTGTGACAGGAAACTTGGCACTAAGTCGAAATGTCGAAAACAGGCGACCAGTTCGAGTGATACGAGGTTATAAACTGAAGAACGAATTTGCGCCAGAATATGGTTATCGCTATGACGGTAAGGAAAAAGCTATATCTCCCTAGGTGTCAGCCAAGAATCAACTCTTCTCGTTGCACATTACTTTTGTAATTACATTTCTTCCTAAACAGTTAGTAAACTAAAGCGACTGTACCAAGAGGGGCATCAATAAAAAGGGCTGCAACAAGAAGGACTATAAGGAGAAGGACTGCGATTAGAAGGGCTGCGACTGGTAGGACTGCAACTAGAAGGGTTGCAACTAGAACGACTACAATAAGGGCTGCAACAAGAAGGACTATAAGAAGAAGGACTGCAATAAGAAGGACCTGAACAAGAAGGACTATAATACGAAGAGCTGCAACAAAAAGGACTACAGTAAGAAGGGCTGAAACTAAAGCGACCGTACCAAGAGGGGCATCAATAAAAAGGGCTGCAACAAGAAGGACTATAAGGAGAAGGACTGCGATTAGAAGGGCTGC
>JAAAKM020073195.1:170492121-170546978 GCA_010016025.2 Alatinidae sp. Z8VKAUB7J3 | reverse complement strand
ACTAGAAGGGTTGCAACTAGAACGACTACAATAAGGGCTGCAACAAGAAGGACTATAAGAAGAAGGACTGCAATAAGGACTTAAACAAGAGGGACTACAATAACAAAAGCTGCACGAAATATGACTTCAACAATTAGGGGTAAACCAACTGATCCATATCAAGCTGGGCTCTAACTAGGAGAATCAACATTTCTATAATTGTAAATTAAACGGTCTTCGTAAGCTGGACTGCAATATGGAGCAGAACCTAGATTAGTAGGGTATGGCAGAAAACAACAACAAAGAGAGCAAAACTCAAACAGGACCTAGTAGCATCAACAGGACTGTGACAGGCTGTACTACCGTAGGAAGGACCGTAACACACAGGGCTGTTGCTAGCAGGATCGCAGTAAGGTGTCGTTACACCGCGATATACAATTAAGCATCACTAAACGGAATAATATCACAAACGCCAACTTACGCGTACCTCCTCCGGGGTACCCCCTTTCGATAGCATCATTCTCCTTTCAAAATGCAATTCAGTCTCAATGTCGACTTTTATCAAGGCTGTGTACAATGCATAAATCAAGTGGTAATTAACGAACAGTAACCAATCATTCATTTACAACATTGGCTTACATAAACGTTATGTTTTATTTCCTACTGGAAGCTGTCTCAATTTTTCTCAAACAACCCCCTTCCAGCCTGTTAACATCCACAACACACAAAGATAAGTAGCTAATATAAACGAAATTTTCTATAACACTTGGTTTTTCTTTAATCCTAAACACTGGTGATTTGTAAATATACAACTACGCTTATATAATAATTGTTTTCCTTCTTTTACTTCATATAATTCAAGACGTCATTCAGAGTCTCTGTAAAACCTGTACGAACAGGCCTAACTTGACTTGAACCTTAGTCGCACCTTACTGAGCCCCCTAAAGGGGAGTTGGATTTTCCGTGTCAAAACTGGCTTGGCTTTAAGGCCCTATTAATGAAGGAAGTTTTAAGGAGTTATTCACACCTTTCCACCGACTGTTAAATTAATAGGGATACACTGAGAGCTGGGGTATCAAAAAGTTCAAAACTATGGTACCTTTTATGCACTTAGGGTACACATATGTTGGTGTTCGGGGAAATCGGAACATTAAAATGAACGAGGAGACCTCTTTAAGCTTTCTTTGGTTCATATTTTTCCACCGTAAACAACAATCCTAGTGTAATTTGAACTTTATGTATTCTTTGTCAAAGTCAAGCAAGGAATGCTTGCGTTTGTGATACACAAATTCTTCATCTTCTGTATCCAACCTGGATACAAGTCAGCCGATACACCATCACTAAACGCAAATGTGTTAATGCTCATTTACCTGATATTTTATCCTCAAATTTCATAATACATTTTCCTCCAATGTGAACGAGTCTCATTCTACCAGTCCAATCAGGCTGGTCGAGTTTCCAGTCTGCCGCCCTATCAAAAGGATTCAGATGTGCTTTCTCTAGATTGTAAACTCTTCTTTAATTTGTAGATTATCAACAGTTCTTTCTTACATAGATTCTAAATATTTCTTTGCTTTGTAGATTGTCAAACGCTTTATACTTTGAAGATTGTCAAGTAATCTTTGGCTTGTAGATCCTTGAATGGACGGCCATACTTAGATATACCATTATCCATAATGATGATTTAGTCATAAAAACTACGCCACTACATTTTAACACTAAATGACTGCAAGATATAGTGGACACGTCAGTGACACAAGGGATGTCTCTCCCTCCCGAAAGGGGGATACCAGATCGCAAAAGAGGAGCCAAAACTGATTCAAATGTTAGTAGATCTATCGATCATGCTGTTTTCTTCTTTATGCATTCATCTTGCTGCTTTTGTGTCTATGTGCAATCAAGACATTGATGAACGATCATGTTAAATTAGGGTTTACAACATTACTATGAAAAGCTTTCCTGTCGATAACAAAGTTGTTGATCAGAGACTCGCAGTGTTTTTAGTACATTAAGATCACGTGATTGTATAGACAACAATTAGGAAACAATACCACGTCCAGTTTAATAAAGTCAACATCGCTTTTGAATAGAAACAAGTCTAATATCTGTTAACTAGCAGAGATTAATCAAGAAAAGGCACTTTGCATGCTGCAGAAACGCTGTCTCAGCCGACTTAGAAATCTAAAACACAAGCAACGTATTGTCTTTTACAGCTTTACTCAGTGGAGAAGAACTACTTCCTGATAATGTTGTTTCCTTGCTTAAAAGTATTTAAATTTGTTATTATGTTTCCATTGAAATAACATATAAAATTGTAGGCCCCTATAACCAAAATAAATCTCTAAACTTCAGTTCATTCTCTTTGTTCAGTTACATTAATAACAACAACGGGAGCAAGATTAATTTTCTTTTAGCTACATTGACTAGGGAGTGTCAGACGAATAAAAGCTTTTAAGTACACAAAGAATATCAATGCGTGAAGCAAATAATGACACAACTACTTCTTCCTCTTCTAACTCTTTACAATACTACTCTACAGAATCAAAAAAATTTAAGTTCAGTGACGTAATACATTAATTAAAACGACGGTATATATACGACTGCCATTACATGTGTAATACCAAATATCACTTGGCGCAATTTTATGTCCAAGATTAATTAGGCATTTGCATGACGGACTCTTGTAAAGTATTGCAATTTTCTTGGTCAGAATATCAATATACAGCCCAACTAAAAATAACTGCAACGGGACTTTGATAAACATGACTTTCATAGCCGACAACAAATTTAAATCTAAGGACTATGGGGTGTAACAGTTTCTGATGTGTAAGTACTAAATCAATAATGGCAGTAGCCCGTGTAAATTACACAATGGGACTACGTCAGAATGATTATTACTTCTACAAACATTGACTACTTTATCACATCACTGCTGTCACACTAGACATCTCTCTATTCCTTGGTTTTACACCAGACCTTAATCCTAGTGCTACACCCAAAGTCACATGCCTTCTGACGTCATACACCACTAGGCTCCTGAGCGTTGCATGACACTGCAGTGATAGTACAACAATTATCATAACATACCTGATTCAATAACTATACTATGCCAGTCAAGTGTCTTTCACAAGCTCTTTCTTCGTAACACAAACTTTGAATTTAAAACGTTTTACAAACGATGCCATGGAAACAAATAGTTATCAACATATGCCCCTGCAGGGGCCCTGTTTGAAACGATTTGGTGTTACATTTTATTCCTCCATGGAAAGACCGGAAGCATGTTACCATACATATCAGAATGTCGTTGGGCTTTTGTAAGAGAAACTAGAATTTTCCAACTGTGACTCGAAAAATTGCCACCTGTCAGCAGACTTACAAATTATTGGGCAAAAGTAATACTGTTATTAAACAAATAAATTTTGCGGTAATCATACAGGTTGCAAAGAAAATGTCGACCTCGTTTTGATGCAGAGTCTACTTCTGAGTAACTTTGTCACACAGGCAATCACCTATGAAAGTTGATCAACGAGTTGTTCATGTATACTGGAAGGTCAAAAAAGAAGCTATCCCTACTCCATAGTGTTCGATAGACTTGAGTGTCGTGGCAACTAAATTGCATTTTTAAGGTGATCTTCCTAAATTTATCAAAGCGAAATCACAGGAAATCGATAGTGCTAATAGATTGGCTATATAATTTTCAAATGCTGTGCAATCTGATTTCTACAAAAATAACACTTGTTAAAGCACATTTAGTGTCCATAGTAAATATGATTTGAAGTCTTATTCTCATTTCAGGTGTTTTCTCCTATGCATCCTTTGGGGACGGCAGCTACGCAGCAGTTGCATACATTGACTTACATGTTTCTTGTCATAATAGCCACGTCACAGTTTACACCTAAATACGGCCAAGTCAAATAAAGTAATATCTTGGTCTAGTATATTACAAGAGGATCAGTGCTCGAACGTCTGACTTGACTAGCCTCAGGGTTGTCGGTCAATTGCTCTAACCACGCTGCTGAACAAGAGTAGATATTCTAGATTATCTCTGTTCTTACTGCTTCAATAAATCCTCACATGTTTATAAACAACTGATTACTTTACCTACAACTCTCACCAATACTAAGCCATGTGATAAGTATAAATACAGTTGTGACATCTTGAGAGTTGTGGATTTATGGCTTTAAAGTATGAGGCAATAGTAACACAGACAGCTTAAATAAACATAACAAATATAATGCTCGGGTATTGTTAGGATACAGTATTTGTTTTCGTTGATTTAATTAAAAACTCAACTTTATAGTGATGAACTTATTGATTTATATTTAGGGAGAGCAATTTGATTGACACCCTGTATCAGACAGTAAAGTTAATGAGAATTCTTCTCACATGCCCAGAAAGGTGTTTCTCGACACTAAAAAGTGTGAAGACCTTTTTAAGAAACACAATGACAGAAAGTCCACTCAATGCATCAGGAATGATGTCTTTTGAAAATCAAAAACCTCTGTTTAACACTGAATTTATTGAAAGATTTGCGTATATTAAGAAAGAAGGGCAAAAGTTTTGTATAGGAAGATAATAGAAAGTTCGAATTGCAAAATACTCTTCAGTGCTTAACAGTAGTGGGTAAGGAAATAGCATATTTAATTCTGATTAAATGACAATGGGTTGAGTTTCGATTCCAGCCGTTTTAGTTACAAGTATTTGTGGCCGACAATATTGGACGCATGGTCAATTCTTTCTTGTGCGTCTTGGGTAAGCCATACAAGTGAGCAAGTCGAGAAGAGGGCCGAAGGAGGTCTTCAATGGCTTTTGGTAGGATTCTTGACAATAGGCTGTCCATCTCTTTTTCCTTCTGTAGCAATGGATGATAATAATTTGGCCGTCTTCCACTTGATTTCGGCCTCATAGGATTCACTGCCCTAAATTTACTGTCATCTTTGGAAGAGGATTCATGAAAAAGACGTACATATTCACTTTTGTCCATATCAATAACTCCCGATCCCTTTATGAGGCTTTGTTATAACGATATCATCACGTAGTTTTAATTGATCACTGCCCTCAGGAGTGTTTGGGGCGGCTTAGGGCCTCTGCGGTTAATGTACTGTAATGCTACACTTCGCGGAGTAGCAGCTGCGATTTCCTTTGTGTTATCATCTGGTAGGTGCGACTCCAGACTCCAATAAGCGTTCTCAAAGTTTGCTTCAAATATGATTGGAGAAATCCTCTGTGGAATCGCAAAATTGAGTCCACGACATAGCACTAGCTTTGGATTCCTTTACTGCTAGCGGTAAGCAAATATATTCAGTAATTACCAATGGAGAACCTTATATTGGGATAGGAGGAGATGAATCAAGCTATATAATATTAGACGAAGGTTTCATGTCATCCTGTTTTTATGTAAAGTCAAAAATTGTTTGTAAAAGACGCTTTGTCATACATAAATTTCCGTCATCCAACTCCTGTGCATTTTCTGTATTTTTTAATAAAACAGACTTGGAAAATTTAGTTTGTAAGCGTAATTTAAAAACTTTAGATTCACTTTTTATTCATTCTCTGTCTGATAGTCAATTTTATTTTGCCGGAGGTGGAGCGAATAATCCTATTTCTATTAGATGCTTGAAAGGGAATCAATATAATAAAACATTTTCGTATAGATTAAACATAAATAACTCCTTAATAGTAAATATTCCAGATGAATGCTCAGTTACCTCTGAATACTTTAGAATAAATGAAGAATTCTTTAGTTATAATTTATATAATATGTCCGCCAATCTCCCAAATTTAACAATGGACTTCCATAGTGTTATTTTTGAGATTTTAGGACACAGTTCAGATTTAGTAAAGACTTTTATAGATTTTGAAAATTCAGTAGTTCCAAATTTTAAATGGAAGGAAGGGATTAGTTCTTTTAGTATTCCAATATCAGAATTAAATGAATTGAGCAGAGATATTTCTAATAAGACTAGAGAAAAGAAAATTGTTGCCACTGGCATTTCAATCATGACTTTGGTTATTATCGCCTTATTTACATTTGTAGGTTTTCTAAGCTGGAGACTAAAACAAATTTGGTATAAATTGCTTGCTGTAAGAGCATCAAATTTGCCCTTAAACTGATCACGACAATTGAATAAATTTGTTAGTAGTTTAGGCTCTTTATTTGCGTAATGAAAAATACAAAATCGCTTCCACTTCAGGTAATAATAACTGTTAGCTTTTTCAATGACCATTGTGAACGAATCATTTCAGCAGTCTTATTTCCCTCATGTTTCCTTACGGGATGTTGATATGAATGCTACGTCAGTTACGGGTGATCCTGTTAAGTTTAAGGGTATTTTCTCTGCCTCGATTCGGTTGGGCAGTAATGTAGCATTCCACGACGTTTATGTTGCCTCTGGTTTCCAGTACGACTGCGTACTTGGAACTGATTTTATGTCTAAGGTGGGAATGAGTATTTGTATGGCTAATCGCATGCTGAAATGGAACTCGGAAAACATTCCTTTGGTTAATGCAGCATCAGAACCGAGTTGGTCCGTTAGTTTAGTTGATGACGTAATTATTCAGCCACGTTCTGAAATGTTTTTAAAGCTACCTGTGGGACCGGGGTTTTCCACTGGGTTATTTGAGAGTAGCACTGATTTGCCACAGTCATGCCATGCTGCGAGGTCAATTGTGCAACAAGTTAATGGGGAGATACCTGTTCAACTTGTAAACACAAGTACCGAAGAAATTATTCTTAAGAGAAGAATAATTGGTTCAGTCACGCCAGTCAAGGAAATCTCTAGCACGTCGCGTACTGCAGATGTTTCCAATATCTTTAATGATATTGATTTGTCGAAAGCAGATCTTTCTATCGAACAGAAAGACGTTCTGCATAGTTTATTGTTGTCATTTTCAGATGTTTTTGCTAAGTCAGATCTTGATTTGGGTCGTACAAATCTGTACGAACATGGCATTAATACTGAGGGACATTCCCCTATTTATCAAAGACCTTACCGTGTTCCAGAAGCTCAACGGAATGTCATAGATAAACATGTTAAGGACATGTTAAAGCAAGAGATTATTAAACCGTCTCAGAGTCCATGGTCGAGCCCCGTGGTGTTGGTGGGTAAGAAAGACGGTTCCACTCGATTTTGCGTAGATTTCCGTAAGTCAAATGCTAGGGCAAACAGACCCTTATTTTGGGATATTGTAGTTTTGAGCGACAATCTTCCGAAAGGTAGGACTCAACGAACGTTTAACTCTATTCCAGGGGTACTCTTTTTACTCCCTATACCGGGGGACGAGGAAAAATTTACCTTGCTTTCTAACATTTACCTCCTTGATACATGTGGATGATATTTTGACAATAGTAAGGCCTAATGGAAAGAATCTAAGAACAGTTTTAAAACTTGGGTTCCATTGTGGTTTGGCATGGATTTGCGGTTTAAAAGCACATGACGGCGCATTTGCCATATTCGACAAAATTTGCTACAAATTTTCGAGCAGCTCTTACCAAGACAGTTAATTGTGTTTTTTGTTTAAATCAATCTGAAAAAAGTTATAAAACAGCGCAAATCATATATTGTATTCAACAAATCAGATACATAATTGGGTTTTACCGGCTCAATAACAATATTTTAGAATTTTTCCAACATATCAAGACAAGTGTAATAACTGAACAACCAAGTACAAACATGAAATTTGCAAAGAAAAGTGCTTAAAGTACAAACATGAAATTTGCAAAGCAAAGTGCTTAATGGATAAATATCAAAACTCAAAAATTCCACGGTTAGTCATGAAGAGTGCTGCAGTAAAAAGTGAAAAATGCTAAGGGAAAGATCGAGTTACCACGCGAGTGACGGGATTTGATGACAAGGGAAACCCCCAGTTTATTGTTGTTAAACCTTCTCATTAAGTTAGCCAATCAGCAGCCACCATGTATGGTTGATGATGTGTATTGGTATCTTGAAGTTGTAATGGTGTGATGAGATTCTAAGCGAGGAATAGAGACAGAAAACTGACAATGTTTTTTTAACCTTATATCTGTGATCTGTTGGGAAGTACAGCATCCTAGCATTCTCAACACGAGTACCCCCGCCCCCCTCGAATAGGATTAAAGCATCACACTTATCTACAGAAAAGATAGGAAGATAGTTTGATACATCATTTTGAAACTTCTAATTATTATAAATTCTTATGTCTCCAGAAGCTCATAAAAGATCTTCAGAAGTGAAGGGATCTTTCCACTTGCAGATCGGTAGGCATTACCGATAACAAGGTCCTTCCCTTGGGATTTAATCTAAATAAGTAGGGATTCAAAGATCCCCTCCTGATTCCTTGACAGATCACTTCTGACAATGTGCAGAAGGTCATTGGATATATAAAAAGTGAGACTTCTTCTTGCCATCCTCCAGCAATTAGTCGTTCTATTCTATATCTGGTTATGTACTGCAGTATTTCATTACCATGATCCAGAAAGGTTTCGCATACCCCAATAACGTCAAGCAGTCCATCACCAACTTAATACCCTAAGCCGTTCCTTGGATGTGGTTTACTTCACTCAAAGATTAACCTGAAAACCATTAGCCTTTGTAATAGTTGGCCTTTGTAACGTTGCAGAAGTGTTGCTACTACTATTAGTAGTAGGATCTAGTGTAGCTACTACTCGAATAGTAGCTACTACTATTCAGTCTTCATCTAGCATCCAACGTGTGAGGATCTAGTGTTGTTAACTGTTGAGCCAAGTTTTTTCAGCCGGACCATTAACCTCTTAAAAAACAATGGTCAGACAAAGACTAGTTTGTCCCGAATGTAGGCTTAGAGTCTTTTCAAACTCTGTGAAGTGTGGAGGGTGCAATTGCTCGTTTCACGCAGGAGCGGAAAAATGTGCCAGAATTGATACAGCTAATTGGAGTGAGAGCTGGTGTTGTCCTGACTGCTCCTCTAAGAAAATGCCAATCAATAAGGTAAATTCTTTAAATTCACCTGTTTTACCTTCACCTCGCACCCCTCGTTCTCCAAATTCAAGAGCTAAGATGCTTAATATCTTAAAAGAGCTCAAATCGCCGGTGCTCCCCCCTTGTCGACTGGGTTTAAACTACTTTGACGTATATTTATCATAATTGATAGTTGAAGAACTCCACGTTCCATAAGTACACAAATGTGAGCCACCAACGATAGACAAAGTGATACAAATCAACATTAAAGGTAACAAATATGTAAATAAAGAGTTGTAAAATGCAGTAGACACCGCTTAAGAAGCCGACAGTTAACGAGTCGCACCGCTTATAAAGCCACGAAACCCCAAAACCGAATTCCGCTTTAATGAATAACAGATAAATCTGTCGGTTAACAGTTCAATGTTTCTTGTAAATAAGTCCTTTTTTAAACGTTTGAAGCTGAAGCAAATCAAAAACCATGATTAAGAATGTGAAACTATTGGTCAACTTTACTCAGGCAACATGACCAAGTTTCCTGTACTCAATATGTTTTAATGAAAAACGATAACAACTTTAAAACACTCAATCTGATAGCGATCGTCTATTCTCTTAATTTTATACTCTAAAATCAAACTCTGGAACTCTCAAATCCAACTCCATACGTTAAAATCAAACTCGGACCAAATTCTACTCAATCAATTCCTAAAAGATATCGCTAGGAAGTGGCTCTGGGCTAGTGACCTGACTAGGCCCGTCTATTTCCAATCAAACCATCCACCGAGTGTGAAAGCTGTGGTATCTAATAACAATAATGAAAGGAATCTTCTTTTGGTGTCTGGCATGCACCACATTCTACTGTCATTTTGTTTAAGCATATCAGCAAATCGCTTCATAACAAGATTTTTATTTAGTTTCACGTGTCATCAAAAATTCTGGTAGAACACAAAATCTCTTTATATTAACCTCAAATGCACATCATGCAGCTTTTTAATCAGTAACCAGGTACACCATACGCTAGAATGGGTATAAAAAAACCCAGAAAAATTGAACTTCGGCTGCCAAGCCATATTGGCTATCAAGGCGAATAAGCTGGTCATAATGGAGAAAACTCATACAAGCATATGTAGGAGGGACACCTAATTTTAGGAGTCAAAATGAACTATGATCTCTCTGTACTTTATAACGGGTAGTTAGCTAATTTTTTGCAGAAAGGCTGTAGGAATGGTAATTTGGCGTCGCTGAAATGCCGACAACTTCTCATCAAACCGAGCTGGACTTCGTAACTCTTAATCACGAAGCATCGGCATAGTGGAGGAACAGGCTATAGTTCATATTTTAACCTTTGAGTCATTTTAATCCATTGACACCAACCTGATCCAAAAGCCTTGACTGTAAACCAATTCGTTCATCAATGAGAAGCATCCATTGTTTGATGATAGCAGATCAATGACTAGACTATGGACTATGGTTTGATAATGTCGTTACCAGTAGGATGTCTTGCTTTGGCGTGTTAAAGTTATTACTCAACGTAGCAAAATATCCACTGTTGAGGTTTCAAAGGGCACTCTCATGCCTGTGTCTTTATGAAATGTGTATTAAGATCTGTTTGTTCTCGAAGCTCTTTCTAGAGCACTGGTTAATCTGCCAGATTGGCTTAACTTCAGTTGCACTTCTAAAGCAACTTAGTCATGGGTGCCTTATTGCAGCCTTAACTGACCCCCACCCCCACCCCCCGCTAATTAATTTTCCAGTAATTTTCTACCACGCCTCTTTCGCGCTAATTAAAAAGGTAGCGTTTGGTTTCGTAGCTGTGGTTACCTCGTTGACCCCGATGAGTGTGAAGTACTTTGAGCCAGTATCTACGACATGGATATCGACTATACGACAATGAGTTTGAGGTGTTGATAAAGGATATTGTACAGAGTGTCCACGAGCCAACTTTAATCCCCATTGGACGTGACAGACCATATGATAGTTTTGATAATCTCTAAATTGGCTGTTATGGTGACATTATGCACGAGGATATACTTCTGTCTATAAGAAAATGTTAAAACAGAAATTGATCAGGTTTATGCTTTTTCCATTATTTTAGAGAAATATGGCCAGCAGTGGAAATCGTCGTATTGAGTTCAAGGACGCTTTGGAAATGATTCAAAATTGGGATGACAGCGAAAATGAGTTTGGATCCGATGAGGAGGAAAGTGATAGTGACCTTGACGTTGAAGAAGGAGAGGTTATGGATGAAGCTTTATCAGAGGACAAAAAGGTTACACCAGAACTTGATGATGCAGTAGTTGCACCACCATTGCCCCGAGAAACACTGAAGCAAAAGAAGATTTACCATTGGTGTCAAAAGGCTTTTGAAAGCCCAAATGTTGAGTTTACTGGGAATAGACCACCTGCTCCAATAAATGGACAACTTGATACACCATTCCTCTATTTTAAAAAGTTTATTACTGATGAAATGTTGAAACTTGTCACAGAAAATACAAATTTGTATAGTGTTCAAAAGAATGGGAAGTCTATTGATATGTCTATCAAAGAGCTAGAGCAAGTAATAGGAATGTTTTTTCGAATGGGCATTGTTACCATGCCAGGATTACGTGTTTACTGGGAGAATGAAACTCGATATGGCCCTGTTGCTGATGTCATGAGCAGGAACAGATTTCAGTCACTATTAACATTGATTCATTTTGTGGACAATATGTCTGTAGGAGAGGACATTAAAAAGGCTGATAAACTGTGGAAAGTTCGCCCTTGGCTAGAATTACTACACTCCAACTGTTTAGAGATAACACCAATGGAAAAGAATTCAGTTGATGAAATGATGGTGTCTTTCAAGGGGAGGTTCAGTGGCATTAAGCAATACATGAGAGGAAAGCCACATCCATGGGGCTTTAAAATTTGGTGCAGAACTGGTACAGATGGAATGCTCTATGACTTTGATGTTTACCAAGGAAGTACTGGCAAAAGCAGAAAAGATTCAGGGTTTTATTTGCAGAGGATGAAACAGACTTAGCATGGATGCTAAACTTTAATTGGTGATCTACAATAACCCCAAGATTCCTTTCATCGGAAACAGCAGAAAGGAAGTTGTCTTGAAGGAAATACTTATGATGCTTGTTATTTTTGCCAAGATGGATTACATGGCATTTGTCAACATTGAAAGTCAGAAGCCACACTGAAAGTCAACAGTTTTGTATTGAAAATTTAAGGATTGGGCTAAAAGATCAGGAGATTCAACAGTGGGGTAATGGCACAAGTGCTTTGACTAGTTTATTTTTCTAAAAAAGAGTCAAAGAGAGTTTTGGTGAAGAATATTATTTCAAGTGAAATTTTCAAATTAAATATATTAGAATCCTGATTCAGGTGAAAGCTTATTTCCTACCATTTTGACAAATTAAATAGGCTACATTAATTTTCTAGGTAGGCTACTTGAATGATATAGCAAAAATACTTTGTTCTAGATCTGGAATAAAATCAGTTTTCTATGTGTACAGTGGGTCTGTAAGCCTATTGTGTTACTTACAATTATTCTGATATTATGAAGTAGCCTAAGAATTGTTTTCTAACTTTATACTTCTCTTTGTCTTGTCTCATGCTGAGTTGACTAACTAATGAAAAAAAAAATTTCACAATGCATCAATGCTTAAACAACCTGAGATGCAGGGGGTAAATCATTGGCTACAAGAGCCCCTTGAATATTTTGCAAGACTTTGTTTTTGAACATGGATTTGGTTTTAAAACAGGCTATAATTGTAACTAGGATGCATATATTGCCTATATTAGACTAGCCTACCAGTGTCTCTATCAATTGATATAGGATATCTGCAAAAATATGTGTGTGTATTTCTAATGCTTCCATAGCCTATTGCAATCAATTTACCTTACGTTAATCCATATGAGATCTATAAGGTCAATCAATGGGTGTGTACAGTGGAAGTTTCCAATCGTTCACCAACAGTCATATCCAGCACGACGAAAGTTGAAGGGCAGCATATATGCGTCAGGTGACTTCACGTTAGAAGGAAACCAACTTTTGCATTTCAATAAATCTAACTTCTAATTTGAAACTTGCTCATTGGTTGCCCCAGATGCTTTTTTCCTTACAAGAAACTCAGTTTTTCCTATGTCTGATAAAATTCACCCTTGTTACTTATAGACGAATCACAACATTCAATTAAATGCTTACTATGAGCCATTTGTTATGCACTACTTTAATCCTTTTAATTTTCGCTCCCTTTAATTTACGTCCCTTTACCCCCCACCCACAACCTCCCCGGTCAAAAATTGTGCAGGCTGACAAAATTTCTGGATGCACTGTATTTTACATATTCCGTACGTTTTGGAATTTTCCTTTGGTGAAGAAACATTGCAAAACGGCATACCCCTGCAAACGTGCTCATACTGCAGCCCCCCGCAATTAGACATAAAACGCCGCGGTGAAGGTAAGGTACCGCGGAAATTACCATGTGGATGTTACCATGGAGGACGATGATGTTATTGTTATTGATGATTAACTTTTCTTGTTTCATTCAAGAAAGAATGACGATAAATAATAATGTTTCTCGTTAGCTGGATTGTTATATATAGTAAATACATGGAAAACCATTGCAGGCTTATATGACAGTGTAAACAATCGCACCGCTTACAAAATTACCAACCACCTATGTTATTTATTATCTATGGTATTGAAGTAGCCATGCCTACCTTCTTCACAATGCCAATCTATCTATGCCTGTGCTTGCCGGATTGCCTTTAACTTTGGCCACCTCCTGAACTTTGAAAATTGATTTTTACTCTCTTTAACTTTCGACCCCTCCTCGCCATGTTGACCTTTCAATACGGTCTCTTTAATTTTGCCCCTCTTGGAGCCATAATATACGCAGCAACTGTTTGTGTTAACGCTAGGGCTGGTCCTCCTTTTTGTGGTGCTAAACGAGAAGTTAAAATTTGCCTCTAATGAGACGCACTGGAGTTCTTTAACCAAGAAGGGGCGAGCGGGGAAGACTTGGCTCTTTCAAATTTTAATCATTCATACTAATAGTAAAAGATACACGCACTTTAAGCTATATCATTTTTATTAAGCTGAAAACTTTCGTTACGAAGTGGACGTCTTGAAACATCTAATCAGGGAACCAATTCCTTGTCTTTCAATCATGATGATCGTTGCTATTTTCTCAACAACCTGACTGGTACCCAGACCTTTGAAGGATGCCAAAGGCACTGAAGAATTAGCAATAAAAAGCAGCCGTGTCAGCGATAAAGTTCCTGGTATTTTCACTCTCACGAATAGCTTTTGTTAGAACATCGTTGTTTGTCATTCTCCTGGAACTTAATATAAAATAGGCTTATCTCATAATTTCTAGTTAAAACTTCCCATCTAATGCAATTATAGGATAAGAAATGCTTTTCCGTAAATAAGTCCTGTCAAATGCATTAACGAGGGTAGAAAGCAAAGTGTCGCTTAGAATCGCTTCAATCAGTGCCGGTTTTTGGCAAGAGGGGCCCCTGTGCCATAAAGTAATTTGGGGCCCTTTTTTAGTCCTTGCAAAAATATGTCAAAACTTTTTTGGCTTCAATAAGCTGTGCAGGGGCCCCAATTTCCATCTTATGTGCAGGGCCCTGTGCCTCGGTACAGTCGACACCCCCTAAAACCGGCACTGGCTACAATGGAATCCCAAATAAAGGTTGTTGGAACGCTACGTTCACGTAACTTCAGAAATTAGATAAAGTTTTAAAATTGTTTCCATTTGAATGTAGATAGTCTGTCCAAATGTAAGGGCTAAATCGTGATCTATTTTACTCTTTGAAAACTATGAAGATTCCACGAATGCGCAGAGTGGTGACATTTAACCGAAGAGATAAGAGAATGTGAATGTAAATCAAAAAAGGCCATGTGTGTGCACAGAGGTTTAGCATTATGATACTTGCCACAGGAAGGGTTAGAAACGGAAGATTTGTGTAATCCGAAAGACTCTATGGAAAACCTAATACAAGAAGACACTTCACGGGAAACTCGTCTATTGTACCCTCCAACCAGCGACACTGACGTTAGGCGAATGGTCGAGAATATATATGAAAATAAAAAAAATTCCAAGAGTTTAGATCCCTCTTATCGGATAAACAAGATAGAATATATTCCTGTTGCATTCGTACCCAACGAGACGCAATGCTTTTACTGTAGGAAGGAGTTAAGTGGACCACTAAGAATAACCAAAAATGGAAAAATATTGACATTAATTGGTGTAAAAGATGGCGTTGAAATGTACGTGAAGCGTTGCGAGTCATGCAATACCTTTTATCGCTATCAAGAGTATGAACAGGGTATACACAATTTTAATGACATATTTTTGTTGGGAGTAGATGTCTGTCAGTTGTTAAGAGAATTACTAAAAATACATAAAGCTATAGGAACTTTTGCTGGAAGTATTGAATCTTATATGCCCTGCAATGTCGACTCCTCTGTGGTTTTGCACGCATACCTTCACTTCCAATCACTTTCTGCGCATTCGTACTCGTATTACTGCTACATTTGTGGATAGTATCCTGCAATACTTGGTATGGATCTAAATGGGAAGTTTGTTTTTAAGCATGATAATTTGTCATCAGACTTGCCGTCAGATGATGATGTCTCGGCAGATCAGGTAGACTGCGACATGTTTTGGCGAAAGGTAGAGTTGAATATCCTCAGTCATGGTATTTTAAAACGAAATAATTTACTCTACAGTCACCTTTTGTTGGCCCCAAAACACGCCTGGCTAATCTTTTGTAGAAGGCAACATGTGGATACTAAGACTTAAAACCCAATGGCAAGGCAATGCAAGGCAAGAAATCCCACTGCTTAAATACAACATTTCGTTAAAACTGCTTCTATGATATTCAAATGCTACTGTACTCCGTCCAAGTAAATATATCTTTACAGTCAGATATCTTTGCATTTTACATTGTGTGCTTTCAACAGACTTAGCACATCTCGGTGGCATACTGATTCTAGTCCATAATTTATGAAAGTTAAAATCTGCTCATCCCATCTGAACCCATCTGAATCCTGCAGAAACGCAGCTGAACCCAACTGGAAACCTGTACCCAGCTGAACCCAGCTACAAACCTGGCTATAAACCCAGTTAACTCACAGCACTTCATCATTTCCGTATTGCTTCTTTCAGGCAGCAATCTCATCTTTCTAGAAAGCTGGTAACCAAGTCTATCGTTCTAAGCATGAGTCGGCTTGGTTAACAGCTAAGTTCAGATCTATAGATGGGTTCAGCTAGATTTCTGTTCAGTTTCTACTGCATTCAGATGGATTAAGCTGGATTCAGAAGGGGTTACCTCGATTCAGCCTTGTTCAGGCGGGTTTAACTTTTGTAAATTACTGATTCTGGCCTCCAAAATGGAACAGCACTGGTCATCAATTTCCACAGGCTTAAGACTTGGAGATAAGGCAGAAACCAAGAAAAATACACCTGATAATGATGGTTACCAAAGCTTGGTTGGTAGAGGAAAATGGTAGCATGGTTCCTAGGTTTGAACTATAGTTCTGTATAACTGTAATCTCCAATTTGTCTGCTTATTCTCAGTACCAAACGAACACCCAATACTGATTAATTAAAAGGGAAATCGGCACCATACATTTTAAGAATACCCTCGGGACTCATCAAAAACATGTCTGAATAAACAAAATTGTATTTAAAATATGAACAGGCTCAAAGGCTCCACAAATGTGTTGAGCAACTGCATGTTAGTCAAAGGAAATGGTAATCGGAAATTCACAAGCTGAAAGTAAGTGTTGATATGTGTTTTATTAGCAGTAAATCATTAGGGTGGTTTTTGTATGCTGCGGCTACTTTCTGGTGGTGATTGTTGCAAACGTGATGTTATGTGTATCAGTATTTATGTGGTGATGTTAAGTAAATTGGTCGACTAATGATATAAGAATAAAGATGAACATAAACATATAACGACAATATAATTAAAGTCAAATCAATTGCAAATAAATCAGAAAATAACAACCTACAATAAAGTAAATGTACTTAGTAAAATTAGCCAGTTAAATGTTGTTTTGATGTTGTTTTGATGTTGTTGCGTGCAGGAGTGTGCATGAAATGCGCCAAGGGGTTGATGTAATGTGATACATGGTTACAGGGTTAGCATGAGCAGATACTGTTCTGGCGTAGAATGAATGCAATTGCTTGCATTGTCGTAAAAATGTAGAATATGTAGATGGTATGAGTGATATACGAAGGGTTTGAAATTATGATACTTTATTGGCATGTTGCATAAGTAACTGCATCGTAGCATGTGTACGTATTAACCACTTGTCTATTGCATGTGTTTATTTGAGTTTCAAAGAAGGTCGTGAGGATGCCAAGTGGTTTTATAAAACGTTGTGGGTAACTTTTTTTCGTTAAAATCTAACCGTTCAGTATGCTGGTAGCCTAGTCCTTGATGCCTTATCATTGTAAGTAGCCACAGTTACTGATATGGATCCGCTGATTCTACTGCATGTGTTTATTTGAGTTGAAAAGATGATCGTGAGGGTGCCAAGTGCTTTAATATAACATTGACCTTAAACTTTATTCTATAAAATCTAAGTGTTAAGTAAGCTGGTAGCCTAGTCCTTCATGCCTTATCATTGTAAGTACCAACAGTTACTGATATGGATCGACTGAGGCAATATCTGTGTGTTATTATTAGACGTTATTACATGCAACAGTATAGTAATCCTTTAATCTATTGCGCATTAATGTTTGTAATCAGTAAATAAAGTAACTGACCATTCCTATAAGTTGTTGATTGTTAAAGTCATGTGTTCTGATAATATGTCAGCGCAATATCTGTGTGTTATTATTAGACGTTATTACATGCAACAGTATAGTAATCCTTTAATCTATTGCGCATTAATGTATGTAATCAGTCAATAAAGTAACTGACCATTCCTTTAAGTTGTTGATTGTTAAAGTCATGTGTCTGAGAATATGTCAGCGCAATATGGGTGTGTTATTATCAGACGTTATTACATGCAACAGTATAGTAATCCTTTAATCTATTGCGCATTAATGTATGTAATCAGTCAATAAAGTAACTGACCATTCCTATAAGATGTTGATTGTTAAAGTCATGTGTCTGAGAATATGTCAGCGCAATATGTGTGTGTTATTATTAGACGTTATTACATGCAAAAGTATAGTAATCCTTTAATCTATTGCGCATTAATGTATGTAATCAGTCAATAAAGTAACTGACCATTCCTATAAGATGTTGATTGTTAAAGTCATGTGTCTGAGAATATGTCAGCGCAATATGTGTGTGTTATTATTAGACGTTATTACATGCAACAGTATAGTAATGCTTTAATCTATTGCGCATTAATGTATGTAATCAGTCAATAAAGTAACTGACCATTCCTATAAGTTGTTGATTGTTAAAGTCATGTGTTCTGATAATATGTCAGCGCAATATCTGTGTGTTATTATTAGACGTTATTACATGCAACAGTATAGTAATCCTTTAATATATTGCGCATTAATGTTTGTAATCAGTAAATAAAGTAACTGACCATTCCTATAAGTTGTTGATTGTTAAAGTCATGTGTTCTGATAATATGTCAGCGCAATATCTCAGATTAGGCTTCGGTTGAATAGGTAGTCTTTGAACCAGCGCAACTCTTCTCCTCTGATGCCGTATGATTGCAATTTTGTTATCAGAATAGAGTGGTTCAATGTATCAAACGCCTTGGATAAGTCGACGAACAAAGAGCCGACTAATTTTCCCTCATCAATCTCTCTGCTTATATCGTCAGTTAATAGTATTGTAGCTAGTTCCGTTGAACGTCCCTTTCTGTATCCGAACTGGCTACTCGTCAACATATGGTTTTTCTCAAGGTATCTCACTAGTTGGCTATGTACAACTCGTTCAAGAATCTTTGAAATCACAGGTATGCAAACTATGTCAAATATGCCTTATTAGTCTATTTTGAACGCTTTGTGCACCATGGAGTAAACGCATCTAGTGTATGAAAACTATGTCAAATATGCCTTATTAGCCTATTTTGAACGCTTTGTGCGCCATGGTATGTACGCATGTAATGTATACAAACTATGTCAGATATGCCTCATTAGCCTATTTTGAACCCTTTGTGCACCATGGAATGTACGCATCTAGTGTATGCAAAGTATGACAAATTTGCCTCATTACCCTATTTTGCACGCTTTGTGCACCATGCAATGTACGCATCTAGTGTATGCAAAGTATGTCAAATATGCCTCATTAGCCTTTTCTGAACGCTATGTGCACCGTGGAATGTACGCATCTAGTGTATGGAAACTATGTCAATTTACATTATTAGCCTATTTTGAACACTTTGTGCACCATGGAATGTACGGATCCAGTGTATGCAAACTATGTCAAATATGCCTTATTAGCCTATTTTGAACGTTTTGTGCACCAAGGAATGTACGCATCTAATGTATACAAACTATGTAAAATATCACTCATTAGCCTATTTTGAAAGCTTTGTGCACAATGGAATGTACGCATCTAGTGTATCAAAACTATGTCAAATATACGCAACTGGATAACTATAATGAGAAGGAGAGTAGGGCAGCGGTTTTACTTATTGAAAATTTAGATGTAAGTGTTTGTAAACTTAAAAAGATTTTATCTTAAGAGGGGGGAATAGGAAGAGGGCTAAAGTTTTGAAATATAATTGAGATTTATAGGGATCTCAAGGTGTAGAACGAATTTGTTTCGGTACAAGGCTTTAGTGTTTCAAGTATGCATTCATTCCTTACAGCAGCCCAAAAGCCCCTGCCAAGCAAAACGTTCCAGCTCGTGTCACGAGGGCTTGGAACAGCTGCTCCCCGAATTTGCTTCATACTGACGAAACGGATGACGAAGAAGAATCCAGGGCTCCCTCCCCAAGCAGGATCTCTCTCCACGCTACTTTCTTTTTGGACCTTAGCTTCTTTGAAGTTGTTGCTAGTTATCAGAAGGGCCTGCAATTGGAGCACTGGAAATTGAATTTCAATCTAGTCTACCCAGTTGTTCTATCCAGCAACAAGTCACTAAGGTTGGCAGCAAGTCACTTGATGTTGAATTCGTCATCACAGAAAAGGAGGCAATCAAATTCTCCACAGTTCCTGAAGAAAGCTCAAGTGCAGAAGAAGCAGATGCCCAAACAGATGCAGATTGCATTGGAGCCTACCTAATGTAAGTTATGATCTGTCTTCTTCAGCTTTTTGTACTTGCATGTTTCCTAAATTTAGCGTTTCGGGGCCCTAGCACACTCAATACCTTGCAGTAAACGCCAACACCACATTTTCCTTCATCTCTCTGCATTAGGTTTGTTCTTGACTGGATCCAAGCCAGGTTACTGTGAAGCATATGAACAGTTTGGTAAGCTTATTCCAACTTCCCCCTTTGGCAAGGCAAATTGGAAAATCCAGTGTGCGCAATTCTTCTACATTCCTGCTTTTGCAAGGTAAGTAAACTTGTGGTTATTCAATTTTACTGATTGGTTGGAAGATCACCCCGAGACCGGGGACCTCGACCCGCCATCCCATGACGTCGAGGGTATCGGGCCAGGTATGCTCGCCCCAGGCTCGGATCGCCGGCCCCTTCGCGCCCGGGTGAAGCACCAAGGCCGCCGCGCCGTCGCCGAACAGCGCCGTGGCCACGAGATTACTTTTGGCGAGATCGTCGAGCCGAAACGTGAGGCTGCACAACTCCACCACAAGAAGCAGAACCGTCTCGCCATCGCCGGCGCCCATCTGCGCCGCCCGCGCCAGTCCCAATACGCCGCCGCCGCAACCAAGCCCAAACACCGGCAGGCGCTTCACATCGGCGCGAAACCCCAGGCGGTCGAGGAGCCGCGCTTCCAGGCTGGGTGTCGCCACGCCGGTACTTGAAACGGTGACGATGGTGTCGACGGCGGCGGCCTCGAGACCGGCCTTTTCAAGCGCCTCCCCGGCGGCGCGGATCAACATTGTCTCTGCGACTTCCAGATAGGCCGCGTTGGACACGGTCCAGCCTCTCGGCTCCAGGAACCAGTCCAGCGGACGCGAAAAGTATCGGGTTTCCACGCCGGCATTGTCGTAGACGGGTTCCATGCGCTGAAACAACGCCGCGTCACCGCCGAAGGCGCGACGCGCCTTCTCGCGCACCTCCGTCTGATCGGCTCGATATGGCGGCACCGCCGTGGCGATCGAGGCCAGACGCATGGCGTCGCGACCGTGCACGCGAGCGCTTCCGCGCATCAAGCGGCGAGACCGAGCGGATCAGTCCGCCGCGTCCTCGTAGTCCGAGATCGGCGGACAGGAGCAGACGAGGTTTCGGTCGCCATGCACGTTGTCGATGCGCGCGACGGGCGGCCAGTACTTCTCGGCCGGGGTCACGCCCGTCGGGAAGGCGGCTTGCTCGCGGCCATAGGCGCGGTCCCAATCATCTCCCATCAGGGCGGCCGCGGTCCAGGTGTTCCTTGAAAACAATTTTTCATAAGACACCTGAATTTAGTTTTATGAAATAATACAAACACAAAAATTTTAGTACTAAACAAATTATTAAGACAAAATCTTACAAACATCGAAAATGAATAAGAATTTTACACTATAGTCGTTATAATTTTGGGCACAGTACGGATTTGCTTGCCTATAAGCGTAAAGTTCATCAAATACCGTTGTGAACGATTAGATAGCTACATAAAGATCCTTTTCTCAAACAAAAAGATCACGGTGTTTCGATTACGTTTCAGCTAATGCTGAAAATCCTGTTTCGCATAAATGAGATGCTGTGGACGGCAACAAAACTTTTTAAGCTTTATTTGACAAGATCTTATTTTCACTCTTAATATTAAGCCAAAATTGAATTACAGATATACTCTGAAGTTTTATTTAATACAAGTATCATAAGATAATTTCATTGAAGTTAGTTTCCTCATAACTTGTCAATTCAAATTAGTCATATTCTCTCTCGATAAATGGATTCTGTATCCACGCATACTTTGTAATATCAAGATCATCAAAATAATTCGAAAAATGAATTAACAAAGGATCAAAGTGCTCAACAAATAAATTTTTGTTTCCTTCTATGGCCCATAAATTTAAAGTGGAAACATACCAAACTTGTTTTTTCCCACATTTGTCTTTTAGCTCTTTTTTTTACGAATGCTTTCACTAATCTTTTTTAATCCATATATCCATTTGTGGACCTTGCGTCGATTTATTCAAAACCTTCCTGGCTTTATCAGAAATGGGCTTGCAAAATAATGATCAAAAATGAAAACGATCAATAATGGGATATTTTAAGACCAAACGAGAATACTGAAAAAACACACAAAGCGACTATTTCGACAGGACACCCCCCCCCCCCCCCCCCCCCCCCCCCCCCAACCAAAAAAAAAAAACAACAAAGAAGCAGTGCAAGCTAAGAAAAATTTTACCTAAAACTCCTAATAGTTGTCGTGAATTTCGTTTCATGCCAACTATTTTCTTTATTTTCCGAACATCTTGAGATAAATTTGTAAGAATTAGTTTACACACATTTCTTATTCGGAGCTGTAATGCGCTTAGAAATAACCTGTCAAGATAGATTGGGTATTACGCAAGACGTCCTAGATATACTGGTGAAATACAACATCGATCTCAAAGGGATTGAAATTGATGCTGGGGGCAAGATATTTCTCAGCTTTCCCAATATTGAATTTTCCGAGTTTCAACATTTAATGCCTGAAATAAGAAAGCTACAAGGCGTTGAAGACGTTAAAACGACGCCCTTTATGCCCATTGAGCGCGAGCGAAACCAACTAACCGCAATATTGGAAACCTTGCCTGATCCCGTGTTCTCAATCGATAACAGAGGTCGGGTAATTTTGAGTAATGACGCGGTGGTTTCCTGCTTGGAAGAATCACCAGAGTCGATTAACATCAACGAAATTGCCGAATATGTGAAGGGGTTCAATTTTTCTAAGTGGTTTGAGGCAAAGATCGTTAACTCAACCTCATCGCGGGTTAAGTTTGTGGAGCAAGATTATCTAGCGGACATTCTGCCCGTCTTTGTCCCGGACGCTAACCAGTCACAGATATTAGCTGGTGCCGTCATTATCCTTAAATCAGAGATGCGGTTAGGGCAACAGTTTAGTACCTTTCATCAATCAGTAGACGATAGCTTTAATCATATCCAAGCCAACAGCTCAGCAATGAAAAAAGTTATTCGCGAAGCGAAAAAGATGGCTGAGTCAGAAGGTGCAATGCTGTTCTTTGGTGAATCCGGTGTTGGAAAAGAGCTATTGGCAAAAGCATGTCATAAAGCAAGCCGCCGAGCAGAGTCAGAATTTGTTACTATCAACTGTGCGACGACCTCTGAACAGACTTAAAGGCGAAGCTCGGCATGGTTGGCGGTCGGCAAACACACGTCGCGTCGCGCGGATCGATTACATCAGGCTCGCTTCGAGCCGGCACGCCCATGGGTCCTCGCCACAAGGGCGAGGACGACGACGAAGTCCATTTGACGCTCAGTCGAGCGCAAGCTCCACCATCTTGGGCGCGGTGCTGGCGATCACCTTGCCCCGGCGCAGCACATAGAGCCGGTTCGGCTTCAGCCGGATGGCGTGGAACGGGTTCTCCGCCTGCAACACCACAAGGTCGGCGTTGCAGCCGGGCGCCAGCCCATAGCCGTCGAGATGCAGGATCTTGGCCGCGTTGGCGGTGACCGCCTGGAAGCAGGCGTCGATCTGGTCCAGCGCCGTCATCTGCGCCACGTGCAGGCCCATGTGCGCCACTTCCAGCATGTCGGCGCTGCCCATGGAGTACCAGGGGTCCATCACGCAGTCATGGCCGAAGGCGCAAGTGATGCCGGCGGCCATCAGCTCCGGCACCCGGGTCATGCCGCGCCGCTTGGGATAGGTGTCGTGGCGCCCCTGGATGGTGATGTTGATCAGCGGGTTGGCGATGGCCGACACCTCGGCCTCGGCCATCAGCGGGATCAGCTTCGACACATAGTAGTTGTCCATGGAGTGCATGGAGGTGAGGTGCGAGCCGTTGACCCGCCCCTCCAGGCCCAGCCGCTGGGTCTCGAACGCCAGGCTCTCGATGTGGCGCGAGTTGGGGTCGTCGGTCTCGTCGCAGTGCATGTCGACCAGCAGCCCGCGCTCCGCCGCGATCTCGCACAGGGCGGCCACCGAGCGGCGCCCGTCGTCCATGGTGCGCTCGAAGTGCGGGATGCCGCCGACCACGTCGACGCCCATGTCGAGCGCGCGGACCAGGTTCTCGTGGGAATTGGCGTAGCGGTAATAGCCGTCCTGCGGAAAGGCGACGAGCGACTTTGAATATGCCAGTAACGATGACCTCCAGGAAAATGATTCCACAAGAAGGGTAATTTTTTCTTTATTTTACGTCCTTTCTAAAAAAAAGTAAGCTGTGTAAAAAAAAACACAGCAAAAAAAAGACAGAGAGAGTGGGAGAGATGCAAGCAGTTGAAAGGTGCTGTAGAAAAAGCAACCCTTCAAAATACTTTCATATAAGACAAATGCAAACTATGTGAGTCAGACTTCAAAAGAGGCAACTGTCACTTTATGCATAAGAGAGCGTCCAAGCTAGCAACCAACAAAAATCTCAGTCTTGGACACTGTTAGATAGAAACAGCTAAACAGCTCACAGATACAAAGAAAAGACATCTGCTTGAGATGAATGGAGTTTTTAAAAGAAAAGCTTAACCTGACATGCTTGACCTGTTTCCCATTATTGTCTCAGACCCTAATCCAGCTCCCCTTTGATTTCACTTCTGTTACCACTAATAATAATCAAAATCATTTATTCTAAAAGTAAATAAAATTGAACTTCTGAGATAGTTGTTGTAATAATATTATAGTTATGTTTCTTAATAATTCTATTTTTGAATAATTAATCGATCAGGTCAATAGTTTCATTTCTCACTTCACCTGATGTATTTCCAGCAGCTTCGCCACGTAGAAAACTATGAAGGTTTTTAATCACATCATTTGTATTATTGTAAATGCCAGTTCCTTTCTGAGGATGTATAACATCAAAGTTATCTTTAATAGCTGTTAACCTTCTTCTGTAGATTTTTTTTAGAACCGATACATTTTTGTAATTCACTAGATTTCACACCTATTATTTTTCCTCTATATCTTTGATTAAGTGACCCTGATTCATCTATAGCCTCTTTGAAATATTTATAATGTTTTAAATCAATGCTAGATATTTCAAAATATAATCCCATAGGATAATTTTTTTTATTGGCTGCTCTAAAATATTTGAACCATTATACACTACTAAAAAAACTGGTACTGGTTTGGGTCTTTCTAGTTGTAAAAATATAATTGAACATCATGGTGGAGTAATTCAAGCAAAAAACAATCCTACTACATTTACAATTATGTTGCCTAAAGATCCTGAAAAATCTAAAGAAAAAATTATTGTAAATTCTTAGTTTTTATATTTTTTTTAAAATGAGTAAACTATTAAGATCATGTTTGTTTTGATAGTATATTGAACAAAAAAGCCATTATCACAAGTGCGTTACCTTATGCAAATGGCGAAATCCATTTAGGGCATGTTGCATCCACATATCTTCCTGCAGATGTCACTACTAGATTTCTAAAATTAAACGGTGTTGAGGCTTACTATGTTTGTGCATCTGATGATTTTGGAACTCCAATCCTGATTCAATCGGAAAAAGAAGGAAAAACTCCCTCTGAATATGTGGCACACTGGAACAAAAGGGATTTCGATGATTTTACGGCATTCAATATTGGATTTGACTATTTTTACAAAACTAGTTCTTCTGAAAATATTGAATTTGTTCAAGATGTTTTTAAAAAACTAAATGATGCTGGACATATTTACGAAAAAGAAATTATCCAATTTTATTGTAATAATGACAAAAAGTTCTTGCCTGATAGATATGTGAAAGGTATTTGCCCTCATTGTAAGGCAGAAGATCAATACTCTGATTTGTGTGAGAGTTGTGGACGTGTTCCTGAAGAAATAACTGATCCTAAATGCTCTCTTTGTGGACAACCTCCTACAAAAGAAAAAACAACTCATTATTTTTTCAAACTCAAAAACTTTGGTGATTCTTTATCTAAATGGTTAGAAGAAAACCCACATCTTCAAAAAGATGTAAAAAAATATGTTCAAAATTGGATAAAGTCTGGGTTAATTGATTGGGATATTACACGTGATATTCCTTGGGGAGAGCAACTGAGGAGAGGCAACCTATCTCATATACGTAATATTTTCTGTTCGTTTTAAGCTTTAATGTTGCTTCTTACTTTCTTACTTTACTGACCTCTTTTTGAAAAAAAACTAGTTTTTTATTTAATTGCTGGAATTTCCCTTCCCCCACGAGAAATTTCTCCATGGAAAGATTCTCCCACGTAACTTAAATTAGCGACATTTGCGGAACTAATTTTGTAAGGCATAGTAACAAAACGGCCAAAGAGGTCGAAACTATTTTTATGAAAATGAGAGTCACAACTCGAGCAATTCTTAAATGACTGAAATGAATGAAAGAAAAGATCTTTATAAAAATGAAAGTAATAATTAATTTTCGCTTTAAGTTTTAATGTTATTCTTTGCTTTCAGTTGGAAAAAAACTTGTGTTGTTATTTAATAACAACCACAAACCGAACACATACAATATCTTTGGTTTATTATCACATAAAAATCATACTTATGAAGCTGCTTAAGGTAAAATTAAATGCTAAGATTGACCGGAAAATAACATAAACAAATTATTGCCTATATTTGCAATCATTTTACAAAATTCGGATTTTAGCGGAAAGAGCGAGGTATTGACGAGGGGGCAAACTTACTCAAATATATAACATGAGGGGTTCACCCCCTCGTCAATGCATCACGCTTTACGCTAAAGTCCGAATTTTGTTCCAATTCTTTAAGAATGACACCTGAATTAGAAAGACCGTTTAATTAGAATAAATAGCTCTTTGGAAATTATTAAAAATACTTAAGCGTAAACAGCAAGGTATCGAAGAGGGTACGAACCCCCTCATATACGTAAAAATTTCTATTCGTTTTAAGTTTTAATGTTACTCCTTTCTTTCAGTTAAAAAAACTGTTTTTTCTAAATTTAATTTCTGATCGTTGTTTAAATAATACTGGGGTATCCAGCGCCTCCTTCATCAAAAGTCCGGGTGGCAATGTTCTGTACGTGATGTTTAAAATACTGGAAATGAAGAATAAACAAGCAAGGGCAACAGCAAAATATGTGACAGCTTTTGGGCGCTTAAATATCTTACAGAAGAAGCGAAAACAGAGTGAGAGAGAGGAACGTAATTAAAAAAAGATAGTTTGATGCAACATTGCAGTAGATGGTGTTTTTTCAATGCTCCACAATGAGTTATTTCTATGATTCTCTAGGTGATTTTCTTAAATGGAACAAAGGTTTGAATGGCAATTTTATGTAAATGGCGTATCAAATAAAGTTTTGTAAATAAAGAATAAACGAGAAACAAAAGAGTAAAAAAGGAATTTCATAACTTTTAGGCACTTAAAAAGTGTGAAAAAAAATGACAGCAGTAGAATATGGAGGAGGACCAGAATGTTGATGATTAGGTTGGTAACGTTCCGGCTACTTTCTACACAAAAAAAGACTTTATCCTTTATACGTCAAAGGTATGTGTGTTCATACCATGCGCATTCTTTGGTCAATTTTTTCCACAGGATTATTAGAATTTTTCTTGTCAGTGCAAAGAGAAGGTGCAGCACTGATTATTTGGAAATTAATTGTCAAAATTTGCCCAAAAAATTAAAAAAAGAAACAAGAGAAAAGGAAAGGAAACTCTAATAGTAAAACACACCAAAAAAATATTACTAAAAAAGATAGAATTTTGTTGAAAAAAACCAACTCTTTATAAACTCTAATATGAAAATACACTTAATTGAGGGCTTACTCTTAGAGGAATCCAGAGTGGCTTACGAAAGAGGAAGGCCTTGGGGCCTGGCCACTCCCCCAGATATCCTAAATATTGCAGAATTTTAAGCCACTTATCGAAATTATCAATAATTTACTTTTTCAGGTTTTTTATTTGAACCTCAAGGGGAAAAAATATTCATACGTATGTGCCTAGGAGCAATTCTTGCTTTTTTGGTAGCCAACCTAAAAGGTCTTTGTGATACAAGTCCATTATTGTTAACCATTAAGTCCAAAGGTCTTTGTGATACAAGTCCATTATTGTTAACCATTAAGTCCATTATTTTTCGCAGTATAATATGTTAAATCAATTTTAATTAAGTTTGTTTAGGCTATAATACGTTGCGTGAATTTTCTCCCGAATCTCTATTTAAAGAAGTATCATTATTTAACTTAATTGAATTTCCTTTACATGTAAACTTTCTTAATAAGGTGTCCTAGTTCTTTTAGTTCATCCGTAGGTCAAGATTATTTAGCCAGGTTGAAAGAGACAAAAGAGCATACGATAATAATATCATCATTTCTAGTCAACCCGGGTTCACCTGATCTCAAAGCTCAAAAAGCTCTTGATTTGGACTACGGAGCTAGCATGTCACTGAAATAAGAGCACACTACGCCCAATAAGATCCATGTTTTTGTTTATCGCCCAGTTGGGCGACAATACCATTTACTCATAGGGGTATTACTATCAGTAACTAGCACGTGTTCTTTTGGTCTATATGGACAATTCATCCTAACTCCTTACGAAAAAAGTCTTAGGTTTTTACTAAAGGCCAAAAAATAGAAAATTGTGCCCTTTGTGCTATCGTCAAGAAGAAAGCTTAAAAAATAACGGCCCTGCACCTCACTCATCTGACCAAACAACCCTAGATCCTTATGTAGTGGAAGAATGTAACCTGCCGTGGAAAAACTGACAAAACAAACCCGTCCTACGAGATATCCCGGCTAGCCTAATCAAATAGGACCTTGCAAAAGTGGCTTCAAATACTGTCCGCACCAGCACGAACTCTAAGTGCAATTGTCTACCATTCTGTTTCAAAAAATATTAGTTTTGGCCGAAAAAAAAAAAAACCGGAAAATGCTGAGTGAGACCTAAAATAGCCATTCGTCTTTTCAACACCTTAATATAGATTAAATTGACTGATTTGAAGAGTTCAAACATCTGGGAGCACTTTTGGATTCTAAGGGTGAAGTATGGAATGTGATCCAAGCTAGGACCAGCAAAACTTTGTGTGCCTTCCAGCAACCACGCAAACCTTTGTGGTCGAATCAAAAAATTGAGCTCAAAATAAAACTAAGAATATACACTCTGCAAGCATAACTTCTTGACTCCTATACGGCTTCAATAGTTGCCTACTAAAGGCATGGGAAGAACGACCTATAGACGCTCTAGGCTGGAAATTTCTAAGAGCTATCCGCAACATCAGACGGTCGTAAAGAGTCAACAACCACAAGCTCGTAAAGATTGCGAAAAAAATTTACATTGTTAAGCATAATAAGAAAAAGACCTCTTATGGGGCTTGGCCATGTAATGTGACATCCAGAGGAGACCCTAACACGTGAGGTCCTTATTACAGTGCCTTCTTCCTACTGGAAGAAAAACCTGAAGGCAGGCGAGTTCAAGTCCTGGTAGAATGTCCTGAAGAAAGACATCAAACTGCTAGGTGGTTTCCAGAAATACGGTTACAAGTGGTAGAAGCAGTGGCTTCAACCCTTTCAAACACGGATAGAGGACAGATCATTTTAGCATAGCCTTGTCTAACAGCTTATTAATGCTGGGTTAGGTTAAATAGCCTGTACCTCCTGTTAAGTAAGTAAGTAAGCTTTTAGTTAATGATCTCCAAGGTGTCACCACAATATGTTATTAAATTTTTTTGTTTTGCTATTATTTATTTCAATATATATTATAAAAAAGATGTCACAGTAACAAAAGTGTATCCTCTTTCCACACCCACAGAGGTGGGACAGTATACTTTACATTACTCATGGCTACCAGCAAATATTGGTTGATGTAGTTGTGTATCTAATCAATTTTAATGATATAATTTTTCTGAGACCCTCGACAAACGCGAAGATCGTGGATTGCGACATCGGCGCGCGCCCGGAGCGCGGCGACGACGGGGAGACGCGCTTCAACGCCCAGTCCTTCGGGATGAAGCTCAAGAACCTCCAGCGCAAGCCCGTCCCCATCATCGACGAGACGGGCGAGGAGCCGGAGGAGATCATGGTGCGGATCGTGTCGGCGAAGGGGACGCAGGCCCACAACAAGGGGACCCTGATGTGGTCGCTGGAGAAGGTCGCCGCGTAACGGTACGGCGTGGGTTACTGCGTATGTCACGTAGTATGTAGCCCAAGTGCCGACCGATTTTTAACACCTTCCCGCCACATTCTGTCTGGACCCGGTGCAGGTCCCCCATCCAACGCCCATGATGGGGGACCTGTAAAATCAGGTCCCCCATCTGATTTATTATCAACATCAACAGCTTAAGCCGAAGATGGGGGACTGGGGGACCTGGGGGTTACCATATAACCGTGCCTGCCGTGGAGGGGTGTGTCTGCGCGCCGCGCCGAGCCTCCGCCAGAGCACCGCAAGGTCCGTTATGGAATAGAGGATAGCTCTCTCATGGTAGAGTTATTTAGTCGATATAGGTTCCGACAGTTCCGACACTTTCGGTTAAGTGTATATTTATAAATGATAAATTCGTGTCGGGACTTAGTGTCGGAACCTACGATCTGTCGGAACCTAAGTCCCGACACTCGATCCTAATCCCCATCGCCTGCGGCCCGCGTTGCAGACAGGGGGTGCGGGGGAGGCGATGCGCGCGGATCGAGGTAGGGAACGGGTCGAGGTACAGTGCCGTCCGAGGTAGGCGAGGCACAGCACCGTCCGAGGTACAGCACGGATCGAGGCAGGGACCCGCCGGTTTTGAGATAGGGGGTGGTCTGTCCGAGGTATCGGGAGGCAGGATTTGCGCGGGCGCGGCACCTGTAGCGAATGAGATTTCCTGGGTTGAACACACAGAATCCCACATGTAAGCCCTGCACTTATATTTAGGGAGAGGGGGGGGCTTATATTCAGAAGGCATCGTATTGGTACTTTGCTAATCGCTGCTGCCTTCTTTTCTTCCCTTGTTTCTTTCTGCCCACCAGCACGAATCCCCGTTTTTCTTCCAAAAATAAGTCAGGATTTATGTAGTCACCGATATCTGTGTTTACATTAAAGTCTAATCCCTCATCGTCATTAACCAATGTAATCTGTTGGGATTCTGACTCTGGCATTCCATCTTCCGTTATGTCGTCTATGATTGAAGTAGAGTTAGAATAATGTACAACCAAGAAATGTATAAAACAGACAATACTTTGATTTTCAAAGGAATATTCTGTTTTCGTAAGACTTACGGTGTTTGATTATAGCACCCTTGAGTTAAATCCTTTCAAATAATGTCTACTATTTTCAAAAAAAAAAAAACAAAAAAAAACAATGGCTCTACTAACTTACTATGACCTCTCAGAAAAGTAATCTAACTCAGCTTTTTCTCCACTCAAGGGTGTAGCTCGTATTCTTTCGGGATTTATGGAGTCTCAAATCATTTCGGGGTGGAGGGAGGGGGTCAAACAGGGGAAAAAATTAATTTCGAATCATTAGATAACCAAGAACTATACATTTATATATTTGCTATATGCATAGAAGATATTTTCATAAATGTTGTCAAAGGTCCAGAAAATAATTTATCCTTTTACTGAGTTTTATAGTAAAAAAAAAGAAAAAGTGGAACATCATATCAGGAGTTTATGAGTAAGTTTTTTTAAAAGGAATTGCAATAGTTACTATAAGATTTTTATTTAAATCCTGATAAAATCCCAAATAAGTTAAACAGTGGATAACAAAAACTTAATAGTAGCTTCATTAAACGAGATTAAAATCGATTAGTTATGTCTGCTCTCGAAAATCAAGCAGTTTTGACGTTGCTATTTAATTTTTTTGGAAGAACTGTTTTTTTTGTTTTTTTACCATGTGTTTTTACACTGTTTTACTGTGTTTTTTTTTACTTGTTGTGACTTTAGCATAAAGTAGTGGAACCACTTTTTAGAAGAATAAAACTAGTACTATATATTCCAAAACAATCAAAAAAAATTATACCTATATTCATTAAAGTTTCAAAAAGGCCCATGAAGCCTGACATTTAAATGACGTTGCTTAAAGTTTTTTTTTGCCCAAAGATAAAAGGGAAAGCAAGTCCACTTAGCCGTGACCTGCATCTTAAATCAGGTCTCAGAAAGGAGTTTTCAAGGTCAAATCAGAACAAACCGTATCGTAGCTTAGTTACAAATGGTATAGGGAAGGAAAATAGAATGCTGGGTGTGTGGTAATAGACTGCCAGATCTTCACCAGCGCTATTTTTTTTTTAGGAGTGCTTTTTTAACGTTGAAAGGGAATATTATCATGCTGTATTCTGGAGAATTAATTTAAAATCGTAAATTTAGAAGGACAACTTATTTCCGGGTATTTTTTTTTTCCTGATAAACTCCAGAACTAGAACTTGAGAAGAACTTTTCAAGAATTGTTGGATCTGAAACTAGAGTGTTTAAAATTTAACAACGTAGAAAATAGATGAAGTAATTTTAGGAAGATAGTTTCTGAAATAACAGAAGATATCTTAAGGAGGGAAGTTAGGAACCCAGCGAGTTTGAATGAAAACGTTCTAATTTTAGTAGAAGATAAGACCTTTCTGAATGATAAAATCTGACAGGAAAAAGAGGAAAGTAAAAGAAGAAGAGAAGGCTTTAAATGTGAATTAAGGAGATGCTAAAGAGAGGCCTTGGATAATATTGTCGAGGATTTGGAACGTGGAGCCAGACGGTGTAATAGTAAGATATTTTTTGTTTTGTATGTTAAGAAAATTCAATTTATGCAAATGACTGAATTTCACCGTTAGAAATGAAATCCTTACAATGTTGTTGTCTATCTCGTTGTACATTTTCCCGTGACTGTAACCATGGTTTGCTTCCCTGTGATTTTCTTACTACTATTGTTGACGATAGCACCCCTACTAATTCAACAACGAATGAGAGTGGCGGCCCTCTTTTTAATCCTCGCTCTTTAAGCTAAAATCTTTGAGTTTATTACAAATGTTTCTAGTTCAAATTCAACGACCCTTATGTTTCACGGGTTGTTCTTAAAGAATGGGGACAAAATTCAAACTTTAGCATGAAATATGAGGGGTAAGGAAAGTACAACCCCGCTCTTATAAGAAGTAATTCTTCGTAAAAACTGTTTCAAGACCACCCTTCTTGCTGAAAGATTTTTGTCTTCAAATCTTCACTAATATGAATTTAAGAAAAAATCTTCTCTTTAATGTGTTACGCAGTATATCCGAATTTTTTTTTGAGTGGAGCTTAAAGAAGAATCCGAGTCAATAGCAACCGACACACTAAAGACAGAAGAGACAGAACTACATGCTCATCAAAAGGATCTAATTTTTACGGTAATTTCAAATGTGTAATACGCTTAGAGGTACTCATAGTCTATTAGTTTCAGAAAAATTGTAGCATTTTAGGAAAGAGGGAAATGGCCCCCGAAGCGGGTTGGATCCTCAAGAAAACTACATCATGCGATTCGATAGATTTGAGAACCTCAATAAGAAACTAAGTGTCGTTCCTTGGTCATTTTGTGCTTAAAACAATAACTCTGGCTTAGATAGGTTTTAAAATGTTTTTGAGCGGAAATAACGAGAGCGACTCGCTCAGATTCTCGGTGTCGCTTGTCTTCTAACCACATTTGTCTTTCTTCTTCATTTTGGATTTTGATTACTTCAGAAAATTTAGCAATGCCCTTTGCTCTAGCTTCCCCTTTGCTGTGCTCTCCCTTCGTTCTTGGCGGTGCCAACACTCCGGCCTCGGTCGCGGCTTCTGTTGCGCAGCTGAATGCGGAGGCGCTGTCGGCGCTGGCCTATACCCAGGTCTGCAACCCGGGCACCCCGGCGATCTATGGCCATTATCTCTCGACCGTCAGCATGAAATCCGGTGCGCCGATGGCAGGCACGCCGGAGATCAGCCTGATGAACTTCATGATCGGCCAGATGGCGCGCTATTACGATGTGCCGTGGCGGACCTCCAACACCCTGGGCGGGGCCAAGACGTTCGACGCGCAGGCGGGATATGAATCCGCCACCACCCTGTCGGCAGTGATGCACGCGGGCGCCAACTACATCTGGCATTCGGCCGGCTGGAACGAGGCCGGGATGCACTGCTCGGTTGCCAAGTTCATCGTCGATGCGGAGCAATGCGCGATGGCTTACCGGATGGCGGAAGGCCCCAAGTGGGACGATTTCGACCAGGCGATTGCCGCGGTGCCGGATGTCGGCCCCGGCGGCCACTACCTGGGCCACCCGCACACCCAGGAGAACTTCCAGCAGGCGTTCTTCATGCCGGAGCTGTTCGACAACAACTCGATCGAGCAATGGCAGGCCGAGGGCAGCGTCGAGATCACCGAACGCGCCTTGACCCGCGCCAAGAAACTGCAATCGAAAGCAGCGCGAATAGGTTTTGATTGGCCCTCACTCGAACCGGTCTTCGAAAAGCTCGACGAAGAACTTGCCGAACTCAAGGAAGCCGTCTCCAGTGGCGATCAGAACGCCATCGATGAGGAGTATGGCGACCTACTGTTTGTCATCGCAAATATCGCGCGCCACCTCGACCTCGATCCTGAAGCCAGCCTCCGCAAGGCCAACGCAAAATTCACTTCACGATTCCAGCGGATGGAAACGCTACTGACCGAACAGACGGGCGATCGGGACAACGCCATTAATAATGGATAAACATAACTCATACTATTATGTGGTTGGTTTAGATTTATTCGTGCAACTTATGGGCGATAAAAAACGTATTACACGAGGAATAAGCGTTTCCAGACTTACAAACGACAAAAAACTATATGTGACGTGGTAATAGCCTGACCCATAAAATTTTACACGATATATATTCATCGTAATTCCCACTAAGTCCACAGCTAGAAGGCTGAACTCCTTAAAAAGTTTAGTCCTAAACCACGCAGTTCTTCTCATTTACACTACCAAGAGCATACCTTTCCTGTTTGGTATCCTAGCATCTGCAAATAATTGCCTGACAGAATAGAGGCAGTCTGAAAAAAGATGCAGAAGAGTTACGTTTTCTTACGATGACGAAAAAGGTCCTTATATTTTCATCCTTTGCAGAGATAATATGACCACCGTTGACAAAAGGAGAATAATATGTCTGTGTGTTTCACCAGTAATTATCCATAACGCTTGGACATATTTGATTTTCCCTCGTCATTTTCCCTCTCTTAGACCTAAATGTTTCCCGTTCTACATTAACAAAGAGCCACATTTTTACCCGCAACAACTTTCGTACAGAAAAATAAAGCCAAAATTACCCCCCTCCCCCCACGATGTAACTGATATGTCCAATGCATAAATATCCCATCTCCCCCCTTTACCATCCATTCTGCTTATTTCATTTTGCAAATTCTAAATAATCTATATTTTAATGCTTGCGCAAAGTTCTGGAAAGAAATTGATAGTTCAACTTTAAAAAAAAACTTAAATCAAGGTCAAATCAAATGCTTAGCCTTAGGTAAAAATTTAGTAGTCTATCTTGATCAAGCCAACTAGGCCAACCTGAGAAAAAGTTGCTCGGGTTAATATATTTTTTCATGTTTTAATCTATATTTTAATAAACCAATGCATTTAACTTTTAGGCATGACATTTTTATGGTCGAAGAAATCCAAAGGTGTGCAATAGGATTTGTATTTGGAAAGGTAGGGATCAAAAGTCAATAAATTGATTATTTGATTTGTGTTCATGGTGCCAAGTCTAATAGAACACAGCCATCGGGGGTAATTTTCAAATAGGTTTCAGATTTACTTAGAGAGATTAATGCAATACTCTCCTTTAACGACTCATCAAATGAGCACTCTAAAATTACTGTGCCCTTTCGGAACATAGTCACATCTTGATTACCGGACAAATCCAATACAGTTATAACATGAATTTTCTGCAAACATTTCTTCGGTTACACCATTTTCATATAGTTCTGAATCTCGTTCTAGAGATTGCATTGTCAATCCATATAGGGTCATGAAAGATTTATCAAAGGATAAATTTTAGAGTGGAATTCAGTTTACTTCACATTCAAGAGATTAAAGTCCAAATATTTCAAATTCATGTGGAGAATTTGTCTATAATAATACGGCACTGTCACTTTTTACAGAAGCAAAAGCGAGTTTTCAAGGAATTTCGCCATTGATAAATGATGAATCAGTGTAGGTACGTGGACCCGTGGCAATATGTCGTTGATTCGTGACTGTGTGTGGAACGAGCAGTTTGATATTATTTCGACTAGTTTTTAATTTATCAATTACCAATGCAAGAGAACTCCTAACATGTTGTTTTCACACATGAAGTAACACCGAGTTGTGGGAGACTATCACACCAGGTGCACCAGCCACTACTTTTTGCAAAATAAAATTGGACGGAGCAAGTTGTAGCTTTATATCAATCTTAACATTGGGAGGCAACCATTGAGGTATATTAATTATCGCATGATTTATTTCCCATCCAAGTGTAATTCTTTAGTCGTCGCATCTCTAAGTATATTGGTATTGTCAGTGTCCGTATCCAATAGCCAAACCTCTCATTAGGTTGTAAGACATTGGAGTCACAAAACTATCCCAATAATAGTGTATAATCTAGAATGTATAATCTATTGAAACACAAGATTGCATTTCCATATGATCGATACAACCCCCTATTTAAACTAATGGAACCTGTTGTTCCAATGTTGAAACTGTTAAAACTATTGAAATGAGATTGACATGTCCGTCAGTGATGGCTTATGAATATAGAACCAATGTTTATACAGATAGGTAGCTAACCTTGGCAATGGCCAAATAGCATTTTTTGGTCGTTGAATTAAATCATGAAATATTTAATCTATCTCTCTAGTTTGTCCCCCAGTAAAATAGAAGTTAACACTGACCCGAAGCAATTTGATTCCCGGGAAACCAATTGCTGCGCCTGGTGTAACTGAAACTCACGTGTCAGCAATACATCAGGCCCGAAAAGAACAGGTTACGAGCTCTATTGCTTTGGTAATAGAAAAATTGAGAGCTAGTGGACACAATTTCAAACATCTTGTTCCCAATAAAATTACCAATCTACGTCATGTTACCAAAATCATTTATTATATTCATTCATTCAGAAAATCATTTATTATATTGCCACTGGGTCCTGATAGTTATATTCAATCATCATTATCACGCAGTCACGTTATATTAACATGGACTACCATTGTAACACGTAGTTATATCATTCACCAACGGTGAAATGCTCTCGTAACTCGCCTTGACCTTTGTGAAGGGTGCTAGTAGTGTAGGATCCTGGAGAAGTATTGCAATATTGCAGAAAGTATTTCTAGAAAATTTTCCAAAAAATGATAGAGAAATTGCCTGAGACATATCCGCATGGTATATACTAGGTAGATTCAATTTGAAATTAAGTTTTAGGCCAAAAGTTGCGATTATATAGGCAGGGACTCATATTGAGGGGGGGGGTGGGCTAGACAATCCCTGCTCTAGATCTTTTGGCATTTCCCCTTGATTTTTAAACATGGCGAAAAGCGGCAAGCTGAAAGACCAGCACGGCTTCCGCAACATGGTGTTCCAGGAGTTTCACCAGCGTGGCAACCGACTGTCCTCAATCGCATCCATCCAGAGCATCTTCGAACGCGCTGGCGTCAGTGAAGACGACTTTAACCGTACCTGGAACTCGTTTGAGGTTAACCAGGCGTTACGTCTCGGTGCCGACCTCGCACGCCGTTACAACATCGCCAGCGTTCCGGCGATTATTGTTAACGGCAAGTACAAGACGGATACCGGCATGGCCGGCGGTTACCCGGAGCTGATCGAACTCATCGACGAACTGACGGTTCGCGAGGGCCTGCGCTAGCGCTCAGCCTTCGTCCTCCGCGATGATTTTCATTGCGCCGTGATCATCACGGCGCCAGTACAGGCGCTTCATCGATTCAAGCTGCCTGCCGTCTTCGACCGTCGTCAGGCGAAAACGGCTCAGGAACAGGTTGTCTTCCTCGGGGTAACGAAGCAATAACAGCTCGCTGACGCTGATCGTCTCGATTGCGCGGCCCGCAACGCCCGCCGTCAGCAACGACCGCCACTCGTCGATTTCCAGGCCCCAACGTTGAAACGCCGTGTCGTAGGTCGACAGGAACGCATGTAAGTCAACCTGTGCCTGGCTGTTAGCACAAACGGTCACTGCCGTTTCCAGGTCTTGCCGCAGCGCGTCATTGTCGGCCTTGCGGGTAAAGTGCATTTCCCGCACCGCAATGACGGGCGTAACGTTGTCCGTAAACTCATCTGCCAGCGAGATCAAATCGTCGTTGCGCAAGGCGATGCAGCCGTCGGTGTCGCGCTCCGGGCGGACCCCGCCTTTTGGATCGACGCCGTGCACCCAGATGCCGTCGCCGGTACGCCCCGCCCGCCGGTCCCAGGCATACGGATAGTCAAGCGGAAATGCCGTAACCCCGTACTTCTCGTGCAAGCCTTAACCATAGCTCAGCTTGTTTACTTTTAGGCTCGAGACCTTATCGCCCCGAGCCTTGCTCTTCTTACACAGGGGGTCACCAATCAAACTTTTATCTTGTAAACTAGGGCAGTTAAAAAGAAACAAGTTTCGCCATTTTGGGGCAAAATTTTCAGGCTAACCAAACAGCGTTATCTTTTTTTAAAATAAGATCCTTTCGAACTAAGAAATTTTCGATATAAGTGTCATGTCAAACAAAAAAGTTTTTGGCACCGTTATATGCCTCCAGCCTAAAAATTTGTTTTTGTACATTAGGGTCTCCTTGACCCAGGGACTTAGGGTGTTGCTATTCAAGCCGTTAGGAAAAGTAAAATATTTTTGGATCTTTTTCGGGGAAGCCAATATTCTATTTTTCGTCGTCCATTGGGGCACTCTTGGTTCAAATACTTACAGATATACTTACAGATATAAGTTTTCAGTTGATCAAAAAAAGTATTTTCTACCTTTTAAGGCCCCCTTGGGGAGGGGTATCACACTCCATCCTTTTTTATATTATGTTTATCTTGGACTGGGAACATACGGCTGCATGTATAGACGTATCCGAGACAATAAAGCTTTTGGACAATTTTAAGATCGCTAAAATTCTCCCCTTCAAAAACTGTGAGGCGGTCTAACCCACGCAATAATTCTTTTTCTCAAGAAAATAGAAAAAAAGTTTTGCCATATTTGAATTCTAATTTAGGAGAGGACATGCACATAACTTCATTTTTGGTGGATGAACGTTTTCGTAACTCAGCAGCCTATTCGCGCAAGTTTCAAACTATTCGGAGAAAGCAGTCTTTATGGGGGTTTTTTTTTCAGTCCTTTTCCGGGAAATTAATAGTTTCTTCTATTTTTCTCTTTGCGTTTGAATCCTCTTAGTTCAAAATTCAAGATCTGTGTTTTGGAGTGATCAGAAGAAATTTTTTGCAAAATAACAAACTTTTCCGTACCACAAAAATCCAAATACGACCCCAGTTATTCTTCCTTCTACTATGGTCCTTGCTTGCCCTCAGACGGAGATGGACTACTAAATCATCCCAAACCTCCCAAGCAGCTTTGGTCCGCACAGGCATGAGGTGACGTCAAAACTTCTGGAGTAACCCAACATAACCATAGACAAAACAAATTGGAAGGACACTGAATAGGAAATTTACGTTTTTCATCCTCTAATTTGCACCGCGTATCCTCCTCGTTCTACGAGCTCGACTCTGGAGGGATATAAACTCTACAAAAATAATAAACCGTCCATCGGCTTCGACTCTTAACCATATCAAATTACAAGAAACACTCTTCAGCCGTTGGACTATGCTTAGACAAAAAAAAAAATCTCAGATACAAAAATTGCTACTCCACCATAAGTTCGTCTATCCCAAGATTTTTGACGATGGACACCAAAATACCGAAACTTTCAAACTGAATTTCATTTTCCGACCAAGTTTCAAATAATGTACAATATCAAACATGCACTGTGATGCCAATAGACTACTAATTTTAATTTCACTCCATCCTCGAATATTCCAATGCACTATATTTATTCTTTCCTGTACAACACCATGGCCCTGGTCTCCCAGTTCTTGCGGTCGATCCCTTTGATCTTGGAAAGATAACTTACGAGGTGCGACCTGTCTTTCATTTATTGTGGCCCTACTTCTAAGAAAAGGTGGGTGTGTTGTATTCCACGCACTATCATTCGGGCTAATAATTTCATAATTTCCTCGCTTTGTAGTGCCTTTTTCAACTTGTGGCGCAGCAATAGAAATGGGTGTTTTATGCTCTTTGATTACATTTTACAATTGTACAGGATCACTAAATGTGCTACCGAATGACTGCATAGATGTGGCGCTTGAATTCGATAACTGCGAATCCGCTCTCGGTCAGGGAATCGTATCCACATAAAAGACTTAGTTTTCCATATTCTTGAAATTTTCGCTGACAAAATACTTTCAAAGAGGATATGAGCCTATTCCAGTAGGAGGGCTTTAGCCCCTAAATTCACCAATTCTTTAGCCTCAAGTCACAACCTTATTGTAAATTACTGCCGAAATAATTCATTGCTTTGTAGAGGAAGGGAGATCTCTATTTTGGAGGTGGGAGGTTAAAATGTACTGTTTTTGTCACGCGAAAGTAGAGCCTTTCTTAGAAGCTTCTTGAAACAATAGACAAAACAAATTAAAAATAATTTAGCGATGCATACATTTCATTAAAATATCCATTGTCAAAACCTGCAATTTGAGGTATATAAACCATCTTTGAACATTCCCCTTCCCAATAAACTTCTACCATTGTAAACTTCTTCATGTAAACTTCTACCATTAGATAAAACTAAATTATAGTTAACGTTCCTGAATCAGTTTTTAACAGTTATTTTTCGATGTATTGACGTAATGTACCTTTTACTTAGTTTCATTCAGCAGATAGCTTAAAAATGTCAGATAAGTCGAACGTAATTTTATTTCAAAACTTTCTGCACTTAACTGTTTGACTTAACTTAAACTTTTGATGAAGTCGCATTACTCAATCATAAGTGGAGACAAAAGTTTTCTAGAATCATTCTTAGGGCCAGTTGCTCTGTTTATCACCTTCCACATTTGATCCACTTACTTGTTAGCTTTCTTCAGTTTCCTCAGAAGATCAGACAACTTAATTTCCTTTTCAAAACTTTCTCCTTTCATATGTGTCACAACTAAAACTTTTTATTTGGCCAAATCCGAGTTATAAAAGAAATAGGAAAGTTTTTACCAAAAGATTCTGAGGTCAGTTGCTTAACATTTTCAATTGCTTTAAAAAATATTACAATTTACAAAAAGGTGCTACACTTAAGATCAATCTTAAAGACACATTAAAATACACTATCCCATAAGAAAAATATGCCGTTTATACTAATTCAGGTATGATAGCTATTATTTAAATTAACAGTAAACACTTATTTTGGAAAAACAAATCTGGGAACTTGTAGTAATAAGAGCCGGAAACACTGACAAGTCTCCCTTTTTCTGTTTTATTTCTCAAGCACTGACAGGGCACCAGAATATCTTAGTAAGCTGTTGAATGTTAATTGAAATCCAATATTCACATTTACACGCTTTTTGCAATTTCCACGTGATATTACCATCATAAAATGCCTTATGGCACCAAAATCCAATTTTAGCGTCATTACTGGAGTGTAAAGGCTGAAACTATAAAAGTTCCACCACTGAAATATGATTCAAAATCCTCATACTGGTGTTTACTCCCCTCCCTTGAATACTTCCCTACCCAGTCACATTTGCAAGAAGAAAGCAAAAAAAAGTTGAAATAAAATACCGAGTGAAAAAAAATTCATCCAAACACAAAGCTGATTCGTTCATGACAGAAGCTATTTATTTTCATTTCAACACTAAAATTAATTACGAAACCAATTCTTGGAAGTTACGAAAGTGTTTGATACCCGAACGTGTCTTTTTTTATCGTTCACTTTTTCCCCAGCACTAGCCGGTCACTGAGACATCGTAGGGACATCGACATGCATAAATTTCTGATGTACTAGGAATTAGAGCTTCCTCATCCCATAAAGGAGTGTCTTAACTGGTGACTAGTTTGATGTTACATACGATACTTCACCCGAAATTTCCAAATAAAAAGATGATTGACTAATATTCAAACCTGCTTACAAAATAATCCCGAACGCCACAGTATTCTTTTGGAATTTCTTTTCAACAAAAATTTTTGCGCCTGTAAAGCTTTGGTTTCTTCCCAATACCTTTCAATTTTTCTTCAAATTATTAAAAACAAACTGGAGCGACGCAGCTCAATAGTAACCGAAACTCTAAGAAACAGAGTCTTGACAACAACAGATACATTAAAAGAATCGAATTTTGATGCTGATTCGAAATAAACAAAATTCATCAATGGTATGTTTAAATAGTAGGTTCAAATTTAATGGTACCCATCAAAAGTTACGAGCCTGAGAGAATTCACTCAATATATGAATAAGGAGAGAAACACCCCTAAAACGTCAAGTGATCTCAATGAAAATCACATCATAAAATTCAGCTTATTAGAGAACCCCTGCTGAGGAGTTTTCAAGCTCCTACACAAACAAATGTGGAATTTCGCATTTTTTGCAAGTAGAAAGAACACAGATGCGTTTTCGATGCTGAAAGAATATAGATTTTATTTTGCTTCCCCCCCTCAGGGGTGATAGTATGGGATCAATGATCCTAGAAGATCATAACAGTGCTCATTTGACTGGAGGTCAAAAGTTTTAGACCCCTTTTAAGCGACCGAAAAGATCGGATATCAAAATAAAAATTCTGAGACAGCCATTTTGTTCAGCATAGTTGAAAAGTTCAATAGCTATGCCTTTCGGGACAGAATGACCCCCCCCCTCAAGACACTCGGGATCAAAATTTTGAGATAGCCATTTTTTTTCAACCTAGAATCAACCGAAAAAGGTTCAATAACTATGTCTTCGGGGATAATGACACTCCCAGATACGGGGAAAGGGCTGGAAGTTACGAAATTTACCCATTGCTTACGTACAATATTTTTCAGCGAAGATGGAATATTCCAGAGGGACTTTTACGAGGCTGGAGGGTGTATTTTACGTGGAAGGAATTTTCGACGGAGGAGTTACCTGTGAGGGTGGGCAGTTTTGCGTGAAGGGAGAACCTGATTTACAGGGGCTCCCTCCTCAATACCTAGCTCTTTATCCTAGAGTTTGACTGTTTGTCCCAATTTCTTATGATTTCACCAAGATTGAGGTCGGCCAATTGGAATTTGAGATCCTGGATCTGGATCTTAGAGAAGTGATCGAAAGCTCGGTCGAACTGCTGGGTGAGAAAGCACGGCAAGAGAAGGTTGATCTCAACATGTTTATCCCACGGGATGTGCCGGTAAACTTGCTGGGAGACCCTGGGCGAATTCGTCAAGTGTTGGTGAACCTGATCGGCAATGCCCTCAAGTTCACCGCCGAGGGGGAAGTGTTCGTGCAAGTGACCTGTGAGGAAGACCGGGCGGATGCCGTCGTGCTCCGAGTCAGTGTGCGGGATTCCGGGATCGGCATCTCACCTGAGATCCAAAAGCGTTTGTTTGAGCCCTTCACCCAGGGCGATGCGTCGACGACCCGTCGGTTTGGCGGCACGGGACTTGGTTTGGCCATTTGTAAGCAATTGGTCCGGCGGATGAACGGCGAGATCGGGGTGGATAGTGAGGAAGGGGAGGGATCGACTTTTTGGTTCACCATGGTGCTGGGGAAACAATCCGCACCAGTGATGGCTCAAGTCAGCGGAGAACCGGTCAATCTGACGGAATACCGAATTCTGGTCGTGGATGATAATGCCACCAATCGAAAAGTCTTGTCCTATCAACTGGCCAACTGGGGGATTCCACACGACTTGGCTCAGGATGCCTTTGAGGGCCTCAAACTGGCCGAGCGCGCGATCGAAGCGGAAGACCCCTACCGGATTGCCATTGTGGACATGCAGATGCCGGGTATGGACGGAATGGAATTCGCCCAGCGTCTCCGGGAACAGGCCAGCTTTGTCGGACTCAAGATTATCATCCTTACGTCATCCGGCGAACGCGTGCCGAAGAAGCAACAGCGTAAGGTAGGGATTTCTGCCTGCCTGTTTAAGCCGTATCGGCAGTCGCTTCTCTACAACTGCCTGGTAGAAACTTCCGTCGGAGGCGCGGCTAGTGATTTAGTTTTTTTTTATATAGCACTAGATTATTGAAGAAAATCACTAAATTAACCGATAATTCACTAAAATCTAGTACTTTTTCCACCGGGTGGCCAATCTGGTCTCAGGTTGAGAATGAATATTAAGATCACATCTTGCTTGCCAGTCCCTGTCTCTGCTTCTTTTGAATGATATGTTTCTTGGTACTGGTTTTAATCAATAGCCTCTATGCGCACTTTTGACAGTCACAGGTAGCAACATGAACGATAGTTGCGCAAAGAACAGATGAAGTTTTATCTTAACGATTGATTGATTTATGGACTTGACTTCGATATACAGAGGCGTGGTGTCAAGCCAAACAAGCTAAAGTTCGAAATATCGAGGTTTTCCTTGTCAGAGCTTCAAAACAACAAAAATGTATAAATTGCCCTAGCTAGCAGTTTATTTGCTTTGATTATCAAGAATAACCATTAGTCTTAGTGGACTTGCCCCTAACAGTATCGAGTGTTATAAGCAAAGGCTCGTAATGGTTTTTAATGGACGACATAAACTTAATGTTTTTTTTTTTTTCAGCTAAAGGCGAGCAACTTTCTAAGAAAAAACAACATGCAAAATAATCTCGTGCCGAGCTTTTGGTTAAACAGTAAACATTTTACCTCTTTCTGCTTCTTTAATTTTAATGTCTTTAAACTTAACGTTATGCACAGGAGCTGCGTCTGGAGCGTGAATTTCCAAAACCGTTCCTACATTTTCTACCGTTAAATCTTCAATAATAATGTCATAAATCTTGTCATAAATCTGTGGACATAAGCATGTCAGTCATAAATCTTTAAAAAGCTTTTATATGGAGGCTTGGATTGCCTTCAAATGGCTCACAATTCTTAAAAACTATTTGAATTACCCTTATTTTAGGCCTATCTACCTTAGTTCTGTCCAAGGATGGATGCTAGATTAACTACCAAATCGATCGAGCTTTTAGCGCATAATTTGGCTTGAAGCGATACATGTAGATTCTACCGAAATCTTTTAACTCTTGGGCAAATTCTTCAGCTAACTCCTGGTGCCATTCTTTTGGGAAATAACGCAAAGCGTTTCTGACTGCCAATTGCTTTTCTTCAACCGAAAGAATGTCCTTGCGCTTAGGCGCTCTGTTAGCGTCAGCCGGATAAGGCTTTGCTTCTGGCAATACACTGGGAATACCCTGTTTGATTTGTTCTTGGAAATTCATGTTTATACTCCCCTTAGTTAACGCTAAATGCCTGAGATTTTACTAGTGCGATGATGGCATCAATATCTGGTTTCAATAATCTGTCTTCTTCGAGTTTGGCGACTTTCGCTCTTATAACAGCAAAAGCTTGTTCTATTTTGTCAGAGCACTTATTCGGACGTCTAAATTCAATAGCCTGAGCCGCGTACATCAGTTCAATGGCGAATATCTTCTCCAAATTACCTAAGATTTGGTTGAATTTTCTGCTGGAAATACTGCCCATCGATACGTGGTCTTCTTGCCCCATTGAGGTAGGCACACTGTCAGCTGACGGCGGGAAACACAGAGACTTGTTTTCTGTCACCAGTGCCGCAGTCGCGTACTGAGGAATCATCATGCCAGAGTTCAATCCTCCAGACGTGGTTAACAAACGCGGCAAACCGTGCAAGCCTTCTAATAACAGATAGCAGCGGCGGTCTGAGATATTGCCCAATTCAGCAGCAGCAATAGACGCATAGTCAAGCACCATAGCTAACGGCTGGCCGTGAAAGCTTCCCCCTGAAATGGCTTCTTCACTGCTGATAACAATAGGGTTATCGGTCACAGAGTTCATTTCAATTTCAGCTAATTTTTTAAGGTGATTGTAGGCGTTGCGTGACGCGCCGTGAACTTGAGGAATACAGCGCAAAGAATAAGGATCTTGCTGGAACACTTTCGGGCGTATCTAGAAAAAGCAGCCAAGAACTGAATCGGCGGAGCATCCTACGAAACAGCCCGCCGGCCGCCGTTGGATGATTTCCCTGCCAACGGTCATGCGTTCGGTAAGCGGTTTCGAAAAATGGCGTCCGGAATTTCGGAAAGGCTGTGAATGATCGCCGTCGGACCAGATGCTTGAAGCAGATCTTCGCTTTGCGCGCCGGTCGTGATTCCAAATGTCATGCCGCACCCAGCATTTTTGCCTTCTTCGATGTCGATTTGCGAGTCGCCCACTTTGGCAACGGCGGCAGAAGAGTTGACGGCCGTCAATTCCATTGCCTTGTGAATCATATCGGGCCCAGGTCGTCCGTTTTCAACGTCGCTTGCCGTGACCAGACCATCGATATCGCTGCCGACTGACCAGTCGATTTTCGAGATCAGGTTTTCAGCCGTGGCACGGTCGTAACCGGTGTTCAGCACAACCTTGACGCCCTGCCGACGAAGCTTGGCGAAGACTTCCGACGCGCCGGGTTGTTCACGAACATCCAAGGTTTCGTACGCTTGTTTTAGCCGCTGTTTGAAGTCGGCAAAAATGGTGGCAACCTGCTGGTCGGTGGGTTCACCACCTTCTAACGCCAACACATCGCGAATGGCCTGCGATTTTTCTTTCCCGGCTCCGGCAGTTTGGACCTGATCCTGCGTGAAGTTGTAGCCAGCCGCGTTGATCGCAGCACGGACGGTCTTGTAGACAACGTTGTCTTCGTCGACCGTCGTGCCGGCCATGTCAAAAACGACGAGTTCAATCATGGTAGATCTCTCCGAGATGGTGCTTTGCAAACCCGGCACTGCTGGTCATGCCTTTTCCGCCAATGCCGGTGACAACGTGAATGTTGTCGTCAATGGTTGTTGTAAAAATCCCGGATGGGTGTCCCGTTTGACAGTACACACCGTACCAGAGGAGAGTTATAGAAAGTAGAGTTCAGTGGCGGCTCCCCAAACCTCAGTATATAGAAAGGAGAGTTCAGTGGGGGATCCTCTCTGAGCAGCCCTGTCCAAACGGTATCCTTCGTTGTATTTAGAATAAGCTTCGGTATAATATTGAAAACAAACAAAAGTTAAATTAAAAAAAAAAAGTTTTTCGAGTAAAATTAAATGAAGATTAAAGCATAAAAATATAAAATTATCTTGTATATGAGGGAGGAAACAAGCTACTGAAGCACTCGCTCGTTATGCTAAACTTTCAACAGTTTTCAGTGCCCGGAGGCAGTGCCAGTCCCCCCCTCAAACAGCTTAAGTGAGCCTATTTTTTATTATAAATATGGCATATGTGTTATTTAATTGATGCCCGAACAGATGCTGCTTCTGGAGACGAGTGTACCCTATTTCCCCTTGGAGACGAGTGTACCCTATTTCCCCTAACTATGCCATTGTTTCTACATTATACATTAATCATACTTCAAGTACAATCTAAGTTAAACTTAAGCTTCAAGAGCCGGTGGTTTAAAGGGTGACTTTCCCCCTGTGCTTAAAAGGATTTCTGGTCGTTGCAGGTTTTAAGTTGACTCTTTACTTTTAGTTGACATAACCTGTCTTTTTGATAATTTAATTTCAGTTAAACTGCAGTGGAATTGATGAAATTGCGGTAAAACCATGGTAAAACTGTCGAATCACGGCCTTTTGTTATGCAAATCTTCTTTGAAAAATTACTTTTGATCGCTAAAGTTCGATTATGTATTTATATTTTTACAGGCGAGAAACAGGTAAATAATTCATTTCCAGAAAATTTTAAAGTTTTAAAATCCCAGAAACTAAACCACATCGGTTTCTTGATCGCTCCAGAATTGCCCCCTTCCGTGGAAATTATTTCCCGGAAATCAAAACACGAAAAAAAAACCTGGACAATTTTCTTCTATCACCCCCTTTCCGGAAATAGTTCACCACCCCCTTTATCCCCAGAAATTCCCCCCGGAAGCTTTATGCATCTTGAACATACATGACAACATAGAAAACCTTGTATAAAACATGAAACAGCAGCAGCAGAAAGTGTTTTCACATCTAAAAATAAACAAAAAAAATCTGACAAGAATCAGACAAATTATCAATTCCCATTTCAACCCCATTTATACCACCCCTTTCCCCTTTCCAGAGCCCACTGGAAATTAATCCTTTTTTAATTCTAGGAGCAATTAAATAGAAAGATATGTGTATTGATGTCTTTATCTTTTTCCTCATTTATAGTAAAGAAAGATGTAAATTGGAAATATTGATCTTTGAACTTTTGAAATTACTTATTGAATTCAGATTAGCACGAAAGTTCAAACATTCAAAATTATCTTAGTGAGAAGGAATAACATATTAAGAAGGCTTGAATATATTGATAGGGTTCGAACATATTGAGAAGTTTTTAAACACATTGAGAAAGTGTGAACATGCTAGGAAGGCCGCTAAATGGTGAGCGTCGGGTCTATTTTTTACTCGCATTATAATAATATCGGTTTGGGAAATATTTAATGTTAAATATAGTTTATTTCAAGGACTTACCTGTAAGTATTATAGAACATATTGCGTACCTTTGCCCATGTGCCCATGATATAGAAAATATCTTTGCGTTGGTTGTTATTCACTTTACTGTGCCCATGACGTACCTTTGCCCATATGCCAATGTGCCCATGATATAGAATATATCTTGGCGTGGGTCGTTATTCACTTTACTGTGCCCATGACGTACCTTTGCCCATGTGCCCATGATATAGAATATATCTTTGCGTGGGTTGTTATTCACTTTACTGTGCCCATGATGTTCCTTTTATAAAGTATTTTGAATGCTCAATACAATAATCATAAACCTGACTCTCTAGTGCCCCTTTTAAGTGACCAAAAAAATTGGAGGGTATTCAACCCTTCAACGCTAATTTTTTTTCCACAGTTGCCAGATCAAAATTCTTAGATAGCCACTTTGTTCAGTATAGTCAAAAAATGTAATAATTATGTCTTTGAGGACAACTTAATCCTCCACAGTCCCCGGGGGAAGGGCTGCAAGTTATCAACTTTGCCCATTGTTTACATATAGTACTGGTTATTGGGAAGTATACAGATGTTTTCAGGGGGCATTTTTCTGGTGGGAGTCAGGGGGAGAGGGTTACTTGGGACACTTGTTCAATGGAGGAATTCTTCACGGGTTTATATCCGTTTTAAGTTTTAATGTTGCTCCTTACTTTCAGTTGAAAAACTTGTTTGTTTTATTTATTTAATCAAAAAGTAAGGAAGTCTAAGCATATATTGTTAATTTCACACTAATATCCAAATTGTCCTTCTTTATTCAAATTATTAATCATCAAAGATTTTATTTAAGCATTTTGTATGCCGCGACCCCTCCCCACCAAAAATGGATCACAATAGCCTCATGACCTCCCTTATAATGACTAGCGATATGGGTCTAATTGGTTTGTACATCTTTATTAATTTTTCTAGGTTTGATATGTCCATTGGCATGAACCTTTTACGTATATTTGATTGAAAATTATCAATCAAAATTATCAAGCCAAAAAGTGGGTATTTCTCTATGGAACACCCAAAGAGGGTGTTTTCAAGATCCAGATGGGACTAATGTCCCCCTACTTCCCCTCCAATTGACACCTCTTGGTAAAATGATTCAATAAACAACAAATTTGTCAGCATCAGAACAAGCATGAATAATTATTGGATATTAGCCAAAAAATCATAACTATAAAGGAATTCTGTTTAGGGTTTACCTCACTAGACACCATCCTTGCAGTAAAATGTCCATCGCTAGAGGAGCCTCCGAACTTCAGGCGTATCTTGAAGCGGGTCTACCGAAAAGTTGACCAAACGGACATCATCGCGACTATGAAAAATCCCTTGCAATTTGGACATATTGGCAGCCATGGCCGGACAAGGCCCAGCACAATTGCTGAAAAAGAAATCGGCAACCCAGACCTTTCCTGCCAATTCTGCATCACTGAAAGTTTGCCCACGTGAATCCGTTAAGGAAAACGATGGCGCCTGTCCCATGACGGGTAGCGCAGAGTGACGCGGTTCGGGTTCGTAGAGAAGTAACGCCACCAGGGATACCAAGCCCATCGAAAAGAACCCCAAAAAAAGGAACTTGAGCACTTTAGAATCCATCACGTTCACTCCTTATTAAGTGGTTAGCTTGAATTTCGAACCTTTCGTACCCCATGGCTGGCTAGGTTTTTGCAATGCCTTCGAAGATCCAGGAAACGGGCAAGATAAAGGACGAATCCGCACTATTCTAACCAATGCAGGAAACACATTGAAGAAAATACGCCAAGCAAGCTGTGCCATGGAGCCACTTGCCTTTCAGAAAAAAACCATGCACTGGTGGATTATTCTGAAAAAGCCGCAAGCCAACTATTGTATCCACAAGAGGAGACAGTCTAGAATAACCCTGGTTACCCAGGAGGGAACAATTTGACGAATGCACCGATCGATCAATGGTTTTCCCAAATTCGAACCCTGCTTGATGGGATCAAACACGTGGATACCAACCTGCTCCCGCCCAGTTTTGTCCAGGATGTTTTGCAGCCGCTGACGGAGGAACGGGATCTGCTGGAGCAGTTGCAATTGGAGATGACCGCGAGTCGGCTGATCCGCAAGCTTTCCGATTTGGCGAGCGGCGCCGGGGACCGGCTCTGGTATTTTTGGGAAACGGCAGGTCATCTTCTTTCTGAATACGCTCGGGCCAAACACTGTATTTTCTTTCGGGAAGGCAGCCATCGCTGCATCTGATGCTGGCATTTACGTCGGCCAATCCCGCAATGTAGTGGTCAGGGACTCCCGCGCAGAGTTCAACGTTGCCGGCATCGAGATTGAAAACACCGTGGGCGCCGATGTGTACAACAATCGCGTCACCAACAACACCGGCGGCATCTTGGTTTTTAACATGCCAGGGTTACCGCAACGCGGTCACAGCACTCGGGTCTTCGACAACGACGTTTTCGAAAACAACACCAGCAACTTTGCGCCCGGCGGCACCCCCGTTTCGTCTGTGCCGGCGGGCACCGGTATATTGATCAACGCCAACGACAAAGTGGAAATCTTCAACAATCGCCTGGCAGACAACGACACGGCCCACGTTATCGTGTCCAGCTTCTACACAACCGGTTGGGATCCAGACCAACCCTTTAACGAAGATTACGATCCGTACCCCGAAACCATCTTTACCTACGACAACAATTTTGGCCAAGGCGGTAACTCGCCCGATGGTCTTGAGCTGAAAGCACTCAGACTCAAGGTGTTTGGTCTCACCGGTGACTTCCCGGCCGTTATCTGGGACGGCTTTGCAAACCCGGAGCACACATCTGGCAGCGGCCTCTTGCCGCCCTATGCCATTTGTGTCGACGAAGCAGACGCCGAACTGTTGAATGCAGATCTGCCAAACGACGCGAGTAATGCGGGCGTGGACATGGCTGGTCACCGTTGCTCGCATGAAAAGTTGCCGGCCATCGTGCTCCCTGAGACGGAGCTCTTCGCCGAGGCCGGATAGGTCAGTGCAAATGCTTCGGCGCAGCTGGTTGCTTAGCGTTGCCACCTTGTCGGTGTGCTTGCTGTTTGTGGCCTGTGCTCGAACACCCGATGCCGTGCAAGCCATTAACGGGCCAGACTATCCAAGCCGCCTATCCGATTGGGGGGTTGTGTTCGCGCAAGGCAAACACCTGTCGTCACTCATATAATTTTTTTTTTCAAAATTAATACTCTTAACAAATTTTCTCTATATCTAGGCCAGAATGTCCCAAGATGCCGTTTACCCAAAACATATGGAGCCGTTTTCAAGAAAAAATAAATACACCAAATTTATACGAATGTAATAACCGAAATAGTCTTCAGCATAAGGATTAGGTTGCCAATCAGTGAGGATCGATAGATATTGTATTTTGGAAGTCATACCTAGAGCCGTTCCTAGCGTTTGCCATGCCCAAGGCAAACTTAATTACAGCGCCCCCCTCTCAACTCAAACAAAATAAAAAAAGGTCTAATAAAAGCTAAAAATCTAATCAAAGAAGGCAATCCCAGTTGCAGCGCCCCAGCGGCGGCACGCGGGGTAGCTGATTCGGTTGCCCCTTCCTTGAACGATTCTGATTACACCATGCAATTCCCTTGTATTCAACCAGTACACTTTATATTAGTTATACACAATTGGTTTGTCCAATATTTTTCACGTATTTGAGCACTTCTTTTTTTAAAAAATATTAATCAAAGTTTGGATTCAAATACAAATTTTTAATGACCAATTTCTATTTCTATCAAATTCGAACTTCCGAAATGTTAACATAATGAAAATATAACTATCATTCAAGTACATGAAGATAAACCAAATATTGCAACAATGAAAAGACAGCTGGATTGCGGTGCAGCATTATGACGTTTGAAATGTACATTTTCCTCGAAAATTTTCAGAAACACCTGCTTGTAAATAATATCCATTAGAAAAAACAATAGAACGACCAACTTAACAAATAAGATAGGAAGGAAGTTAATATTGTCTTTTGTTAATCTACAGGCTTCTCATATCAATAAAAATATATCGCGTGATTCTTATATCACGTACAATACGACAATTCAGAATCTAACCGACACAAAGGTCTAGCCAACATCGGTTCAGTTTACTGAGGACAATACCGAGAAATATGTTTTTCAGAATCTATGGGGGCTAGCAAATCTAGGACCTAGCATATACCCTTCTCTTTCTTCAATTGGCATTGCTGATTATAATAAAACAAAAAAAAATGAACAGAAAACTAGAAACTAGAAACTAGAAACTTAAAAAAAGAAACATTTAGATTATAACCCTAGAAAAACGTTGTTTGTTTAACTTTGTTTACATCACTGACTTCTTTACCAATAATTAATTGGACCCAATTGGTATCAAAGAGCTAGGCCCCCTTTGTTACTGTGAATGGGGGGTAGCGCCCCTGGTCGCAACCCACGCGTAATACGATAGCCAATGCAAATGACTATACGCTACTAGGGATCAACACTTCCAGGTTGAACTGATCGATTTTGAAAGTCTTCTCTAACCTATCCCAGGCTGAGTCAAAAATATCTCTCGCAATATCTAAGAAAAACTCACAAGTAGGATATGCTCCCACAAGGGGCGGTGCCGTGCGCTAGAAGGGACATGTTCCCACAAAGGACGGAGCAATGTATACGGAGGGATAAACTACGTTAATCTCTTACGATATAAACAAATCCACATCTGAGTAAAAAAAAATACTTCGCAACATATTTGATAAGTAATATTGGCAACCGATACCAAACGTCTCGGAAATAGTTGGGGCAGATGTATACGGGGTAAAAATCTGAGTGAAACCTAAAAAAGTATCTGATGGGTCTCCAACTAATGAGATACTGGGATAGCAAACCGTTTTAGAAACCAATTGAGCTTAAGAGAGGGTTTGGGGCTTACGGGTATAGGTTTGGCAGAGGGATATGCAGCCAGAGGAGCCTCAATGAAAACAAAACAAATTGAGGGGGGGAGCCTGTTTTAATTCATTCATGACATTGATTTCTTTTTTCCAAAGAAAAAAACGAATTCTTTTATAAATGACATGCACTTTTTGGATTTTTAACCGAGAACTTTTATTGTAAGTGTGTTATTGTTTATTATTTTCTTTGCTGAAGACGGCCCTTAGATATAGGGCCGAAATATTCAGATAGGTTTTGTTCGTTCACTGTCTTGGGAAAAAAGTCCATTATTCTCTCTTCTGTATTTGTATTATGGAAAGGCAATGTGGTCTTCATCATTATTTATATACACAGAAGTTGTTCTGAAATATACCTAATCAGAAATTATTGTGAAAACAGCATAAATTAAACAAACAGAAACTTTGTTGTGCATTTGCCTTAAATAATAAGATTATCAGTTTAAATAATATCAAATTAAAACTAAGCCAAACTGAGGAAACAAAATTTGTTGATAGAAGTTTCAGATATAACATATCGATAAATATAATAATCATCAAAAAATTATCAAAATTATAAAATAATCATTAAAATATTTGTTTCATTTAAGTCTGTCTATTCTTGTTTATGATCCCTGTAAGTTACAAGCCCTATTAGAAGTTTTCTTTCCTGTACTTAGATTATACTGAGGATTTAAGCATTCTAGACGAAAGTGTGATGAAAATGAATGAATTTTTACAGGTTTTGCCAGTTTAGGGTGCTAGAATAGGTTTGAAAATTAATGTTTAGAAGACTAAATCTCTAAGGCTAGGAAAAAATGAAGACGAAACTTTTAGCAGTTTCAACTGACTTGTCCTATACTTTCGGCTTTTTAGGTTTATAAGGTCATCTCAGGACTTAACGTTGGTCTTTAGTCTCATGTAAGAAAGAAAACACTTAGTTGATATTTAATGGACAAAAAAAAGATGGATTATCATCGCTATTTTTATTTCTCCAAGTTTGCTCATAATACAGTTAGAAAACATAACTCTGCTATCACTTTACGATAAGAAATATTGACACCTTAATTATTATCCTTCTCAATCTTTATTACGATTTGAAAATGCGTTGGAGGTCAATGTTTTATTGTAGTTTTAACTGAATTAAATAAAAGGGTTGGAACAAAACAGTTGAAACAACCAGCGTCACCCAAAGTATGATCTCTTGTATCCCTCTGAGACGTAGTTCTCCGGCAAAGATTCTTCGAAATATTGAGAATTCGCGTTTCTCTCTCAAATTATGCAAATATTTCCTCTTAGAAGATGACTTGTGAGACACCTACATTCACAACAAAATTCAAAGACATGACAGGCTAACATGACATTCATCAGTGACTAAAAATTG
>JAAAKM020073195.1:170448240-170492111 GCA_010016025.2 Alatinidae sp. Z8VKAUB7J3 | reverse complement strand
TCATCGATTTGTTGCATTAAACCCTATAATTATGGCGATTGTGTTTCCCTTGAAAGATTTGTGTAAAGTCTGTAAGCCCCTCTAATCAAGAAGAATTAAAATACAACATTTATTTTTAAATTCATCTCATTCTCATTTTTAAAATAAATAGGCTTTCAGTGATATTGTTCCTTTTTTCATCGAGTTTGGATAATTTTTTCTCGAAGGAGGGGGGGGGGAAGTGTCTTATAAAAAAAGTATGATATTCTTTCCTAGTCTCGCCAAACTCTGCTGTTTTGTAATTTGTTCTTCCATGGGCAGATGATCTCCCTCCCTCCCATCTCTTCATCCCTTTAGTGTAACCACTCCCGACCGAAGTTAAACCCTTTTCGACATGGAAATGCAGTTACTCATGTGCTTTTAAGTTGAGAATACTTGAGCAATTCCTTTTCCCCAAAGATATATTAAGTTACACATTTCTGAAGCATTTTGATGACGAATGAAACTTTGAGAAAACTATTAACACTTCCCAACCAAATTAATTATGAGAAATATTTCTTGGAATTCAAAGAATGGTAATGTTTTGACTAGGAGCGTCATTTAAGATTGTCAGGATGAGATATTGTCTCCGCGGGGTCAATCCCTCCTGTTACGCCTATTTTGAAGGGAATACGGTTATATTACTGAAAACAGATCAGCGGTGCCGATTAAGGTATAAAAGCTGTTTGCGTTTTAACTTCACTTTTTAAATGTGACGAAACTTGAAAGAAAAAGCAAGGACAATTTGCATAATATTATGAGTATGCTACTAACAAGCTCTTACACAGGATTTTTTTTCGTGTGGATGTAGCTATAACAAAAAAAAAAACTTTTTAATAATTCAGACGAGAAGTAGCCAAAAATTCAGAAAATTTTGAATTTCGGAGGGGACATGCCCAGGTTCAAAGGCTTTACATTATGGATATTAAAAGAATACATCTCTGGGCTGTTTGCAAGGATAAAAGGGCATTGATATTTTGGCTCATTGGAAAATATATTGGCCTTGTCCACATAATATTTGTTGAAAATTTTGCAAAGGCTGCGTTGATTTATCTCAAAACTGTAAAAATTTCCCTTAATCCATCCTCAACTAGTTTCCTCCAAAATTCTTATTTATCTGAAGTTCTACACACCTCAGATCCACATGTTCTTCTTGAGACACCCATGGCATTAACAAGGAGCCACCAATCTTACCTCAGGTTTACTGCTGCCAATATATCCTCACACTGAGGCTGGAGTGAGGTGTTTAGATTGCGCTGACCTGCCTGGGACATTAAGAGCTTGTTGTTTCTGGGTCGGTCTATGCGGCTCGTGCACGATAGTTGCCAGTCGATCACTACATTCGGTAGCCGGGGCTTGTCATCACGTAGTACGTGGCCAAGGTATCTCCATCGGCGATCTCTTATGACATCTGCCACAAGAAACTGACCTATTTTGTTGCGGATAGATTGGCTAGTTATCCTCTGCTACCAATGGACGTTGAGATTTCTTCTGAGACATACATTCTCGAAAGCAAGAGCTTTCCTTTCCTGTTAGAGCACCAGGATTCGTCAGCGTAAAGAAGAATTAGCTGTTTGACACCTTTAACCTACGATGTTCCTATTTAGAAAAACCAGTGAGCATGATTATTCCCTATACGAAGAGACTAGGTGCTACGTCAAGGCTGGGAAAGACCCAACCAGATTGTTCAAGATCATGTCTGGTTTGCATTAGGGATGTGTACTTTCACTATCTTTTTGCAATTGTAATGGACTATGCAATAAAACGAAACTCTGGATAGGGCGTAAAAGTAAGCAGTAAGTAACTATTGACTTGGATCTTGTGGATGACGTGATCTTGCTAAAAGATTCTAAACAGAGGTTACAGCAGCTACTTGACGCAATTATAGAAAATTCATTGAAAGTCAGGCTAACCAACAACGTTGAGAAATCAAAAAGTATATCTATCATAAACTCAGTGCTTATTTTGCATCACAAGAAGACAAATATAAAACAAGTAAAAGATTTCTAATACATGGGTTACTGAATCGATTGTGACGGCAAGAAAATGTCCGACATTAATGGCAAAATTTGTCAGTCTACCGGAGCTTTTAATAGACTGAGGCCCGTAGTGAGGAGCAGCAAATATTCTTTAAGACTGAAGTTATGTCTCTTCAATAACTATGTGATCTCCATGCTTTTCTACGCTAGTGAGTGCTGGAAAATGAAACAACCGCTTGAAAATATAATTCTATCATTGATAAATATGTGCATAAAGAGAATTTTCGTAATATTTCGTAAATTTCGTAATAGAACTGGCAAGCCTCTCATTGCTATTGTTCTAAGAAAACGAGGTGGACCTACTTATGATAAGTACTCCATATTAAAGAAGATCGCCTTCTTTTGAAAGCCTACGAGTGAAAACCAGGGAACACAAAAAGACGGGGTCGCCCAAAGAACACATTTGTGGTGAACTTTTGACTGACATCTCAGGTTTAGAATCTGAATAAGCCTCATCACTCCAAGACGAGCGGAGAAGCTTCATCGACGCTCAATGCAACATTAAAAAAGATGACTTTGTAGAGTGTGTCTTTTGCCATGTTAGTCCGGTCCGTAGCTGGGCGTCACGATCGGCGCGCGGCCGAGGAAGTCAGCCACTTGAGCGGCAAGGCCAGCACCAAACCGCTGATGAAGCCTGCAATATGGGTCCACCAGGCGACTGTGCCAAGCTCATCACCAAAAAAAGTGTACAACACCTGAAACAAAAACCACGATCCAATCAGGGCCAGCGCGGGGATGCGCAGAAACTGTAGATACAGGCCCAGGGGCAACACGACGCCGATGCGCGAGCGCGGAAACACGGCGAGGAAAGCACCCATGGAGGCCGACACGATACCGCTCATGCCAACCAGCGGCGCCAGCCCTTCGGGTTCAAGCCATGCCGAATAGAGGTTGGCGAGAATGCCGCAAAAGACAATGGTGATGAAAAACGGGATCGCCCCCACCCGGTGCTCCAGGCGCGGCGCAAACAGCGCCCAATAGATCAGATTGCCAAGCAGGTGCGCCCATCCGGCGTGCAAAAACAACGAGGTTACGGGGGTAATCAGAGGCGGTTGCCACCAGGCCCCGCCCGCGCTGACCGCGGCACTGAACGCCGACGGCACCAGGCCCCAAGGCTCCACGCGCCAGCCGTGACGCATCTGCCACACGCCAACCACGCCAGCAAGCACGCCAAGAAATACGGTGGCGACGGGCCAGGAACGGCGCTTGCGCTTGCGAAACCAGGGTTTGTCTCGGGTTGCCACCGCGTGCCCCGGTCAGCGATTGCTGCGCAGCAAAAAACGCTGTCCCTGGTAGCTCAGCACACAGCCCTCGCGGCGTATCTCGGCTAACTGCGCGCCGCTTTGCAGTCGGTCACCTTCTCTCAAGCGCTCGCCGTTAATCAACACAAAACGGTCTGCCGGCTCGCGGGCATACACCAGCATGGAGATCGCCAGCTCACCGACGGCGCCAATTTGGAGCTGGTACTAAGGAACAGTGACATCAAATATGCTTTCATAATAAAGGTCATAATTTTTTTAAAGATAATCGTAAATTTTTACTTGATCTGTACAAATTTTGATATATTCTATGTAATCCACGTAGAATCAATTTCTGCATCCCTACAAATGGTAAATGAGTTCAAGAAGAAAATATCTTCTTCTGCAATTTAATTTTATTATTCTTATCGTTACAGATGGTTGTATTTTAAATGTTTCAAAAGCCGAATTAAATCTTCTTTTTTTAGGTGGAATACCGATACACCTCCCAACTCTATATTATATTGATATATTTCCTCACAATTAAGATTGTTTCCCAAAGAACAATGCTGAAATGATCCTTTGAAACCAATGTTACTATGCAAAATTGCACTTAAACCCAACTCATAACCAAACATATATGACATTAGCCCATTTAAATTTGTTTAACTTGTAAAATTTGCAAGTTCTACTGTTGGACAACCTGTTTTTCCGGTTTAAGGATGTGAAAATTCGGAAAAAAGAAAATTTGAATCCTGCTTGTTTTTATGTTTTGCCTTCTTTCTCTTTTTCTAAAACTTCACTATTCGGAAATATTGTTCCGTACCGAGACGTGTAAGAGTAATTGAAACTTCTGCGAAGATTAGATCAAAATTTACCGATCAGGTTTGCACCGGAATCGAATTGGAGTATGTAAAAGACTTTAGCCTCTTTATCAGTTACTAAATTGGAAAGAAAGAACAATAAAATATGCGAATAAGAATTTTTTTAGTAATACGGTTCTATTTAATTGTTAAGCTTCCATTCTTCCTTCATTTATTTCTATGGCATTCTTATTTTTCATATCAGCAGGATTATGGAAATGGTAGTCATTATACCTAGCCATAAAAGAAAGAGAATGAAGTACCGTTCCAGACGGAAGAAAATTTGGATAGTGTGTATCACATAATGGAAAGAAAGACGAAAAGAAAAAAAGAGGAAAAATTGGCAAAAAGGTAAGAGGGTATTTGGGGGGTGGAGGGGGAGGGGGGGGGGTTTGTTCTCCGGAGACATGGCTGGAAGTGTTACAAGGACTGTTTGAAGATCACCAGTGAGGATGCACTCAGTACATCAAAATGGTCTTCGAAAGTCACTCCAACGTCGTTTTAAAGGAATTTTCGGCCAGTAGTTAGAAGAAAGAACAATAGTGTAATGAAAGAATACTTTTTATTTGTCTATATTTAATGAAATTATTTTTGTACCTTGACTTCCCGTTTTTCCTCCTTCTGTTAATGATTGTTTCTTCGTCAGGTCTTGACAGTTACATTCTGATATGCCATTTGTCTTGAGCAAACAATATGTTATTCCCTTTTCCTCTTTTCTTGTCTAGGTACCTCAGATGTTTTTATTTTGCGCTAAAAACAGCAACTAAAATTGGCAAGAATCCACCGCCAGAAAATGATAAAGAATATACCTTCATGATATTCAATTGGATCATTGGTGTTTTTGCTTGCGCTGCTCTTATTGGCCAGGTAAATTTTATTAATTTTAGAAAATTCTATGGCACTCATTATTTTATTCTTAAATTGTCCAAAATTCAACAGTATTTTAAAACCTATCTTTTAGAGCCTTTAAAAATTCCTTTGTAACTCCTTGTATAGTTGTAACAGTTTGTAATAGAAATTGTTCTAAATACACAATTCAGTTTAGAAAATGTCCAGCTTGACATTTAAGTAGTAGACATTTAATCGTGAGAATTTTGTCATTTTCGGCAAGGGTAAGCCTCCCTTTTCTCTTGCTATGTATGTGATTATAAACTGTTTTATGCAAAATTTTGTTTATATGCCAGGTTTTATTTTTATTATGGGCATTCCAGACCTGAATTTATCCTTTTTCGAATAATAGGTGGAATAATCACAAACGATACAAAGAAAAGAATAACTATAGAAAATTCTCATTTAAATAAAAATCCCAAATTACATAAGAGCACGTAGCAAAAGACCAAGATGTCTGTTCTACGCATATGAATGATTTATGTTCTTTAACTTGAACTTAACAGATTTTGATTCCTAGTTTGGTTTAAATACGTCTGTGCTTACAATCACTTATGACGAATCAGCTGCCATGGTAGGCAGTAATCACTCATAGTTGAGTGTTGAAACGAAAATAGTAAGAAAAACGGAACCAAAAGCTAAAGCTTTGAAGTTTCGACCAATTGTAGGTAATTTTAATAAAGAAAGTAGATGGAACAGCCCTACTGAGAAAGGTTTTAGTGCAAATACAGAAACACAGTTTATACCTTCTTTGAACCTGTACCTTGTCAGATATACTTAGCACACAGTTTAAAAAGAACTTTGTGGCAGTTTAACACTAGGAAGTCAAACTTTTCACGCCAACAGAATTTAAGACCTTAAAAGTAGCAGCTGTGACTTATTCAACTACTAATTCAGACTGTTTCAAGTTGTAAACTTCTATACCTCTGAGGTCATTTAGGTCTCGTCAAACACAAGGGGTAAGTAATCTGGCTTGTCGGATAAGTAGCCTTGGAATGCTTAAACACACAGTTGGTGTAAAAAGTTTTGCTGGATTTAGCTTAACTTAACCTGATAGCATAAGTGAAAGCCACTTTAAATATAATCATTTCACAGACTATAATGAATGCCCCTGGTAAGAGCCTACGCTATCCAAATTCTTCCCATTCATCCCCATTGATCGGTAAATCGCTTATATCGAATAAGATAAAATATTCAAAAGATGAAACGTGAAATATCACAGACTTAGGTGATGGCACGTGATTTCTTTAAATCAAATGCACTTAAAATATTTACAAGACAAAATTTGGCGCGAAAATTAAAGAAGAAAAGATTAGATTAATTTATTTCAAAAACATGTATACAAAACATTTTGCTGCACCTGCTAAGAAAGCCCCGAGGGGCTTGAAGAAAGCCATTCAACTTCATTTAACTCAAACCATATTCAACTCAATCCCCGTTTAACCCAAACCTGTCCGGCTCGACTCCCATTCAAATGAACGACATTCAGCTCAAATTTGTTCAAATCAATAATATAAATACAAAATTTAATTCAGCTCATTTTAACTGAGTCGACAAAAGCTGATTCGAATGAAACGGTCTTTATTTATTGGTAAATTATTTATACTGCTTCGATGCAACCCCCCCCTCGTCTAAAAAAATATGCATCATTATGTTCAATATACCTGAAAATTAGCAGAGCTTTTCATTTCCGGGTCCCAAGCACGCTTAAAAGCCAATTATAAAACACTGTCTCATACGAAAAACTTGCTATTAATGCTGATTAAAGAATGATAGCTATTATTTAAATTGACATTAAATTTTATTTCAGAAAAAAAGTTCTGGGAACTTGGAAAAAGAGCCGGAAACACTGATAAGTCTCCCTTTTTCTGTTTTGTTTCTCCAGTACTGACAGGGCTATAGAATATCGTAGCGAACTGTTTAAAGCTATTTGCAACCTAACACTCACATTTACACGCTTTTTGTAATTTCATCATGACAACAAAATCTAATTTTACCAAAATCAAAATCTAATTTCAGCGTCATTTCAGGTCTACCACTGAAATCTACATGATAAAAATCTCCATACTAGTGTTCAAAATCCACCTGTTGAATACTTCCCTACCCAGTCACCTTTGTAATTAGAAAGCAAAAAAAGTTCCGAAAAAACCTACCAAGAGAAAACAAATTCATCCGAATAAAAAATTGATTCGCTAATGATAGAAGCAATTTATTTTCATTTCAACACTAAAATTAATTACAAAACACATTTTTTAAATGTTATGCTATTAGTATGAACATTTTTGTATAGTCGTGTACAACCCCAAAGAGTGCACCTTTCACTTTTGTTTTAAAAAATTGGCGATTGATTGCTCCTAAAAAATTTATTACCTGCTCCAAGAGTCACTTAGTGAGTGTCTTCCAACTTCTTTTATTTGTAGAAGCATAACAGGTCTGCTCAGAAAAGTAACCTGCGTTTAGGAAAACGAAAAAACTAAATAAGGAAATACTTTTATTTATTTATTTATTTCTTTTATTTATTTATTCTTTATAAATAAATAAAATATTTATTTTTGTGCTATTTATTTATTCTGCACAATTTGAAGCTTCACCTTTCAACTACAAATCAGTGTGGTTTCCTTTTAAATTGAGCCATTTCTCATGGCAGTATACCCGTTGATTGATAGTTAACGTTTTGCCGTCTGTGAATTCAACCTCTTTGTTTCGGCCTAGAGGGATCGTGATCGGGCTAACTTTTTGGGTATCTGAGTGCTTCTTCGTTCAGTACGTGTCAGTGTTGTAACAAGTGAGCTGGATTTATGCTTAAGTGTTAAATACTATGCACTCCCCAACTTGTCATTAATTGCCAGGTAGGAAGTTGTCTACTTGGACGAAATTGCTCTTATTCAGTAACGGAGTTTCAAGCACATGGCTTGTGCCCATGAACTTATGAAATTAGTACTTTGGTAACTTGTAAATTTCGTATGGCTTTATTTTATCTAGTTTCAATGGAACTAGAAATTAATTATAGATTAACTTAAACATTGAATTATAGATAATTAAATCAAATAAAGACAGATTTTTCAAATGAAAGTAAAGAGTGAAGGGTAGCCTCCTTCTGTAGAGGATAATTTTCGTCTGTTTCATCTTTTGACGTCGCCTATTTCTTTCATTCGAAAAGAAATTTATTTTGTAGACTTTATTTATGTTAAGTTTTAATATCATATCATAGACTATCTATCAACAGGTGAAATAAACATCATTTTCATGGAATTGCTAGAAAGGGCTATGCTGGTTTTGCCTCTCACTGAGAATATCGACTTGTTTTTACTCGAATTAGCCGTGACTCTCAAGTCTGTCGTCACTTCCACATTGTTAATTTAATTCAAAGGTGAACTGACTTGGATTCAGTACGTAATTTTTTCTTAATTTGGCTTTCAAAATCCAGCAATGAAGCTCATTCATAATATCTTAGGCTTTTTGGTAATCTTTACAAGAGTTTCTAATGAAATTTGTGCTACTGCCCCAAAGCATTTTTTAATGTATTCTGTTTATTTGTTAAATCAAAGCCACTATTAAAGTTTTACTAGTCTAGCCATAAAAATTTTTATTTGTAAGATATGCTTTAAAATTTTGAGCCCTATAGGAACAGACTGTTTTCTCTAGCATGTTATAGACACAATTTGCGCGATGTTTTGTTAGATTACGGAAAATATTTTTACTGAGTACTTTCGAAGTGGCGGTCCTTGGATCCATGCTGCTCTGCAAGCTTGTACACGCATTGATTAATATGGCTATAAAGAAAAATTAATGGATTTGAAACGGTGATGGTGAAAAAGTAAAGCATTTTAAAGGTGTTCTCAGGAGGGTATCTTTTGAGGACAACTTCAAAAAAAAGACCTCAAAAGCAGTTAATTATACTAGAGAATTCAGTTCAATTCGATCATATTGTGTTCAATCATAATTGTGTTTTTATTTAAATTGAATTGAATAATAGAAACATAGAGAAAATTCTGGAAAATAATACATAGGGAAAACATAGGGAAATACTTTCTCTTCCGCACGTACCTGTTTATGTGAATAATACTTTTTATCTGTAAAATATGATGAGATTTTGATAAAATTTTCATTGGAGAAAACTGACTTTTTGATACTGTAACTTACCTCCAGAACAACTTAGAAAAGAAGAGAAAAGAAAAGAAGAGAAAGAAAAAAAAAAAAAGGAAAAAGAAAAAAAGAGAAAGAGAGAGAGAGAGAGAGAGAGAGAGAGAGAGAGAGAGAGAGAGAGAGAGAGAGAGAGAAGTGATACATAACAGGTTTCTTTCAGGGTTTTTTTCGTCAGTAGAGTAGCAGACAATACACACTAAATTAAATCCTTATGAACCTTAATCCCTTACCAAAGCAGCGAGGACACTAATGGCTTCATGCCTTATCGGTTCTTTTTTAGTCCTTATAAGCTGGCGGATTTGAGGAAGAAAATGAGAGGTAACCAGTTCCTTTGCATCGTTTTGATCACCATTCTGTAGATACGTCGTAACATTTTGAAGACAGAAGCTTGCACTGTTTCGCAAGGATATATCTTCGTCCTGTAAACAAAGAAAATCATCAACTCTGTGCCATATACTTGTCTCCTTGTGCTATACTTGTGCTATATATTTGTCTCCTTATTTTAACGATTCCGTGCTTTTAATTCAGGAAGAATGTATAGTAAATAATTTCTAAGACCACATTGACTAATCATGAAAAAACAAAACAAAGGATCGCGAAGAAGAGAAAACGAGGAAAATAAACAGCCAGTGAAAAAATTATAAAGCTATGCAAATATTTCGGTCAAGAACTCCGCTTAACCGTCCTGAGTACAATAGAATACAGATAAAAATATAAAAAACTAAATATTAAAACGAACAAAAGACTAAAATAAGATGACCCTTTCAGAGTAACGGTGAAAAGGCAACTAAAAAAAAAAATAAAAATACTGAATAACATTTCATAGTTTCATCTTACGTAAAGCAACTCTTAAAAACTAATCCCTTGCCAGGTAGAGTATTCCCATGAGCTGGAGGGGCAAAATTAGTCATAGCTCCGGCTGGGGGACTAATTGCCATTATGATTTTCAAATACGTAAAGATATTTTGTCTTATTTTCAGTACGGACCGATATCTGAGTTTTGGCGATTTTGATTTGTCACTTACAATTCAAAATATCCTACTTGTAGCTCACATTGCAAGAAATGGAAAATTGTAAATAAGGGCTCAGCTAAATTAACCGGATTCTCCTTGATATGTATTGTGCAGAGATATTTGTCGCTTTATCACATGTAGAATCTCATGCTGTTCTATTGAATTCTCTCCATCTAGGAATAATTCCTAAATGGCAGGAAAACCAAAGTCCCTTTCAATCCCGTGATTCAGCGAAGTTTGGCTACATACATGGATTGAATGCGATCACGGGACAAATCACAGGATAGACAGCAAAGAAAAAGCAAAGATAACCGTCATTCGCTTCGGTCGTCACTCCGTCCAAGGATCCCCAAAAGTTCATTTTCCGCTTTCGATATTCGTTTATTCGATTGGTATTCTGTCTTTGAGGCCGGACTCTCTCCACCAAATCCCCAACTTGAACAGAAATTTGTTGAAGAGCTTGACCCATTTTTACATGCATTCCCTGACTCTGATACTATGGCTGATGCTATTATGCACCTTAAGCCAAAGCTGTCACGAGGCATAGATGGAATTCACGCTCTAAATATAAAAAATGGTGATCAAGAGATATTAGAGCACCTCACAATACCGCTGCACATGATTTTTACACAAGGTTTGCTTCTGTCAATATTCTATGTGGGAGATCCTTCTTTTATCCCAAAAGAAAAAAACGGGAGAGGTAAAATCAATGCATACCAATCAAAAATCTTTCATATCAAAAACTGTATCATCCAGTTCGTTCAAGCTTAAATGAACTACTGTTCATTAAAAGGCTTAAAGAAAAATATTACACACCTCCACATCAATATTTATCCAGACTTGAAAAGCAGGATGGCGACCTGGCCGAGATAGAAGTAGATGAAGTGCTTGGTTTGCGCTGAGTATTGGCGGATGAGATTTGCGATTAGATTGCCTTGAAGCTGAACAACATTTCGTAGAGCCTGAACCTCTCTTGTCAATGCATCGATTTGCGCTGCCAATCCCTCGTATCTTTCGTCTGAACAAACCAATGCTTCTTGAGGGATAAAACATAAAGCTTGTATTACTTCTAGGCCATTTTCTTCGGTTACAGCTTCCATTTGAGCACTCCTTTATCGCTGTCATTTAAAAATTTTAATGGGATTTTATGTTTAAGATTATATTAAGAACAAGTAAAATGATTATTTTAATGTTTAAGGGTGCATGTAACATGTTTTCAGTGATTTATCGAGGATTTGTAAAACCAGAAAAGGAAGAGGTTTTTCGCAAAGCTTGGAACGCGGTGGCGACTTTTTTTGTTGAAGAGCGGGGAGCATATGGTTCAAGTTTACACAGATCGGAAGAGGGAATGTGGGTTGCTTACTCACGGTGGCCTGATCGAGCCACGCGTGACGCATCTTGGCCTTCTGATGAGGAAGAGGTCAATGCGGGTTTCCCAACACATGTGAAGAAGGCAATTGAAGCGCTTAAAAACTGCTTTGAGGATGAAAAGCCCCAAATTTGCATGGAGCTTGTTGATGAGGTCAAATCAGGCAAAACTTGATCTTTTTTCTCGAAGAAGCTAAGATTTCCCCTCTATGAATCTATATTTTAGGGTGGAAGTGAAAAAAGTACTCTTCGGTATTCTCCTCACAGTTTTGTCAGCCACATCACTATGTTCGGCTCCTTATGAGCTTTTAGTTGACCCAGATTTTTCTCCTTATTCGGGTGGGCAGAACCTGATTACTGGAATGCGCATTCTTCAACTGAGTGAAGACATCATGCTCCCTCCAAAAGAAGAACCAAAAGAAGGATTGCTCATTTCTTTAGGGCGGTTTGCCGAACTCTTTTTCATTTGGAATCCCGAAAGAGTTAAAAAAACGGCAATTTTCTTGGTATTATAATATAAGAGACTGCCAAGGCTTTGAGCTTCGCCAATGGATTGGATTGACAAACTGTATATAAAAAATCCCTTTGCCGAATTTAGCCATAATTAAAAAAAGAGCTGCAAAAACGGCAATCTTCTTGGTATCATGATATAAGAGACTGCCAAGGCTTTTGATCTTCGCCATTATTAACAAAAGAGTTGCATGTACGTAACAAAAGTGTATACAGTGCCGTGCAAAAAAAAAAAGAAAAAAAAAAAAAGAAAAAAAAGAAAAAAAAACTAGAATCCTAATAAATAGCCCTAGGCTATCCCCAGAAAAAAAAATAACCCTAGATTTACGTTTTAAAGGAAAACACATTTTTTTTTAACAAATCATTTATTATTCCACGGATCAGTTCGGATACACACATCATTCCTGCAAAATAATTCTAAGTCAGAATAGATTACATTATAACCTAATTTTATAATTATCCTGTTTTCCTAAAATGTTATAACTGTTAATTCCAAATCAAACAAATGACAATAAAATTAATACATTATCTCAAAAATATTATCTGCTCTTAATTAACAGTTGTAAAAATATTTCTCTTTCTATAAAAACGCAATTTCAAGCATCTCAAATCTTATTCCAAAGAGACTTATTCCAACAAAATGCCAGATTATCACCATGAAAAATGGAATTAACACCATAACAACTTCTACAGCAAGAGGCTATATATTCAAAAAGAGAAAAAAAGAGAAACAAAATCACAGCTTTTTCTTAGAATGTGTAGCCCCTTTTCTATATCTGGTAATCAAAGGTTGCAATTTCTAAATTAGTAAATGAGCAAAACATGTTTAAAGATCCCTTAAACAATCCACTCGATCATTAAAAAGTCGAAAAAGAATTGTCTTAATTTACATTATTCAATATTGCCAAAACAAAAAAAATGTAATAGTTTTCTCTATATTGTTATTTTAACTCTTTTTTCACACTTTATTGTACAGTAGCTTAATACATTACATAGTAGCCTAATGACTATTTTTTGTTTTGTTTTAATAGCAGGCATCAGACAAAAAAAAAACACACACATTATAGAGAATTACAAGTGGCTGAACAAACCCTAAATATGTATAAAATTGCATAACAGGTATAAAATTGCAAGTTTGAATGGCATTGTGTTAGAAAATTCATCATTGTTGAGAGTCATATCATAATTATAAGGCATCTAATTGACTTGCTGGATCAAGAACTCTGAATTCCTTTTTAAAGGGATTTTTTAAATTCCTTTAAAAGATTCCTTTTTAAATTTGGACTCTAGATGAGTGAATTGAGCATGGGTTTTACTGGTGTTTTTGTGAATCCTGAACTAAATACATTAGTGACAAGATGTAATTTTGGACAATTATCCTCAATATGGGAAACAGTTTCAGGATCTTACGCTCTTTTTACAGTCAAATCTTTGTTTTTAAAAACTAGTTTCTAGCCTGCTTGATGGTCCTATTTATAGCCCTAAGATACGTAGGCAATACAATTAAAGGAAAGACTAGAATAATAAATAATCAAATGTAATAGGCAATAGAATACTTGTAGTCTATTATTCAGATTATTATATTCCTTCAAATAGGCCTGTTATTGATGTAGTATTTTCATTTAAAAGAGCAGCCTATTTTTGTATCTACTAGACTATCTTGCACAATCACATGGTCTAAACTGTAGAGCATGTCTTATGTCTATACAACATAAGCAGTTTTAACAACCGGTATTTGAACAGCACCCCCTAACCTAAACCCCACCCCCTTAATGTGCAAATATATATAGCCTAAATTATTCAAGTCTTATGCATTCAGTCAAAGTCCAATGCATTGTATCATCCATCACTTATTTTTGTAGCTAAAAGTTCATGTTACATTTGCTGCAGAATCGACTATAACGTCTCGACTTTTTCATCAATATTTGCTATAACACACATTGGATCGAAGTCTAAGTTAGCGACCCACTTGCCAAATGCTTGGATGGAGCTATCACTGAGGGGTCTGTAAACTATTTTAACCTTTTTTGGTTTCGGTATATGATTTCTGCTCTTTGGTTTTCGCCAGAGAACGTTGAAGTCTGACTTTGCAAGTGATCCTAGGGCAACTGGTGATTCTTAAAACATCAAGATTCGTTAATATGAGGTCTAGTGTGCTTTCACTTTCATGAGTGGGAAAATCGATCCAAAACATGTGAAATCCAATTTTTTTCGGTTAAGTTAAAGCCTCCGGCTACGAATGCTTGATTATTGAATTATTTCCAAAAGTTGTGAACTTGATACTGCAGAAACGTCACTAATTCATATCTGTTGCAAACACCTTCGGGATATTGTACTGCTACTAGAATGATACACAAATAAGTTCTCGGTAACCCTCTTGGTCTGCACAGCAACAAGAGTGTTTCGTAACAGGGATTTGGAGTTGTTAAGTTGTCCACATGGCAAGTCTTCAGGGCAATAGATTCCCATTCCACCTCCATGTCGTTTCTGGTCTCTGTTACGCCTGGTATTGAAGAAATTCAAATAACCTTTTATAGCGCCTGGTTGGATAGTAATATCCCAACACTCGTTACTTATTGCTAGTGGTGTCGAGTTGACGCGCAAGAAAAGTTCTAACTCATCTACTTTATTCGTCAGTGATCTGAAATCGCACAGAATAAGGCTTGGGAAATTCGTTTTGGCGCCTAGAGTGATAGGCTTTAGCACAGAAGGGGGGTTATCCGAGTTGTTCGAAGGTGAGACAAAAAATCGGCGCCAAGAATAGGAATGGAAATATCAGCCAGAATGAATATCCATCGAAAAGTGCGACGTAAATTGGCCTTCGGAAGAACCAAGTAACGTAGAATATTATGAAATACCCAATGAAGCCTCCTGAATCCCTCAGTCTTTACACTAAATTTTGACTTATTTTTCCCAATTCTTTAGGAGCAACTGCTGAAACACTAAGGCCATTGAATTAGAAATAATGTTTTTTAAAGCATGAAAAAACCTTAGCGTAACGAGCGAGGAATTACGGAGGGGACAGTCCTCTTCATACGGGACAATTTCTCTTCGTTTTAAGTCTTGATGTTGCTCCTTACTTTCAGTTGAAAACAACTTTATTCTTTAATCGCTATAATAATCAAGACGACCGGAAAGAGGTATTGGAAATAAAATGAATTTTTAATATACGTTACTAATGGTATTTCACAAAAAAAAAAAAAAAAAAAAAAAACACTGAAAACAAACTGTTGTTGATCAAATCTGGAGCTTCATGAGGAAAAATCCTTAGATTGTCCCAAGCTGTAACTTATAGTAAAGTAATGATTTCAATTCCAGCAAATCAAGATTTTATTGAACACATATCTTTTCAAAAAACTCGTTTTTTTATTTAATCACTATAATAATCAAGATGGCTGGATAGAGCTATTGCCAATAAATTGAATTTTTAATTTTCGTTAATAAGAGTTTTTTCACCAAACAACACTGAAAAAAAAAAACTATCGATGATCAAATCTGGAGCTTCACAATCCTGTTATACTAGTATCTTTAAACTCTTTTAATTTTGACTTGGACGTGATCGAATGCTTAACGCAGTATGGAAAAGATGCCCTTCTACCAACCTGGATGCAGAACCTGTCTTTGGACTGATTCCCATATTTCCTAAACAATTCAACTTAACTCTTCTGGAATCTTAAAGATACGCCATTTTAACACCATGGATGTACGTATTATCTTTTGATTTAGTTTAACATCCCCTCAAGATTCCTTGAAAGTTTCAATGCTTTAAAGAGTTCACTTACTTTATTACGGTAATACTGGGCTGAAGCTTTCCGAATCTGCTTCTTTATAGATTTTCTCAGTAGGTTTGCTTCTTCAGTTTTTCTTTGGCAGAGCAGTCTTAATCTTTGATGGATTAATCTTTTTATTGCATCAATTATATATGACTTATCATTAGAACATTTTGTCTTTGTGACCTCTGGAAAATGACTTAAATAATAATTGATAAGTTTTTCTTGTAAAAGTTTGGCTTTCTTATTCGAATTGTTGGCAGCAAATACACCTTCCCATTGCTCTTCTGAAAGCCATGTACCAAAATTGAGTTGACCACTACCAGTAATGGGTCAATTGTGGTTGAGATATTAACAATTTGTTTTAAATTAGATTCCTGACAAAAATGACTTGAATTTAGTTCATTTCCGTCACCGGTAAGAAGGATCGCAGCATTTGGATGTTTAGACTTGAGATAATCTAGCAGTGCATGGAGTTTTTCCAAGAAATCTTTACGCTGCTCTGATTTTTGGCCGGGTGAATAATAAAAACAACCAACAATGATATTAGTTAATGGGCGTGGTAGAACTTTCGGTTTAACTTTAATCCAAATTATTTCATCATGCTCATTTATTCCTGGAACATTAACTTCCCTTGGCGACAAATTATCACGACAAAAAATCATTACCCCTCCACCCTTTTTACCAAGGTAATGATCAAGTGGACGGAGTTTAATAAACTCATTAAAATAAGCCATATTCAGGGTATCCAGGTTTTGGGACTGAACCTCGGTTATACAAATTAAATCTGATGCCAGCTTATTCGCCATAATTTCAAGCTCAAAAAGTTTTTCGAAATTAAGGCTTTCTGCTTTACTTAGTAAAATCCTAGGGAAATGGTAAAGTAGTTTATTATTCTTATGTTTATTGTTATGAGTACTAGAAACACCGTTTTATCTGGCTCCCATTTTTGTCCAGAGTTTTCGTGAACTATTTCATTAATCCAAGCATAATGTGTAGTGGTTGGATCAAGATCTGTTTGTAGTCAAATAGGGGTTTGTTTGTAATGTTTCTTGCCCCAGGTACTAACTGTTTTGCGCCAGCCATTCTTTCTTTACGTAATGCTGGGCTCAGTCTCAACTGTCCCACATACAAATAAAGCCAGGTCTCTTCGCGAACCCATATTGCTGACCAAGTAGAAGATTCACCGTCTTGAAGTCGACGAAGAGGATCCAATTGTGCTGCTCAAATTGGATTCTGCCGTGCACGTACTTACTGCTTTTTTCTTTGAGAGTTGTGGAGTGAGCATGAAGGATTGAGGCTAACTCGTAAACGTTGTGGATGAACACTCACTTCAAAGAGTTCTTGGTGCTGTCAACCCAGAGTCACCAATCTCTCAGATCCTATTGAGAAGTGCCAAGTTTACCAAGAAGACCGGGGACATCCCGCCAGTACACGAGGTCTTCTTCCTGACAGAAGTAGCCAATATAGTCCTCATAACTTCTACGAAAGAAACTCGTCCTCACCGAGTAGATTTCCTGTTTCAGTCTGGAGGCTGACACCTCGGAGTAAGTCTTCGACAAGCTAAAATTCCGAACCAGATCATTCAGCTCTCATTGTGAAAAGGGCTACATGACCATCTTGTGCTTTACACTCCTCTTCTGTATATTCTCCTTCGTCTGCACTGGTGACCTTGTCATCACTGTCGGAAAGCTCTTTGAACGCTGGCGCATGAGTTTGTTTGCATTGAGTAACTGGACAGCAGACAGACGGAGGGTCGGGGTACTTGAGGGTATATTAATTCTTCTGGTTGATACTGGTAGTATCGATGGTGAGAAGTAAAAATCTGATGCATGGTCTAACGGCTTCCTCCAAACAATCGGAATCCCAACTTTGAGTGAAGTTTTCACATACATAAACGGTTTTGCACAGTAGGCTCATATGGGGTTAATAACCTACCTACGGTTAGTAGTACTAAATAAAAAGGGGTTAATTGTTACCAGGTGTTTAAAGCACCTTATCTGCAATATGTCGGAAATGGCTTTGTTGATTAAATTGAAACTTCATGGGAAACTTCATGGAAACTTCATGAAACTTCGCATGTTCGAATTTTTGACAGTATAAGCCCAGGCAGGTCTATGATCTATTACAGACTAAGCAGTGACATAAACCGAAAGACGCTATGTACCCAGGTTATCAATATCACATATCTGCGTTACGCTAGGAATAGCTTTGTGAATCGTGTTGGTATTTTCCAGGGGGTGCTGGAGGGCCAAGTGGCCTTAAATTTTAACTTGAAGAAGGAGCATAGATAAATCGAATGAAAGTTTGTATTCAGGTTCAGGTTATATCTGAAACATCTCCAGAACGACTTGTTGGGTCGAGTTGAAACTTGAGTATTGGGGGAAAAGAGGCAAGGGGCCTTGATATTTTGTGATAATAGAGAGGTGATGAAAGGGCAGGTGAATTTGTGTCTCCGTTTGCCTAAAACCTTTTTGTACTATTAGCCCCAGTCAAAATTTGATTTTATTCGATGTTGAAACGTCAATCAAAGCCGCAACGAGACCTCCGGTGCCAAGACCCTGTGGACTAATGGGACAATTAAGCGTCACAGTTGCGGAGCAGCACACGTAGCTACATTTTTATGCTCCCTATCACGTTTTTAGATGTGCTATGGTTATTTTAAGTAATTATTTGTAAGGTTTTCGTGTAATTAGAGAAATCTTAAATAAGTTCTGTGTGTACAAAGTAATCGTCAAACTCTGTATTTGCATTTTTTTTTATGCTTGGTATTAATACTGTATACTATTTACTGTGGTTCGTGAACATTCGCGTTTTTTTTATATTTAGTACACAGAACGACTGGCTCGCCGCTGGCGCCAACCTCATCGGCGGCTGCTGCGAGGTAGGCCCCCGCCACATCGCACGGCTGCGAACCCTGCTCGACAACAACAAATAAAAGAGAAAAAAAGGGGTCGGATCCAATTTCACGGAAATTGGATCCGACCCCTTTTTTGCCCCTCTTTTTGAACCTCAGCTAACCCGAAGGCGTGACGGGACGTCTAAGGGTTGGGCTTTGGGAGATGTCATGATATCGGTCCGAATTTTTTTGATTCTGTTGCTGTGTATGGTTTCTGGTCGGTCGTTGGCTCAGGACGAGCTGACCCTCGAGGCATTCCAGTCGTTTCCACCAGAATCAAAAGTACTGCTGTTGGGGGTCTTTCACTTTAAAGATGCAGGGCTGGACAGCTACAAACCCGAAGTGGATGTGGACATCTTGTCCCCGCGGCGCCAGGAAGAACTTGCGGAGGTCTTGAAGCTGATCGAAACCCGGTTCGCGCCAACGATCATCGCTCTGGAGGCTCAAGGAGAGCGCGCCGTGCGCCTAGGCGACAATGAGTACCCAGCCTATTTGAACGGCAAGTTCGAACTGGGGCCGAATGAAATCTATCAGATCGGTTTTCGCTTGGGTCGAGCCTTGAAATTACCGTCGCTCGCATTTGTCGATGCGCGCGGTCGCAATTATGACGATGAGAGCCAAAATCTCGAAGCCGTCGCCCTGGCAAACGGACAGCAACAACTCCTTGACGAAAAATGGGACCAGAGATATTTCGCCCTTTATCGACACAGTGACAGGGCCAAGGCAAAAAGGACTCTGCGCGACACACTCTTAGTGATCAACGAGCCCGGACGTCTGCTCGCCGAACACGGCCACTACCTTTTGGGCACCGTGGCTGTGGGTGCGGACAACGAATTTCCCGGCATCGATCGGTTGACCGGATGGTGGTACAACCGAAACCTCCGGATCTAGCAAGGGAAGGCAAACATAGACAAAGCCGGCATAAAGGATGATCACCCAAACTTGGGGAATACGCACAAGCTCACCCAGTCGAGAGAAAAGTGACTCTTTCCCCGTTTCAAGATGGATAATTTCTCCTTTTTGCCTCGGGGGAGAGTTGCGTACAAATAGTCCAATAATGACTGCTAGAATAAATCCAAGAGCCCCAATCCCACCAATAACCAAACGCCAGTTATTGTGAAAAAGTGCTAAGAGTAATGCAAGAGGACCACCAGCTAAGATCGGACCCACCGCACCTAAAAAATTGGCAATCCCGGCCATGAGACCAAAATGTTTCCGAGGAAACCAATTCAGTGCTAGAACAAGAAGACAGACATATGCAAAAGAGGACCCAAACCCCATAAAACACCGACTCAAGAATCCACTAACAAACCCCTCGACAAATGCAAACCAGAATCCTCCAAGACCAGCCAAGAAAACAGCTATTGTTAACAAAAGGCGCGCACCAAATCGGTCGACTAAAATCCCAACTGGAAGTTGCATGAAGGAATAAATTAAATAATAGCCTGCTCCCATGGTGGCAAACTGCTGCGCGGTCAGACTCAAATCGGCAATGACTTGATCCGAAATTGTCGAAACAAAGACGCGCAAGAAAAATTCATAGAGGAAAAATAGAGCCGCTAAGCTCCAAATGATAACTCCAAGAAGTAAATAAGGACGTGAATCAGATTTCGTCATTTTCAATTGTTTACAATGTCTGGTTGGAAAGAGGGAACTTCTCCAGGCGTCGGCGGAGGAACTGGATGCTCATAATGGCCAATTTGGGCAATAATCTGACCTTCATACACTAGGGGTTGCGTCGTAATTTCCAGAATGATCCCTGATTCCAAAGCAGTCACTTGGTGCTGGTGACCCGTTCCAAAGGGGTCAGAAACCATCCGTAAAGGCATCCCTCGTTCATTTTAGCCGAAGCATGCTCAACCTTGGTGGCAAATTTCTCCTTTTACAGGATACAGGACGGCTGAACCAATTGATCTGCATTTTTGAAATGGTTGATAGATACAATTCTATGCTCTTGGTTTTTTGCAAGTAGCCTTAACTTGCGTTCCAGTTGATTTGCTCAGAAAGCCTTCTTATACATTATGTTTCACCAACGTTTGTCTATGGAACAACTGGGTCCAATTTAAGGGGAAATATTTTTCAAGAGGGTTGACTACGATCTGCTGGTACTTATATGCAGCTTTCTCTAGGTCTTCAAGAAAAAAGGTTCTCCACTGCTGAGAACAAAGAGTGTTTCTCAAACCATTCAAATTAGACCCTTTTGCACCACCAAATTGTCTACTTATGATTTGTTAGAGGCGAATTACAAAAGTTCTCACGTGCAAGGACGACATTGTGGTCACATTTTAAAGCTTGAGCTTCTACCTTAAATGAGTCAGGGTGATATTTAAGGAAAGGCAACACAAGAAGATTCATTTTGGCCATATCACCAGTTAAAATCGACAAGTTGTTCCAGCCCGTATAAGAGAGATCGATCATACAATTACAATCCCATCTTGCAGGTATTTTTTGCTTCAAAGCAACATGCTATGATGGACGTTGAAGTCTCCACGGAGGATAATAGCAAACTTTACGTACTTGCTCCAAATGTATTTAAGGGAGACCTCAAGGCTTCAAGACAGCAGATAATTTGGCAAGTTGGAGGGTTATACACATCACCAAATTTTAAACACATATTCGGGAGTGTCACCCTAACCAACAGAGTTTTTTTGATTTCTTAATCCTTTATATTTGGGTTGAAATATGGTATATGGTTATGTACATAAGCAGCAACACCTCCTCCTCCGTAGTTGGTACAGTCACTTCATTCTTGATTTTACCTTTAGACCGTGTATCCTTGTATAGCAGGTGGAGGTTTCAGGTTTCTATCTCTTAAAATGAAAAATTGTTATGATTTTTCTCAGAAGAAAGATCACGGATGCGTGTTTATGTTTTCTGTTCTTCTTCTTCTTTTCCCAAGGGTAATTGCATCGACCCAGTGGCCGTAGAATGTCACTAGAGGGCCCATGCAAACGGAAATCAGAAGTCATAGTGCCTTTTTTATGTGTTGAAAAAAAATTGTTGGGAAACTAAGCCCCCTTCCAGACTAATTTTTTCCAAAAGTCACCGGATGTTTTTAGAAATGTCACAGAAATGTTTTTTAGGACGACTTAATCCCCTCAGTCTCCAGGGAAAGGGCAGAAAGCTATGAACTTGGTCCATTGTTTACACATAGTATTGATTATTGGGAAGTATACTGCCGTTTTCGGTTGGGGGGATTATTTTCTGGTGGGGGTCTCGGAGTCAAGGGTTAGGCTACATGGGAAGATATTTCTGTTGAGAAATTGTTCATGGGGGAAGAGAATTTCTATAAAAGGGGCACTGGATTTTCCAGCGTTATTTAAAAAAAAAGAGAAATTAATAAAAAACAAGTTTTTTATCAACTTGAAGTAAGGAGCAACATTTAAACTTAAAATAAAAAGAAATTATTATATTTATGAGGGGTTTTGTCCCCTCCTCAATACGGTTTTTTACGCTAAAGTATTCTTAGTAATTTCTAAAAAGCTATTTATTCTAATTAAACGGTAATTGTGATTCTGGGACCACTCTCAAAGAATTGGAACGAAATTTGAACTTTAGCGTAAATTAAGAGGTACTGACGAGAGGCTAACTACTCATATGCGTTGCAAAAATATACAAATACAGAAGTTCGTTACGTAAGGTAATTCGTAAGTTACGTATATTTGGTACTAATTAAAACGCTTGTAAATAAAATTAAAGTTCTAGTGGCCTTTTTAAGAAACTTAACAAATTGAAGCTATAAGTTATGCTAGTTGCCCATCATTAACACACAAAGATTTATGGAAGGCGTGGTAGTATGAACTTTTGAGAAGGTTTAATTGATTGGAAATCAAATTTCGTGTACCCTTTTTGAGAGTCAAAGTCCTCAGTGTGTAACCAGTCCTCTTGCGCCCTTTTTCCTCAAGTGCATCCGATCAAAATTTTAAAATAGCTATTTTGTTCAAAATAGTCAAAAATTTTAATAACTATACCTTAGGGGTTGAAAAATCCTCCATAGCCTCCGGGGCAAAGATTGTAACTTATGCAAGTTGCCCATTGCTTACGTATGAGGTTTTTGTGGAAGGGGTGGCTGTATTATATTTGGAGGGGGCACATTCAATTGCAAATTGAAACTTCTAGTTTTTGTTAAGAGCTGAAAGTGGGCAAAGAGAAACCAGCCCCCCCTTTCCCCAAATTTATCCGGTCAAAAGCCATTTTTTAGGTATCCAGTTTTTCAAAAAAGTCGAAAGGCAAAATAAATATGCTTCTGGGGTTCAACCCCCCCCCCGTCCAACTCTTAGTGAAAGGGCTCTGAATTATTCAAGCTGCTTGTTGTTACTTTGATACTTTGTTTATTTTTATATTTTGATTTACTGATTTACGGGGCAACTTTGATCTATGGGGCAAGGGCTGCAATTTTTGCAAGTTACTTATTGTTACAATGATACTTTTTTTTTTAATTTGATACCTGCTTTACTTTGATACTTTGTTACTTTGATACTAGTTTGGGTAGGAAAAAAAAAACAGTTAGGATAGGATAAAAAAATATTGAAAAACTTAAAACTTTGGAATCAAAACGGACAGAAATTAATGAAAAAACTTTCCGAAACAGATATTATTCAAAGAAAAGTAAAGGCTAAATTAAATTTAAGATTAGCAGAAATGAAAACCTATAATAATCCAAACTAAAAACGACCAGAAATTACGATGAACATGGTACTGGTTATGATGTTGTTTTATGGATCGAAGAAGCTGCAGTTACAACAGGTTTTATTCCACCCAAAATGAAAGTTCATTCTGCCAACTCTTCAGCTCGACAGAAAATGGAACTAGGCATTAAAAACATAGAAAAAATAGTCTTAGAAAATAATACCTGATACCTCCACAACGTGCGCACTTGGAATACACAGAAATGGTAGACAACATCAATGTAACCCCAACCGAAAAAGCTTATAAAACGCCCTACAAACCTTCATTGTTATTCACTTCCATTTCAATCAATAGCGGACTTTAATGAAACTCAAACATTTGTTATTCACCTTAGCTTTGAGTATTTTGCAACTTGGCTGCACTACATTAGCCGTTATTGGGCATTCTGGTGAAGATCATGAAGTAACAGCGGCAAAGATAGAAAGAGTCCTTTCAGCTCACAAATCAAATACCGGTCACATTGTTGTATGTGTTTTCGGGCAACCTCCCAACATGAGCCAAAAAGCCGAATATTCTTTATTGTTTAGCTACGACCATATCGCTCGGTTAAAAGATGAACATTATGATAAACATAGCTCAAAACACGTTAGCAACCTATTGCCTGCGATTAGCCTCCCCGTGGGTCCTAAATGCAGTGAAGCTGTTAAAGGCTGGAGTGAATTGGCGCTGCTAAATGCTGCCAACTTTTGGGATTATCATGGTAAAAAAAGTTATGTTGATGCATATCCCCGAATTAAGCAACAAGACATTATCTACATCACACCTAAAGCCTCATCTTTATCTGACAGTTGGGGAAAAATAGAACTGATTTATGCAAGTGGGTATTCCGATGGGACAGAGATAAGATGGAAGGTCAGAGGTCAAGAAAGTACTCTACAGCATGGAATGTACGCATTCCAAGCATGCAAGTGTCACTTAAAACAGCTTTTGGTGCTATTCTAAACGAGATTGATCAAAATTAGCGTTAAGAGCGCGCAGGCCGCCTATGAGAACCGTCATTTCAGGCGCGGTCAACGTCAACAGCTGAGCTTTGTCGACGAGCATTTCTTCCGCCGATACGGCGTATTGCTTTTTCATATAGTTGCGGAACCCGTCTGCGGCCGGCTCCAGAACGGCGAATGATTCGACGTCGGTTTGCTCTTGGGAAGCGTCGGTTCGTCCCGGGCTAAAAGGTACGGTAATATCATGTCCTGCATTCTTTGCCGCCTGTTCGACGCCTGCACACCCTCCCAAAACAATCAAGTCGGCAAGGGAAACCATCTTGCCGTCGGTCTGAGCGCCGTTAAATTCTTTTTGGACGCCCTCAAGCGTCTCCAGCACGCTTGCTAATTGAGTCGGATTGTTCGCTTGCCAGTATTTCTGGGGCGCGAGGCGTATGCGCGCTCCGTTGGCGCCGCCGCGTTTATCAGAACCGCGGAAGGTGGAAGCCGACGCCCACGCGACAGAAACCAATTGAGAGACAGAAAGCCCGGTAGCAAGAATCTTCTCTTTGAGGGCCGAGACGTCCCGGTCGTCAATTAATTCATGCGTAACGGCTGGAACGGGATCTTGCCAGATGAGCGCCTCTTCGGGAACTTCCGGACCTAGATAACGTGCGCGCGGCCCCATATCGCGATGCGTTAGTTTAAACCAGGCTCGGGCAAATGCGTCTGCAAATTCGTCCGGATTTTCGAAGAAACGCCTGGAGATAGGCTCGTAAACTGGATCTATTCGCAAAGCCAGATCGGTTGTGAGCATAAATGGCGCGTGACTTTTTGACGGATCATGCGCGTCGGGCACTAAGCCGGCTCCCGCGCCCCCTTTTGGTCTCCATTGATGGGCTCCGGCCGGACTTTTCGTTAGTTCCCATTCGTAACCAAATAGGTTTTCAAAAAAGTTATTGCTCCATTTTGTCTATTTGAATAAAATGGCTTTTTAAAATTCCTTTCAGTGTTAAGGGGGAATCCTACTGACTTGTCATATTCAATTTGGGCCCTCAAATTTGTTTCTCTCTCTTACAGATGAGCTCAAGTGTAGCTTTTGGCCAATCATAACCTATTACAAGCAAAATATTTTACTGAGTGGATTCGAACCACATTCGTTATCCTTATCTTTGTTATTCACTCTTAGGACGGCTTAGAAAAGGATTTCCTTGAGAAAAATAGATTCTATATTCCTTATTTTTCTTAAGCTCACGCATAAACCCCATAAAAATTACGAAGCTTTCAATGCTGAAGACAGACATCCCAAATACCCTAAGTTTGAATATATATGCTTCTCCAACCTTTTATAACTATAATGGTTTGTTGGCTACGCCCCTTTCCAAGCTAATAGCTGGCAATGTCAGATATATTCCTAAGATTAATATCCTTTTGAGATACGGCCTCCTCAAGAGATACGGCCTGGAAGAGACAAGAAGGATCCGAACAATATTGAAATCAATACGACGATCCTCCGAAAAGGGATATTACGGTAAATGATTGTTGGAAACAGATATTATTCACCAAACAGCCTTTATTATGATCTGCCAGAAATATTTTCTATAACACATCTTTAACCATTTGACATTGAATTTTCAGGGATAATCGCTCCATATACTGTTAAATAAAAGAAAACGATTGGAAAGCAAACTGAACTGCTTTTGACCTTTCTCCACAAGTGCTTTTCCCTCCATTACGCGAATCCCATCGGTAAGTTGCAGACTGGCTTGAGCAAGCAACACTCGTTTCTCAAAAGAGAGGAAGTGTTACTAACCAGCCGCCAATGGTAAGCGGTACTTGATCTAAAGAACCAGTACTAGAAAGAGGACATCATTCTCCCCCTTCCAAGCAATTTTAATCCGATTCAGAGTGAAGATTAGGTGGCCAAAAATTAGATTTAACTGTTCAATGAATATAATAATAATATGAATGTTTGGATATTTTCCAATAATAACAGGAATATTTGGAAATAAACAAGAGGTTGTCCATCCTTGCCGAAACTAGATGGCCAAAGGGTAAGGGATAGAGCTTAAATTGTGCAGAAGAGTAAATAGTCATAGTTATAAATGATTTTATGTGGGATAGGGGAAGGGTTTACCATCCGTCAGAAAATATTTGGGAATAAACACGGTGATTTTCCACCCTCTCCATTTATTGTTCTGCTTGCGTGAGCCGTAGTCTGGTTTACCCGAGTGGTTGGTGGTAGATAGATCTTAAATTATGTAGAAGTGTAGTAACTGATAGTTACGAGGAGGTTTTTCCCGGGGGAGTCATTCTCAACGAAATCTCAAAAGTTTAAAGATGTGTCGTATTATTTCAATTGTTTTGTATATAATTCTTAGATTATTTTTTATTCCTCCTTCCTCTCAAAAATGCAAAGATACGGACAAAGAGAGTTAGAAATACAAGAGAATTGGAAATATATACTTCCTTTGAGGCCCAATCCTTTGCGTTTTTTTTTTTAATTTCAATATAGTTTTCCCAGCTACCCTTACTCTAATTGCCATTACCCCAATAGAATGAATAATGAAAAAGGTACTAGAGGCATAACTTTACTTCGTTGGTCAGGTATTAGTTTTACGCAATGAAGATCAATCTCTGTATGCTGCATTAAGATTTCTTCTGCAGAAATAATAAAAGCTTAACAACCAATGAAAATGAGAAAGAACTATATTTTCAAAAGAGCAAAGAAAAACTGGCCTGAGACTGGCTGATTCATTTGGTGTCTAAAAACGTGCTAAAATAGTCAGTTTATTCGGTAAATGTAAGAGATCAGGAAAATTAGAAAACCTCCCAAGGTTTTGGGGATAACTCGGGTATGAAGGCTCCTCCTATGGCTGATGAAGCCGTCGATCTTCATGTCCTCTCGCGGCCGTAGCGGGCCGACCATCGGCACCATGCTCTTGCCGCGCAGTTCCGGGAACAGCATTTCGTAGGTGTAGGTCGCGGTCTCGTAGACAGTGGAATCGCCCGCACGGGTAACGGCCACTTCCCCCGGCTGAAAGGCTTCGCCCTCTGCCGCGAACAGTTCACTGAGATCGACTCCGAGACCACGGGCCAACTGGCTGAAGCGATCATAGGTCGGCGCCATGACGCCGCGTTCGATCTTCGATACCGTGGAGACGGCGAGGCCGGCACGCGATGCGACGTCCTGAAGCCTCAGGTTTTTCATGCGCCTGATATCCCGCACACGCTCCGCCATGCGGATCCTGCGCGACCGGTCGGCGGTCACGGGAGCCTGTCCGTCCACTGCCATGGCGGCAAAAATAGAAGCGCACGAAATCGAAGTCCAGTTTTCCGATTGGAAAATTTGTTGTTTTCCGATCGGAAAATCATTGGTAAGGTCTGCTGTCCGGAAACGTTAAAGAGGCGACCTGACTGGTGAGCGGATACGATATCGCTGTCATCGGTGCCGGCATTGCCGGAGCTTCAGTCGCCGCGGAGCTGGCAACCGATTCCCGCGTGCTCCTGCTAGAGATGGAACCGCAGCCCGGCTACCATACGACCGGCCGCTCGGCAGCGGTTTTCGCCGAGACCTACGGCCCGGCTCCGATCCGCGCGCTGACTCGAGCGTCAGCAGATTTCTTCGTCGATCCGCCGTCGGGATTTGCCGCCCACTCCCTGCTGGCAAACCGCGACATTCTGATGATCGCGCGCAACGATCAGCTCGATGTCCTCAGCCGCCTGATCCAAGACGTGTCGGCCGCTGCTGAAATCGAACGGCTTGACGGCCCCGCGATCCGCCGCCGTGCGCCGCTGCTGCGTGACGGATACGCGGCTGCCATAGCCTACTCAAACAAATGGCCAACCTAGCATCTAACTTAACCTAATTTCTCACTTTTTTTTATTAGCCTATGATATGAGAAATAATTAGATTGCATTGATGGTGTTTAGTTTTGTATTTTAAAATAGAGAAAATGCTCTTAGATCTATCCTTATTTATCAGAAATTTGTTTACATTTTTTTTTACAAGAATAAAGAAGGTAAAGGTTCTTCCCATGCAAGATGTGTTAACTATAATTATTCTGCAAATTGTGAAGTAAGAATTTTGCTTAACATTTTCCCTTAAGTAAAGATGCTTATCTAGGCTTACACAAAAGGAAACATGCTAATAAAACAAAAGCAGGCTTGCTTTCCTATAGATTCCTTAATTTAGGCCTAAAATTATATTGGTGTGTTCAACAGTGCATCTCTCTTTTTTATGGTCCTAGATATAGCCTAGCCCTGATATATTTTTAATTGGTTTTCATTTGGTTAGTTTTATTAGCATAGTAGCAAGGTGAAACTACACCATAAAAATTGCTGTAGTAATAATCTTGACACATTAAATAAACAAATAGAACACAAGATTGGCCCAAAAATGTCCTTACTGATTATTCACATCAGTTATACATTTGTTTTCCTGTGCAATTTAATCTGCTACTCCTAGCTATCATTGAGATGTTTGCCAAGCCCACACTAGACACTCACCAATGGTCTAAAGTTGTAGCTACAGTACAACAGCAGCTTCAGACTGAGTATGACCAGTTGCAGCATGCTACTACTAGCCTAGCTCTGGCCAGTGCTATCTGTTATACTTTTGCTACAGATTTTTGGGCTTCTCAGTCTAGTTCCCTAGGTTTAATAGAATAATCAGCATCCACACCTTTCTCAAATTTGCTAATATATAAAGAGCTAACAGTTTATTTTCCCGTAAAAGAATTTCAAAGTGACACCACCCTATTTAAGAAGCCAAGTTGGACTTAAATCTATTTCCGGTGAAGGAGTGATGTAGAGAGAAAGAAAACATATGCTCTTAGGTTATCAAACCAGCAAATTGCTATTACTAGTCATTAAAATATGTGAAGAAAAAAGTCCAGGATTGAATTGAAATTTTTAAGGGGCTTTGGTCTCACCTCACACAGTGGGAGGCTCTAAAAGATTTTATTTATATATTCTGATACATTTGATTATCTGTTTTGAGAAGGATTCTATTAACGGTCTGTTCAAGAAAGGGTTAAGGAAAACTTTTGGATCTGACCTTGTTGTCTAACAACTGAATCTTTCCCGAGGGACCCATTGTGAGCTGATTTTATTGAAACCTGAAAAGAAACCTTAAGAAGGGTGGGTTTTCTTCAGAAATAATGTTCTCTGTAATTTAAACTTTGTTAGTTGCCCAAAAAGATTAAATAGGATATAAGCTACTCGGTGAGGTTTTTACTAGGCGTCCCCCCCGTCACGGTAAATTTGCTCCTGGCTAATCCCCCACGTGCAGAATTGATCAGCCACAAAGAAGTACAAAATGGATGTCAATCACATGTCCTAAGCGATTAGAAAAAAATTACTAGATGTCTTTTTTTTCTAATTAATTTCAATAAGTCTTTTTAGTAACAAAATTCAAACAAAAAGAATTAATGGAAACGAACAGTTCATCACAATTTCTTAGTGAACTTCGAAAAAAACAAATCAGATCAATTGGTAATGCTCTAGCTCTGCCTATACTAAAAGGCCAAAAGGTTTTTAATGTATTGTCGTTTATTTATTTGCTAGAGGCACTTTATATGGAAGGGGTGGTTGTATAAATTTTGGAGGGGGCTCATTCGATTGAAAATTTGAAATTTCAGTCCCTTTTCTGAAAGTCAAGAATGATTGAGTGGTAATCAGTCCCCCTCCCCATGCCATCTTTTTCCCAAATGTATCTAGAGCATTATTTGCAAAATAAGGCGGTATTACAAAATCGTAATTCTTTACATAAATTTTTACAAAAAAAAATGCTCGGCCACCGCAGCTAATTTCTCATAATCCTTCCTAATTGCGAAGTCTTGTCAAAGTGTTATTTTCAACATGGCATTGACACTGATAGTAAACCAAACCAGTTCCCTATTTTCTGACCGGTTTATTTAAAAAGCGAAGCAGGTTTTCGCTTTTTAAATGCCACGCTAGTTTTGTTTACGGTAAACGACCATTAGGGGTTCGTCGCTTATTTCTTATGCTATACTAGGATTATCTTGATCAGCTACAGCCAAACAGGTGTTCTTTAAAAATTTTATAATAAAAATGTTGGAATGACACAATCGCGTTTGTTTGCTGATCATTTTTAGGCACAGCTGAGATACTTTACGCCATATATAGGGGCCTAGTACGCTGTGCACTGCTAAATTATTTCGGGATTCCCCAGTTACTTCCCATTGGGAAGGATGGGTGCCCCACTGATGCGGAAGACCAAGAATTTTTCGATTGGAACTGGACAAAGAAAAGTTTTGCTTTAAAACTGGTAATTTTTTGTGCCGAACAATATTACTCAAATTCGTAGCTACCTGTTTATCCTTTGCCACAAGCACTTACGCAGCTGAGGCTCCCACCCCCTCCCCACAAAAAACTTGATGTTTTCCAAATTTGTTCCTACGCGGTTTTATATTTTACACATAATTCGCAATATTTACTTTTTTGTCTTAAGTCTTATAACCCAGCTTTCCCCATCCAAAACAAAATCCTTCAGGCGTACCGGGTTCCCATACACATAAAACTGCGGATAGATCCTAAATTCACAGGGAACTATAAATGTTTGAACAGGAGACACTTAAATGCCCTAAATGCCTGTCATGTTCCTGAAACTTAAGAAAAAACAAATCCAAGCGTATTATTTTGCGATATCCATTCCTAAGAGTTTTAATTTACCTAACTGAACAACCACCCATGATATTTTTGTGACGCATACACTGTTCATTTTACTGTGACGCATACACTACAATTCAAGCAAGTACCTTAAACTGTCCTTACCCAATTCCTTTAAAAAATATACCGTATCCATCTCAACCTTTCGAAACACCCACTTTCCTTACCTATATTTGACCATTGTTATTGCCATGCCTTCCAACATACTAATCTTTGTTCCAAGACTTCGATTTTCCTAACCTGTTTAAACTGCCAAAAATAAAAGGCGTCCCCTATTTCATTATTGTAAATTCAGGTCTTGAAGTAATCATAAGAAAATTAAAATTGGGGATCCTGATAGCTACCTTGGATAACTTAAGAAAGTTAATAAAATAATAAAGTTGTCATGACAATACCTCTATTTATGGAATGCACTGGTTGATGATTACTGGCTCGAATATGTATGTTAGGATAACAGAATTCAATGGTATAGGTGGTAGAAAGCTGGGGTCAAACTTTCTTGGAGGTACAACTTCCCTTTTGGAAAGGAGTTGATCTCGGAATAAGATTCTTAATATTCCACCGCTGGTTTGCTGAAGGATTATGGTGTTTTTCTACAAGTATATACTTTTTACATGCCCACTCTCATGTTCTTTTCATACTTTTTAAATTTTACTGCATCCCATCTTTACTTATAGTGCTACTTAAGTGAGTGAAGTTATCCACTTGGTTAATTTTCTCCTTACCAAACATTGCCTGTTCATCCAAAAATTGTAACTAATTTAATTAGCTTAGTTTTCTTAACATTAATATTCAACCTTTTTCTCGTACCTTGAACTCTCAAAATCTCCAAAAATGCCTCCATTTATATCACTAGTTTTTTTGTTATCCACGAAACTCAAATTATATGCTTTGCCTACAGAGTTGGCACAAGGTAGAAAAATCGGCAAAGGTTGTAAGTTACGCCCTGGGGGCATATAAGGTTTTTTTTTTATAGAAAGTGCTGTCGTAGAAACTTCAAAAAGGGCTCATTCGATTAGAAATTGAGAGGCCTAGTGCCTTTTTCAATTATCAAAAGTGATTGAAGGGCGGATTCTCCCCTCCCACACCCATTATTTCCACAAACCTTTCCGATCAAAATTTAGATATAGCCATTCTGTTCAACGTAGTTGAAAGGTCTTGAAATTATGTCGGCAGATGACGCCAACCCTCAAAGCCTTCAGGACAAAGGTTGTAATTTACGCCCTTGGGGCATATATGGTTTTAATAAAAAGGATTAAAATAGAAACTTCAAAAAAAGCTCATTCGATTGAAAATTGAGAGGACTAGTGCCTTTTTTATTAGTCTAGAGTGATCGGAGGCAAGTACCTCCCAGGGTCCCAAAAATTTTGAGATAGTTATTTTGTTCGACTTAGTTGAGGGGTCTGATAAATCATATCTTTGAGGATGACAACTCCCCTCCAGCCCTTAGGGAAAGGATTGTAAGTTATGCCCTGGGGGTATATAAAGTTGTTATAGAAAGCATGGTCATATAGCTTTGTAAGAAGCTCGTTGGATTGGTGATCAAAAGTTATAGTGCACTTTTTATGAGTTAAAGTGATCGGAGAGAATCTAGGCCCCTCCCCCCACACAAACATTGTATTGTACCGAAATGCATCTAAAATTTTGAGATAGCCATTTCATTCAAAATAGTCTAAATATCATATAACAAGGTTTTTGGGGTTGAAGTAAACCCCTAGAGCATGGGGAAGAGTTTTAAGCTATGCCCCAGGGGCATTTAAGGTTTTTATGGAAGGGATGGTTGCATAAACTTTATAGGAGGTTCATTTGGTTGAAAGTGGGAAGTTCAAGTACCCTTTCAGAGTAAAAGCGACGGAGGGCAGCTAGCCCCCCCAAAAGCTGATCACCCAGCAACTACGCCAAATTATATCAAATCATTAACTACTACTACTGACAACTCACCGCTGCATCAAACTGCCTAAGGGCAATAACTGCATGTGCTCTCTTAATTTTTATTCTTAACTCTTCTCACCCAAATTGAGGATATCCTGATTTTCATTTTTGCTGGTATGGCAGAAAGTCCAAATTTTGGGAGCATGTTATCTGTAAGTATGTGTCCTGACCAGAAAAATGTCTCTCATTCTTATGCTTGGATCATGACTTTGATGAGTATTTTCCACACAACCTCCTATTTCATATCTTTAAAGAATTTCCCCTCCCACAAACAAACAGAATGTATATATTCTAAACTTAACGAAGCACCCACATTACGACCTGCCATGTAGAACGTAGATGAGGATTAAGCCTGCTATGGGCTTGACTGACTTAGTTCTTTTGCCCGGTTTTGATAAGTATCCTATGAGAACGACAAGCTATTCACCCACTTATTTTGCTGATGATTATCTTTATTGGGCGAGCTAATTAGCCTCTAAAGACTGAAACCAGTGCTTATCCACAGAATCATTGATGCAAAGAAAAGTTTTTCTACATGATTAAAGAAATGTATCCCTCCAGAAGCATCGAAATAAATCCAATTTTTATCCTGGTTCTACGGTTGGTGTTTCACTGTCCCCGAAAATGTTTGGATCTGAAGGGATGCATTTCAGATAACATTTGTCGGCTATGAATCACTGTATAAGTATGTATCAACAATAGCGAAAAGTTTCTTCAGAAATTATACAGATTAAAGCGCTCGAAAAGGGAAGATTCCTTTGCATCACAGCAATAGTTTCAGTTGCCAATTGGCATTCCATCAGCTAATTCCCGTCGTAAAATCTGCTAAACTTTTTTCATAGCGTGTGCGTGAAGTCGGAGTCATGAAGAGATTCTAGACTTATATGTGTGTCTCCTTTTTATCAATCCATTCTACTAGGAAAGTTTCACATTATCCGTAAAAACCGGAGAGGTTAGACCCTTACCACTTTCTAGGAGTAAGCTGAAATTGGGGTGCTAGGAAAAAAAACATGACAAAACCAAGTGTTGCTCTTGCAACACAAATAATGGTAAGAGAATGCTAGGTATTATACAGAATAGGGATGCATTTCAATATGCAGAATAGAGGAGTAGGAAATATCTAAAGAAATACAAATTATACTCCGAGTCTAAAAAAATTCACCATAGAAACTAAAGTTTGTCAATCTTTTGTTGGCATGCTTACAAAAAAGATCTTCTGAAGAGGATTTGATTGCAAGAAGCAGAGACTTCGGTAGGTTTTTAACGGACCGAGTAGAATGTCAGTTTTTCCGCCCCCTCATCCCCTTAAACATACATCGATCTTTCATCTCATGGTGCCACAATAGATACTCTTATCAACTCTAAAAAAGGAACATATGAGTACTCCAACCCTCTTACACCCCTAGCGTCTACACTGGTACCAGGGCATAATGTACTGACTGTTTTGTATCTTGGTATAACATACCAAGGGTTATTACTGCATATAATAATCATCGTCCTCAGTGTGCTGCTCTAAGTCCTAACCTAACCTAACCTAACGGAAATTCTAACGGAATCTTCCGTTAATTCTGACGGAAATTAAAAGTTCTAGTGTCCTTTTTAAGTGACCAAAAAATTGGAGGATACCTAGGCCCCCTCCCACGCTCATTTTTTCCAAAAGTCACCGGATCAAAATTCTGAGAAATCCATTTTATTCAGCATAGTCGAAAAACCTAATAATTATGTCTTTGGGGACGCCGCACTCCCTCACAGTACCCGTGGGAGGGGCTGCAAGTTACAAACTTTGACCAGTGTTTACCTATAGTAATGGTTATTGGAAAGTATACAAACGCTTTCAGGGAGTAATTTATGAAGTATTAAAAAGTTAGTTTCAAAGAATTTATTTTATTATCGCGGTTGAGTTAATTTTCTAATAAATTATGCTTCTATATTTCTGTAAATAAAAGATAATCTAATCAAATTCTAATTTTATGCATATAAAGTGCCCTTTCATTTCATGCCGTTTAAGGACTTGAGAAACATTTCACCTCGGGTTTTTTCAGGATCCTTTTGGGAATGGTCTTAAATGATAAGAAGACTATCCTAAACAAAACATTTTGAATATGTATTCAATACTCGATGTCTGACCTTACTAAGCCTTAGACCTTAGTTCCTTCTGAGGCACTAATAGTGCAGAGTGCGTCGATAAAACCTCTATAGTAGTCCCGAAGCCGTGCCACGGCGGTAGCAACCTCCCAATTCAGTATTAATGAGGTCTTAGCCGTCCTTAGATCTCCGTCATAAGTTAACTGTAACGATTTTTTTAGATGGTCTCATCTTCTTCAGCCATCTGTTGTCCAACCATAAGTCGTCTGATGAAGGTGACTTTGTTGCATAAAAAGGATTTGTCCCGAATATGTTCACCTTTTCTTCCTTAGAAATGCAGCAACAACAGCCTGACCTACTCCATAATAGATTTCAGAATTGCAGACTCTTTGTTGCCAGGTTTTATTTAGAATTCTTCCCAGGCACATAGTTACAATTGAAAGATTCTTCTTTTCGAGTTCCTGGCTCATTTTCCAGTACTCACTAGCATAAAAAAGCATGGAGAGTACATCGCTATTAAAGAGACATAACCTCAATCATAGCAAGTATTTATTACTCTTCCAAACAGGCTTCATTCTATTGAAAAGGCTTTAACTTATTGAAGGTTCACATTGGCGGACGCCAGGCATGATATTGAAAAACCTGGTTGCCCTATACTTGGCCTTAATGCAACACTTCGTCTCTTCGTACAAAGCTATAATCTTCACAGACTTCGTTATCATCTATGCATTATTAGTCTTGTTGGAGGGGGATTTTAGAAACCTAAAAAATGGATGTGCTTCTCTAATAATGACAAAGAAGCAATGTACAATCGTCGGAGTCTTGCTGTATGCAGAAATATGCACTTTAGAACACTTGGAACAAAAGTAACCATTTAGGCTACCAGCAAAAATATGCCACAACTAATTTTCCTGAAAAAATAAGGTATAAGCCTAGGATTTTGGCTATACTTAAGCAAATTTGTTCAGAAAATAATTCTTGCTTCATAATATGCAGAATAAGAACTCCTTTCACTTTTGTACAATTTTTTTAAGACAAATTTCTGAAAAATAAACATAGGTTTGACTGCATTTTTACGTTTTCAAATACTCTAAATAATTAAACACCATCAATAGGCTCCAGTACTGTCTAATTATTTCTCACAAAAACATGTTAATAAGGCAAATACTGATTACTTAGGTTTGGTTAGGTTAGATGGTATTTGGGAATTTGCTTATAAATGGTTTTCAAGACTCACAGAATAGACACAAATATTTTGAATTTGATAGAAAAACTGAAAATACAAGGAAAAAAACTCACCATCTTGATGCTAAAAGTAAAAGTCAAATTCTTTTACAGAGTTAATTATATGGGCAAACTCCAGGATGTTAATTTAAGAGAAACATTCCAAGAACAGCTGGGTATGAATTTGGGGGATGTAATAATGTAGAAAATAGATGTAATGATTTCAGGAAAAATAGTTTTTGATGCAGTAGAATGTAGCTTAGAGAGAAAAATTAGAAAGCTGCCAAAGATATTAGCAAACAAGCTGAAGCTTGGTAAAAGAGAGAAGGGCTTTGTATAAGAAGTCTATGAGTGATTTTCCTAAACACTTCCAATCAAATTTTTTAGAAAGCCATTATGTTCACTGTTATTGAAAGCTTCAGAAATTAGGAGCACTGTAATTAATTTTTCCCCGGACACCACTAACATTAGGAATGGCTCAGAATAAAGACGTTTATATGTGTTTATCATAAATTGTTCTTTATGCATACTTATGTAGTTTTTTTCTGCGCCTGAAAAACTGTGTTTTACTCTAATAAGATAAGCACAAAACTAATTAACGCCATTTTATGCATAAAAACATTGTTATTTGGGTTGGTTAGTTCGCGAGTCGGCGTTTAGACGAGGAGAGGGTGGAAGTAGAAATTGATGTATAATCCCCAGGGCTGTACCCAAGACTTTTGTTTGGGGGTTATTTTTTCGGGGGGGGGGGGGGTAAAAAACTTTAAAAACGCATAATAAAATCCGAAATTGATATTTATTCCCTCTTGATTTCCGGAAATATTTCTTGTTATTATGATAGTAAAGAGTAACATTTAACCCCAAAATGAGCAGAATGTATTCCGTAAAGGAGTGAGACTCATCCCCCACCTCCGGATCATGGTCGTAGAAACTTCGGAGGGTGCGCTTTCGATCATAAATTGAGAGTTCTGGTTCTTCTTAATAAGTCGAAAGGGATTGGAGACAAACCAGCCGTGGGGAGGGGGTATTTTCAGAAGAGGAGGGTATTTTGTGCAGGTGTTTTTTCCTGGAGGGTAAACACCTAGCCTCTGTTGGTTACACCTACTTTATAAGGAAAACCTCAAGATTGCGGAAAATTTTCCAGGTCTTTCAAGATTTCACTGCACCATGTCATGCGAATAAATAAGAAACACATTTGATTTGGCATAGTATCATATTCTAAATTCGTAGTTAAACCACAATTATTTTAGTTACATTTCTATGGTTATTGAATACTGAGAATACTGGATACCACCGAGAGCTGTATGACATATAAAAACCCAAAAAGTGAGTTCAAAATTCTCTATATTAAACCAAAGCGATTCAAATAATTGTGACTACCATGTGGATATCGGGCACGTAGGAATTGGGAAACAGGTGCTTGGGGCCTGGGATTTTCACACTCCGGGGCGAACGGAACATCGGTGTTTTCGGGGGGATTCACTGGTGATCGACGCGGAAGATCAACCCACGTTGACGCCCCTAGACGATCCCGTGACGGTGTCGGATATTCGCAAGGGCGGCTGGAATCATGTGCTGGTGGAAGTCCGCGGCAATCACTTCAAATTCTATATCAACGGCAAGCCCGCCGCCGAGTTTACCGAGCATTTGCCGGTGGAGAAGCGTTTGGACAAGGGTCTGATCCAGCTTCAATTGCCCGATCCGGGTATGATCGTGCAATTCAAGGATCTCGCTATCAAAGTGCTCCGTTAGGCAGCCTACGTTCCTAACGTCCGAGGCGGGCGGTGAGACGTTCGGTGAGTTCGGCCACTCGTTCGGGTTGTTCGGACGCTAGATTGCGCGTTTCCTTTGCGGGAGAACGGTGGTCGTAGAGTTCGGCAAACCCATCGCCATGCACGATCAGTCGGTGGGTTTCCGTGCGAATGGTGCGATTGTTTTTGGAGTAAGCCAAGGCGGCGTGGCCGGGCTGGGCGGGATCGTTGAGCTGAGGGACGAGTGAGGTGCCCTGGGCAAAGCTAGGTTCCGGGAGCTCGGCGAGCTCGGCGAGTGTTGGGAAAATGTCCAGGGTTTCCACCATGGATTCTGTCGCTTCCCCGGCGCGTTGAATTTTTGGCGGAGCGATGATGAGTGGGGACCGCAGGGATTCTTCAAAAAGCGTGTGTTTTCCCCAGACAGCATGTTCACCCAAATGCCATCCGTGATCGCCCCAGAGGACGATGATTGTTTGGGAGGCGGCGCCAGATTTTTCCAGACGATCTAGGAGTCGTCCGACCTGTGCATCTGCGTAGCTCACGCAGGCGGCGTAGTGACGACGGACCAGAGTGGCTAGGAGTTATATTAATTTATTTTCAAAAACCAGAAACAAAATCAATCGGTAGCACACCAAAAGCATCGCTCGCGAGGCCGAACTACTAACTAAAAAGACAAATTACAACGAATATACGGTAGGAGGAAATCTTCAATCTGGATTTTAATATTCCCTTTTTAAGGTATTTTATAAGTTTTTCAGGCAAATTCCGTGACGAAGATAGGCTGGATATAAAAAAGGGAGATTTTCAAGTGTTGTGAGATGGTTAAGGGTCTCCATTCTTTTATTAGCTCTGTTTTCCATCCCTATACCCGGGGAGAAACCCTGTTTGCTTGACGTCATAGTGATATTGAGATGCACCTTCCACCTGTTGTTCCTTGTACTTGCTGCAGGACCCGGTGTTTTCCGCATCACCTTGTTCCTGAAATATAATATTTTCTAGCTAAATTTGTCTTTATCTAAATTAGTTATCTGACAGATCAGAGATAAAGGTTATTCAGTTTTGAAAGCATTATTTGTACTATAAGTTATATGATATTTACTGTTTCTTTGTAAATTTCTGTGTTTGCCCGTCGTACACACATAATTTACATTTCTTTCTAATAAATAATACATTCCCTTAATTTTATATAATCTCTAAGGCTAAAAAAGACAATTAGCTTTTGCTTTTTTCTGCCATAATTCGAACATTTGACTTAATTTAATACTGAACATATTATTTTCAATGATCCCATAGTCAGATTTAATGTGAAATTTATTTTCAAACCATGTCACTTATATGAAGAAAAGACCACCCCTTTCGCCTGAGTCAAAATCCTGGGCTTGATCCTGAACAACAATTAACAGACAGTCACCAACTGTCAGAAATTAATTCTTGTTTGTTTTTTAATTGCAGAATAAAGAGAAAGAAAAGAACATGATTTAACTAACAGTAAAAACAAACTAAAGTCCAGCAGGAATGCAAATTAATTTTTAACCTACACTTCAGATAGTACGGATAGTACAAAAATCTCTTGTGGTAAATTTTAGTCAAAAAACTGGTACAATCTATCTCAAAATGTTGGCAACGTTGGGTCTAAAGTAAGATTGAAATGACGGCGAGATCGAGAACTAGTAGAAAGGTATGCTGTTAGCCAGGAATACCATCCATAGAGTGCGTTCGAGTGTCCCTTATCTGCTTAATAATATGCTCCCTGGGTGTAATCTATAAAAGGTAACAACAAATACTTATCCGGTAACTTGTCAACTGAAATACCGTAAGCTACTAAGCAAATAACAACATTAATCACTTGTACTCCAGTGTAAATATAGCTTATTTACAAACCCTAAAGCTTTCACAATTAGTGTCTCATTTTGTTCACTGCATATGATTTTAGAAATTTTTCTCCATCTTTCCAAAGATTAAATTTTTCTTTATATCTGACGTCACTTATCATCAGTAATCCTGCATTTTCAGGGTTAGCAGGAACCGATACCGTTTCAGATAGTAATCCAACTAGCCTCTGTCGTCATTCACGTCTTGTGAAATGCTAAAGACAAAAAATTGGGCTTATCTTGTGGTGTAAGTAATTTTGGAGAGATTGAATGCACTACTAGTGATTTATCACTGTTTCTAGTAATTTTTTTCATCGCCTAGTGGGTTTTTTGGCTAGTGATTTTTAGTAATTTTTCTAGAAAACAAGTGATTTTTTCCTGAATCTAGTTTTTTTTTCATGATAAGGCACACAAATTCAAGCGAATAAATAAGAGAAGCTAATTATTCAAAGTAAAATATATTTTTTAGTGGAAGCTTCATCGAAAGCAAAGAAACCCGAAAACTATTCCCTTTGTTCCATCGGCTCGACCCGAATTCTAGCCGAAACTCTAAAAACGGTTTCTGAAAACATTTAATGCCTCAAATGAATTAGCTTTTAATGGGAGGAGGCGAGGTTTCAACACACAGTGAAGGTAACTGAATAGGAGGGAAGGTTGTGTTTACTCCCCCCGGAAAATCCCCCTCCCATGGAAAATTCCCCCACAGGCGAAACTGAGCAGCCAAAGAGTCAGTACACAACTGATACATCAGAATCTCGGTCACATATCCAAGGGGCTAAGACAGAATTTTCCCTGTCTTATTAAATATTTTCCTGTTTTTTATATATTCGTTTCAATTTTCTCAAGATTTCTTAATTTTTAACTTTTTGGATGATTTTAAGCCTTCCAGGAGTTTGGGGACGGGATGCTATCCCTAATTCTTGCTAGCGTTCTTAGCTCATACAACTGTAAAATAAAAAATGCTATAAAAACAAAAATGAGTTTATATTACAGTTCAAGTTTACAATGCAACCCTTTATACCTTATACACCTTATACCTTTTTTTAGATCTTCACACTTTTCTAAATCTTCTTTTTCGACAGTTGATGGTCTTTGCGTCAGTGTTTCCACGAAACTTGATTTAACTTCCTCATTTGAAGGTTCGGCCGTCGGCTGGACTTTCTCCACAAATGCTTTGTTTATGGAGACTGCAGGTTCAGCTTTCTCATCTTCTTCCATCTCATCTTCATCAATTTCATCAGCTCCTAGTTGTATTGTAGATGGAACTAGTTTTACAGGATCTGATTCTTTGGCTTTTATTTTGAAGCTGATAGGAACTGCAAAAATAATAAACAAATGAAAAGTTTTTCCAAAACACCAAGGATAAAAAAAAAAAAAAAATTCTCAACTGGTCCCATTTAGTTTTGTTTATACCTGAAAACCATGATTTTCAAAGATTTTTCTACGATCCTTCTTCTAATTTTTTATATTTTCAATATAAATTTTAAACTTGCTATAAACACAAGAACCCCTTCAAGGGGCACCAAGAGCATGACTATTGCATATAACACCCAATCATCAGCATAACCAAACCAATAGAAGCAATTACTTCATGTAAAGTCACGTTAATTTTTCTACTCCATTGAACCACAACTGCAAAATAAAAAAATACAAACCAATCAAAGTAGTTATTCTTCAGCAATTTATGGTTATAAAACAAAAAAATACCGTACAAAACCAGCACAACCCAAAAAACGATTTTGTGCGCTAAATATCCCTTTTTCCTCTTATCTTTTGGAAGAATACTAACGCCAATAAAGACATTGGCGATACAAGCCAAAATCGTCAAAAACAAAGTTAAAATATTTGGATAAGAGAAAAACTCTCCTAAGGTAGCCGCTTGCATGAATAAAACAATTTTTAATTAGAAGTCAATATATTGGGACCAAGATTATAGTCTTTTGGTTTATTTTTTGTTTCGGAGCTGCAAGAGGCAGCAGGATTTTTGCAAGAACAAGCCTATGTTCAGATCTCGATTTTGAGCCCGATTTTTCCACGCCGTTGTAAAAACGCGATTCTAATAGTGGGCTTCTGCAGAGTTGGCGGACAAAATGAAGTCAATTTGGGCCTTAGTAACACCATCACTGGAACGCCAAGTCAATCCCACTCAAGATGCACGTTTCTTCTTCTTAGGTTCATAATCAAACCAACACCACAGAGTCCCGAGTTACTGTCCAGAGTCGTGGGGGCTGAGATTCAAAGCCCTGTAATTGCGTAGACCAAAACAAATGTGCTTTAGTAATGTGTAATACGTTAAATGCGTAATATATCTATTTTTCTACTAAAATATATCTATAAGTTTTGTTTTGAATTGGCTGTTTGGATAGTCTTGGGGATCTTCACCCCTGGATCTGCACGGACAAATTGACCCCCAGTGGCATATTTTTTGGCCGACTGGTCTGTTAAAATAAAAATTTAGGATGTCTTGAAATTTGATTTGATCCCATGCAGGAATGCTCTGCGCTTGCCTCGCGACAAGACAACCAGTGGTACGTTGGGAATGGGTGCACTTTGATAAACTTGTGCGGCACTGGCTTCAAAGTGTTCCAGTTCATCCATGCGTGTCATGTGTGATTTTTGTGTCATCAGTAAACGATAGGCAAGCATTTTAACGTCATGCGGATAATTCGTATGCATGATAGGACGAGAAATCGTATAACTGATACTGTTAGGACGATTTGATTTCTTAGGAATAACCGGTTTTAAGTCCATGCGTTCGAATTGTTCCGGGTGGGATGAATCCACCAGGATTAGACCAGCGACGATCTCACTGTGATGACTGGCAAAGTAACGCATGTTGTAACCACCAAAGGAATGACCGACTAATATATAAGGTCCAGGCAGTTGTTTTTTCTCGATCAGTTTATAAAGTTCACTGGCGATTTGGTCAGTTGTTCTGGGCGAAGGTCCCGGTTCACTCCAACCATAACCGGCTCTGTCATAAGTACAGGTAGTAAAATGAGCCGCCAACGATTCCTGAACATCCTTCCATTCCAGTGAAAAGCCACCCATACCGGAATCAATGATGACGGTTGGCTCGCCACTACCTTTGCAATTGTTTTATCTGTATATTTATTTATTTTTTTTTTACAGATGTGGAAGTTGAAAGACTCTCAGGTATTGAAAGTTTGCAAAAAGTAAACCTAACCGAGAATCCATTGACACGGCAATGTCGGAAGAATATCTTAGACAAACCAGCGGTAGGAGTTTTTAACTTCTTCTTTTCCGGACGGTGGGGGGGGGGGGTGTATATGTGTATATGTCTAAAAAGATATATATGGTCAATATTTGTTCAACAAGATATTGTCTGAGTGTATCTTCTAGATCCTCTGCATTTTTATCCGTATTCAAAAACCCATTAATTTACACTTTAATGCCATCTCTACTTCCCTTATTTTATCCTTAGCCTCGAGTTTAATTTCCATTTTGAATTTACATTTTCAGTTGACCTTTCAAGGGATTTCTGTTTAAATGAAGAACTATATTTTTCTAAATTACACTTTGAATAAATTCAAAATGGAAATTAAACTCCTCTTTAAACTCTTCTTTCTTAGTGTTGTATATCGGGTCTCAACGCCTCCCCGAGCCCCTTAAATATTTCTCTGATTCCCAAATTGGTAGTAAAATGCGGATAAAATGACTATATCTCCTAAAAATCTATAAAAAAATCTTTGACCCGTAAATTCGTCTTAAAATTCGGGCGCAAAATCCTCAACTCCCCACCCCCGAGTTATTTCCCAGCGACTAGTAGTTTTTTCTGTTGAGACTTGCTGCAAATAATCCCCTATGGAGAAAGAGTCCTGAACTGAACTTATTCCTAAAGAAACCTGTCTCAAGTTCTTGATATTTTGGGCTGAAAGCGTAAATCCTTATTGACTTACGACGTTTAAGTTTTGAAAAGGTGATCAGCTAAAT
>JAAAKM020073195.1:170410184-170435878 GCA_010016025.2 Alatinidae sp. Z8VKAUB7J3 | reverse complement strand
TCTGCGCGAATCCTTCGCCAAGGTGAAAAAGCTGCGGGACAGGCTTGGCGACCTCGCAATCGTACCCTCGCACGACTTTGGAGCGGCGGACACCATCGCGCAAGCGACCCGATCCGATCCGCTCCACGCCGAAAACGGCGCGGACTGATGCAGCGCCTCGTCGGGATATCGATCGGTGTCTTGGCAGTGCTTTCGGTAGCCGTTGTTGCCTTCCTCGTCTGGGCCTACCGCCCGGTGTCCGGATTCGAGCCCCTGGCCTATGATCCGGTGCCTCCGGAAATCTGGCCGACCGGGACGTGGCCGCGCTCTTCCCCGGACGCGCAGGGCATGGCATCCGAAACGCTTCAGGCGATGGTGCACCGCATCGAGGACATGAACGCGAACGATCCAGAGTTCTTCCTCGATTCCCTGACCATCATCGACACTAACAAATATTAACTATCATTAATTATTTTTATTTGTATTGTGCCACTGAGACTTTTTCTCACACTAATGGTATAATTTCAAGTTTAAAGAGAAATAAGCTTGACTCCTAGATTTTGCGACTAGAACAATCTTCCTTAAAAAGTAAAAACAAAAGGCGAATTTTTGAAGTCGTTATGACAAAGACTTCTATAATTTTAACTGAACTCTATTAAGAAATATATTCTTTTTTTAATGCTTATTTATTACCAAGACCCCAATAAACCGTAAATTACCTTAGGTTCGGCCATTTTTTCCATTACAATCAGACGTCTACTGGTATGACTAGCCAAAGGCTGTTCACAATTAGCAATGAGCTTCAAGCATGGATGTTGAGGTAAGATATCCTCACTATAGTCTGCCCTGAAAGTAAGCAAAATATTATCAGGGTAAAAAAAAGAAGGAAATGCAAAAAAAAAGTCGTAAACACTAGTCAAAAGACAATACTGTATTCAAATATAGGACATTGATTATTTATTATTACCAAATTTCAAAGAACCAACAATGTTAGAAGCACTTCAGTTTCTCACAAGATAAACATCCTAAGCACTCCCTGGAAGACGTGGACTCTGTTACAACAGTTGACAAGGACTAGAAGAAGTTACAAACACGCTCCAAGAGGTAGCAGACGATACTCTAGGGAAAGAGAAGCGAAAGCAGAGACGGTGGATGTCTAAAGACACTGTCCACCTTTCATCAAAGAGATACATATTACAATGACGCCTTTCTGCTGATTACTCAGTTAAGCGTGTCATGTTTCTTCACAAACTATGACTGAAGCTCAAACAGAATTACTCTCAACCGTATGCCAGATCATTACGCTGGGGAGAACTGAAGACCTTGCGTCTTGACACAAATAACAGGTAAATGTTCCCTCTTGTAGCCAGTTATTTTTAGGAAGAAGGCACTTCTGTTTGTTTTAAGTTTCAATGTTGCTCCTTACTTTCAGTAGACAAAAAATTTGTTTTTTATTTAATGAAAGACTAAGTTGTAGGGGTAGTTTTTGGGTAAATTTGTACATATTCACATAATTTAGCTAGAAAGAAAGTGAATGCATTTGATGCCTTTTTTGCTCTTTCCAAATTGAATAATTGCTTCTGGGCCAACTTCCATTTAAAGCCCTTTGTGGAGGCCCAAGGGGTAACTTTTTACATTTTCTAGTTTTTAGACTGATGTGAACATAAAAAATAATTGAATGCAAAATTAGCATTTAAACTAAGTCCTTAACTTTTTTTCTAGCCAAATAATTACCTCTAATACATTATATATTTTCCATACATTTGGCAATATATGGCCATGTTTCAACCCATGTAACTTTAAATTGAATCAATGCAGACAAAATAAAAAAACAGAGAACACAGAAGAAATATATTACTTACACTATATATTTGAACATTAGGGGTGTATTATTTTTTGTGATGATTATTTATTAAGGCAACTGACTTTCAAAAAAATCAAGACAAGCAAGTGCAAGTGTAGGCCTAGTCCTGTTGTAATTTTTCTGCAATGTGTGTTTCTTTGTTTAATTTGTGTTTCTTTGTATAGAACTAAGGGATGTGCCTTCTTTGGAAATACTAGCTAATGATGGACTTGTAGCTTGGGGAATTAAACCTCTTCAGAAAAATTAATGTGAATTTAAAATACATTTAAGAATTTTTTGTACAGCTAAGGTCTAGTCATGTTTTGTTATTTCCATGCTTTTTTTTTCTTTTTTAACCTTGGCTAGTCTAACTTCGAACTTAATAGTAATGTCTTTCTTTTTTGTTTGTTTGTTTTGCATCTTAACTTATACTATAAAACTGAAGACTAAAGGGGTGACTTTAGTGCCTGACTATTCAGGCACTTCTCAGTCATTAGCCAAAATACTCACCTTCGCGAGTGGTCCAGTCTTCTATTAAACCATCAGTGTAAGACCACAACACAATATCTTGAGCGTTTACACCATCCGCGGACGCCACCACAGACGCCAGCGCATCGCCACCAAATACAGCCAGTTCGTTGGCCGCGCCTTCGGCAAAAAACTCAGCCAATGTCAACGCAACCTGACCATCCAGCAATACAATAAGATCCTTGCCATCTTTTGTAACCTGCACGGCGGCAAGAGACACTAAATGGGGATCCAAACGGATCACATATTTATGCTGTTGACCAGCGGTCACAAAAATAGCTTGCGTGGGCACCAGGGGCTCAGACAGATGCCAGGACTTAGTGTGCGAATTGATTGTGTTTGGGTATCCATCTGCTCCACTTAAGCTTTGCGCACCATTTAAGCTTATTGCCTTTTTATCAGCTGCACCTTCTTTATCTGCTGCACCTTCTTTATCTGCTGCACCTTCCACTAGAACCAAACTGCGCATAAAGCCCACCTAAAGTCAGTTGTTATTAACAGGGCGCGAGGCTACCTGTTACGCACCGGCCCGTCTCAACGGTTTTTCAACGATTGTTCAACGGAACGATCATGGAGTTCCAAAAAAAAAGGCCGGAATAACCGGGCTTGTTGTTCGCAGGAAAGCGCTGCGGCAAAGGCCACCGCAGCGCGTGCAGGCTCCCACCCAAGGGCTTTAGTTCGAGAAATAGTCCGTATTAAGTTGCTCAAACCTTTTATTAATGAGCGCAGGGTAGCCGGTTACAACGGAGTTGTTTATCGTAAATTCCTTTGTGTTGTAGTTATCATATGCATGCTGAAAGCGTTCCCGCACATTGATCATCCTCCCGCCCTCCATCAGATGACTGTACGCCGCTAGAAACTGCGCTCTCGTTTGGGGTACCAGGGCTTGGTAGTGCGCGAGTCGTGCCGCGATGGCACCGCGTTTCACGTTCAACCAGAAAATATCGTCCGTGATGAACACATTGGGTGCTTCGATCATGGCCAATTCTTCGACCACGCGGTCCGGCGATTTTTCTCGAAACGTCTTTTCATGGAATTTCCAAACCGAACAGAAGTTGCACCGATATGGGCAGCCACGAGCGGTTTCCATCAAAGCCAAAGGCTTGCGAAAATTGATGTAGTAGTGGGGTGCATAATCCTTAATCAAATGCCGAGCCGGCAGCGTCAGTTCATTGAGGTTGGAACGCGTCGGTGAACCGCAGTTCCGCTCTTGTCCCTGCTTCGTGTTGCGGACGATTCCCGGAGCCTTGCTCAGGTCGCCATCGGCGAGTGATTGCATAAATGGCGGCATGACCTCTTCACCATCGCCGACGGCCACAATATCGATTTCCGGCGCGTTAAACCAGGCCGGGTCCCGTGAAGCATCGTGTCCGCCAACCAGAACCAAGGTGTCCGGCATATCTTTTTTGATGCGTTTGGCCAATTTCATCGTCCGAAAACGTTCGGTGGTGAAATTGCATTGAAGTCCGACAACTTGGGGTTCAAAGTCGCGACATTTGGCCAATCCTGGTTCGGTACCATCAATACGCAAATCGTAGATCCTGCATTGATGGCCTTCTTCCTCGAGGACACCGGCGACGCATTCCATGCCGAGTGGTTCGACGAACGTCAACATTTCCAGACCCAAAATTCCGCCGATCGGAGGTTTGATAAAGGCAATCTTCATAAGTTCCGTCCTGAATTGTAGGTCCGGTTGAGAAGTTGAATGTGTATGGTGATAATGAGCGGTTCGTTTCGATTGCAGCAAAGAGCAATGGGGCAGTCAAGTGAATTTTGCTTTGGGCTTCAGCTTTTCCTTGCTTTTAAGGCTTCTTCGTGAATGTAAGCGAACCCGGTGACTTGATAAATGGCGCTCACCGGAATGAATACAAATTCTGGACAGTTTATTACCACTTTTAGTTACAAATTAAAGAATTCAGAAATTTCTATTAATTCTGATACAAATCAAATCAAGGATGAATTGTTGAAATTACTTAAAGGTTTTAATTTTGATGCAAAACTGAATATCTCCATTAAAGGGAAGAGTGGAAATGTCCATGAAATTCCAATTTATGCAAAAAGCAAAACTACAAACGAATCTATTCTAATTTTCATTAGAAATCAGCCAAGCGGAGTTGATCAATCAGATATGAATTCTATTTTGGTTCCCAAATTAGATATTGATCCAACTCATACCTTGTTAGTTACTGTATCAGGAATTAATGATGGAATTGAAAATCTTGCCCAACATTATGGAATTCAATTAATCTCCGAACAGGACTTTTCACAAATTCTCTCACGCGTTGAAGAATTTGTTTCTGATTGGTATTCTAAAAAAGGTGGGAAAAACTGAGCAAATTATGTTGTTTGACACCAAAAAATAGGCGTGCTGTAAGCCAGGTTATGGGCAGTGTTGCCATATTGGGGATTGTAGCCTCTGTGGGATCCGTGATTTTCTTTAATGGCATGGATAGCATTAGTGCATTTACATATGATCTGTCTTTTCATGAGGCATCAAAAAATCAAATTCATCGTGAGGATGTAATTTTTGAGCATGTTAGATTTGAACCATATACTGATGATATCATAATAGATTTGGCAAATATTGGAACTGTTGAATCAACGATTGCTTCAGCAACAATTGTGAAAATTGATGATCAAGAAATAATTGCAAATTGGGTTGATGTCAATCAATCTATTCAAATTAAAGATACACAACAAATTGTTTTAGATAACCTTGCATTGGGTACAACATGGAATGATGTCAATTATCTGGATAAAGAATACAAAATATCACTAACCACGACTAGGGGAAATTTTTTCACAACTATAGCTGACAGGCCCAAATTATCCACTAATCTCTTCCATTACTGAAAGCCCCCGGTGAAGTTTTATTTTATTTTTCATCAAATGTCTCAATATATAGATTTTCATACCATTATTAATGTTTTCAGATATGCATTTTCTTCTTCTTCTTCGTTGTCTTACCCAAGTTTTTTTTTCCACCGTCAAAAGTTTCAAATATGATATTTTTAATTTCCAAATGAGGAATGGCAAAATAAATTTATAAGAAATACAATAGAACTCTGTTGCTGAAAAAGTTGATTTTTTTTTGTAAAATGAGTGCATAAACATGGAAAAGAATCACTAGTTCATTAATTGACGCCTGCAAAGAAGAAGAAAGTCTAAGTAAAATGAATATACGATAGGCATCAATAAGTAGAATTTCTGATGGGTGGTGGGGATTTGGACCAATGTCTAAGATTATTCGTGAACCCAATGCAGCTTGGAATTCTTCCACAAATATTTGTATCTTTGATATGCTCTTCCATTCATATAGATATAATAATAAAATTGCGAGTTTATGAGCCAGTCTTGAAGGCCAAAATTTGTTTAGTGGAACAACAATGTGTTTTTTTTATAGTTTTCATTCGTTACATATTTCAAAGTCCAATTTAATCAATAAGTACAGAAAGTAAATCTAAAAATAAAATGAAGAAGGTGTGCCCTAGAAAATTACCAATCAAAAGACCTTTCTGTGACAAAAAAAAACAAACAAATTAAACAGATAATCAAATTCTAATTTCTTGCATGGCAGCTTGGTAGTGAATGAAACAAAAAAGTAGTTTGGTATTGGTAGTTTCCTTTGTTTTAGTAACATTAAATATCTAATAGGTAGATTGATATGACCATCTAATTTTGTATATTTTTTTCAATTAGTTGAGTCTTTTTAGTTTTTGTTGTTGTTTAAGTTCTTTTGAGAATAAAGCTATGGGTAGATCAGAATTTGCTCACCCCCTGTATCTCAAAAAATGCTTTTTGCCTCACCCTGTCCCTAAATTTTCTTGAATTGACACCACTGCCTTAGATAGGTTGAATTGGTTTCAAATCCAAAAATGTGGGGTGTAAAAATTAGCTCTCATATTGCATAACATTTTATTGAAATCCAACAACCCATCCTGTTAGATATGATTATTGCAAGATTATTTGTGTTCCTCCCCATTTCTCCTATATATAGAGTTAGATTGAACCCCAGGTGAGTAAGTAAGACCAGGGTTGCCAATTCACAGAAATCTAAGAGAATGGGAATTTTTTCAGTTATTTTTTATACAATGGCTCTTCCAAGGACATCTAAAATGAAATCAGATGAATTAGATTGATCAGGTAGAGAATCCATATATAGAAGCCTGCCAACTGCCAATTGCTGGGAACTATATTGCCGAGTGCTCCCGGTACTTTATATATACCCTCCACGTGTGTGATCAATAAAGACCCGTCTACCATTTTCTGCCGAAACTAGGTTATATATCAAATCCGAAATAGAAAAAGTGAAAAGGGAAAGAGTTAGTAACCTTAAAAATGTTTTTCTAAGGCATTAGTCTACTTCATTTTAGTCTTATTCGTGACTCTCGTCCAATCACAAATGGCCGGATTAAGAACCTGATTACACGCGCAATTAAGCGGAATTAAATCGGAGTTTTGGTCAAAGATGTCTTCAATCCGCGTTGACTGATTAATTGCAAGTGCTATAAGGTGAAACTTGCCATTTGTTCTTTCGGTGGGCGTTCCTTATTCTAAATTTATAATTTCAGTTCGGCACGTTTTCTCGTTGTGCTGTAATTTATTCATTTTTGTTCATTACGGTAAAGAGTGCCTTATCAAAAGTAATCGCAAAACGGTTAGATTTCAAAACCAAATAATGGCAAATTAAAGTGAGAATAAGGGAGTTCTCCTTTTCCTATGTCAAAAGTTTTAGTTTTCGAGGGTAATAGCTACGTATGTTGGAAAACTGAAGATATTAGACTATTTTGTGATTGCACATGGTAAAGAATGGGGGCAAGATGGTCAGGTTAGGCGTAATAGCTTTGATTAGGCGTGGCTTAACCTAATCACCTAGCCTAGCAGGCATGTTAGGTCAGGGGATTAAACACCTGGGCATGAGGGTCAGGTTAGGCGTATCAGCTTTCATTAGGCATGACTTAACCTAATCACCTAACCTAGCAGGCGTGTTAGAGGGCATTAAACAGCTGGGGATGAGGGGCAGGTTTGGCGTATTAACGTCCATCAGGCGTGGCTGAACTTAATCACCTAACCTAGCAGGCGTGTTAGGTTAGGGGGCCAAACAGCTGGGAATAAGGGTCAAATTAAGCGTGTTAGCTTCCATTGGGCTTGGCTCAGCCTAATCACCTAACCTAGCAGGCGTGTTAGGTGAAGGGATTAAACAGCTGAGGATGAGGAACAGATTAAGCGGATTAGCTTTGTTTGTATGGAGAGTTATTATTAATATTTAGAATTAGACTTATAGAAATACAGTGGCCTATGCCCAGCGAGCCTTGATAGAGGACCGAAGTGATTCTCGGAGTTCGGAACAAATCGATCTTCGAAACTCAGTATAATGGCGAAAAATAAAATGAACCATGTAGTAGCCAGTTCCTTTCGATATTTAACAAATTTAATAATTTACTAAAACCAATAACGTATTCTGACCGATGCCAATAAAATAAATTAGAAAGTTCCGATTTAACTACATTTATCTTAGAAAGTTTTTTCTTAATACAGAAGCAAAAAAAGAAGTTGAAACCAAGTCGGCATAACTGATAACATATAGTAAAATACTTCTACAACAATAACAGCATTTCCCTCAATGAAAAAATTTTGTCTTCTGTAAATCACATCATACTAAGAACATTTAGTCCAGGGAGAGAAGCTCAGAAAAAGAAAAAGAAATACTGCAAATATTTTGTTTCTATAAGTCACAGGGTGTTTACTGTGCAAGCGAAAAAGAAAAGTAAAATATAAAGGAAAGGAGAAAAAAATTAAAGAAGACCGATAAACCACAAAGAGCTGAAACCAATAAAAAAAAAAAAACGAACGAATGTAAAAATTGAAGCACACATTTCAGTTACTCTTGGCTAATCCCTTGCGTAGCAACTTAACGGACCATTTGAATTGTAGGTTTGGATTTTTAATTGAGGAGAGAATAAATGCCGTATTTTAGAAAAAAAACTGGGAAAAGATATAGAAAAAGGAAAAAACAAGTGAAATAGGCGTATTCGCTACACCTAATCTCAAAGCTTTGTAACAGATTAGCTTGTATATGATAGCCTATGCAAAATTGAATATGAAAGGAGTTGCTGCGTTTTGATTAGTGGCTAGACATAAACACTTTTGCTGTGTAAAGATACTATTTCAGTATAATTAATTGACTTATGGGGGACGAGTGCAACATCAATGGATACTGAAATACGTCGAATGACCCTTATCTTCAGACTTCAGTCAATGTTGGTGATCTTTGGTCATTACTTAATCCGATGTCTCCTATGCCATCTGAAACCCACAGCTCTAAGTCGAGCTTGGATGTTTGCCAAAGTTGTTTTTTTTATCCCCCTGGCTTCTTTTTCTATGAGAGAAGCAGTGCAAAGTCAGTCCAATTTCTCCTGAGTGGCATCTTGTTGACAGGATATGTGGCTGAGGTGTTTGACGTGAGACACTTTCTCTGTAAGTAGAAGAAGTTCTCTTGCTCGCCCTCTCATCTCCTCATTGAATGGTTTTGGCTGAAATTGTGATAATGGGAATTTATCTTTGAAAATAGTGATCAGATACTTTCAATACTCCAGGTTCTTCGACTTGTCTCTAATCCTTATTTGCTTCAGATTTGAAAGTACCACTGTTATTAGTTAATTTTTCCATGTTCCTAATACACGAGTGAACAATCTCTTGAAAACCAGTTATTGACAGAAATATCTCTAAAAGTCTTTGCACCAAAAAGAACAAAATACTATCACGTTAGAAATAGTGTGAGGGGATTTTCGCGTCGAGAGAATACAATTGTGGATTGAGAAAAGGTGAAAAATTGCTTTTAGTGTAAAATACCTAGTTTTTAATTTTTAGGTCGGTGTCTTGACTAGTCAGAGCTGAGAAATATACTCCTGACGTTACACACCGTGTATGGTCCATTTGGTAGGAGGAGCGAGTTTCGGGCTTGAGCTTACAATTCCGAAAAAGGAAAGAAAATAAATGTTTTTGGCTAAAAAGTGGAATTTCTTAGGTTTTGTCCAGCGCATGGGACTATATATTGAAAAGGTTTCAAAATTATAGTCTCCGGAGGTAATTTTGAACAAAACTCGACTCAAGATAAAAAAAGAATATAAGAATTTCAAATTAAAATATAAATCAGGGAGAAAGGATTTTCCGAAAAAAGGAATATATTATAAAATTCCAGAAAATCAAAAGAATCTGAAAAATTAAAAGTCAGTAGTGAAATTTGAAAAAAGTTATAATAACCAGGGTTGGATCGACTAGGTGACGGGGCGGATTGGAAGCTATCTCGCGGGACCCTCTCTATGTTTTAAATTTTTAGGGAAATTCAGATTCGGTATACACGGTAGTATGTGTGCATGATACTGGGAAACTAACGTCTACGTGACAGGCTTTGATATACTGACTCTCAATGTCACTTGTCTTCTATCCAAGCCTGTTGTCCCACTGAAAAACAGGTTACTTTAAACAGTTCTTCCCTTTCCACATTTTCATGTAGCCTTGAATATAGTTGTTTGTGTCTCGCAATGTTTCTTCCAAGAGGGAGCCTGGCGGGTTCAAAGAGCAACCAATAAGGAGAAAGAACGAGGAGCGAGCGAATGGATCTGTGGACTCTGGTAAAACGTAGCTTGGGGTTTTATGCCCGATCCCATGCGGGCACACTGGCGGGAGCGATTATTGCCAGCGCCGTCTTGGTAGGGGCGTTGGCGGTTGGGGATTCGGTCCGGGGGAGTTTGCGGGCCATGGCCTTGGCGCGACTTGGATCCGCGGAGTATGCCTTGGTGGCCAATGATCGCATCTTTCGGGGGGCTTTGAGTGAGAAGCTGGAAGCGGCGACGCAGCGCGAAGTGGTCTCTTCTCTGGTTGTGCTGGGATCGGCGAGTGCCGGGGGCGGCGCGGCGCGAGCGAATCAAGTCAACGTGTTGGGTGTGGCTGAAGATTTCTGGAACTTCGCCCCGACGCCGAGCGAACTCGGGACGATTGAGTCGGGCCAAGTCGTGTTGAATGATGCCCTGGCGCGGCAATTGAAGGCGGGCGTGGGAGACTCCGTGTTGTTCCGGGTGCCCAAGCCCTCCAATTTGTCCCGAGATGCGCCGCTTTCTCCGGAGGAAGACACTTCTGCGGCGATGCGGCTTAAGGTTCAGTCCATCATTGATGACGCCGCTTTTGGTCGGTTCGGTTTGCATGCCAGTCAGGTTCCGCCGTTCAATGCGTTCGTTGATTTGGCGTATCTCCAGGACCGGGTGGAACAACCCGGCGGGGCAAATCTATTGTTAGTGGGCGAGGGCGATGCGAATGCCGATGCGAATTCACTGATGGCGGCGCTGGAGGCGGAGTGGGAGTTGGCGGATGCCCAACTGGCGATTCGGGAACTGGAGGGGGATCGTGGTTTTGAACTGCGATCCAGTCGGGTCTTCTTGGATGAGACCATCGTGTCAGCCGCCCAAGCCGCAGACCCTTCTGCCATGGGTGTTCTGACGTACTTCGTCAGTTGTCCACGGTGGGGGTAAGAAGATGTAAAGAAAGAATCAAGGGAAGAGGGAACTTAATGATAGAGGGGCTTTGAAGATATTAAAATGTAGGAGTAGCATGAGTAGCTGTGTCGCCCATAGGCGGGTTGGTGCTGCGGTGAGTTTTGAGTTACATTAGTAGTAGAACTTGACCAACAAGATGACGAATTCCATGTAGTTTTGCAAATTAGGTGAAAACACGAATAAGGAGCATACATTTTGCAATCATAGATAAGAGTCCTTTGAATTTTTGCTGGGTTGAACACGGAGAACCAAAAAACGATTTTTCGCTACCGCTTAAACGTGCTTCAAACTAAAAGCCTGAAACAGCACTTGGAACAGAGATAAGTTATAAATTTGTCTCATTCATTAATAACACCTAGCAAAACTTCTGCGGAGGTGCAGTAAGTTTTATCTCAGCTTGGTAATACGGGACCAAGAGTTCGAACCCTATAGTGGGAATATACTAAGAAGCGTCGTTAATCTGATCCAGTGACACTCCCTGATAAAAGCGTTCATACAATTTATCGGCAACGGTGGTGCCCAAAACTTTAGAAAATCAGGTGAAGGTCAAATTTTGCTATTACATATAAATCACTTTGTTCTGTGATTTAATGCAGTATTAAGGTATGAAAATGTTCCTTAGGAATATATGCCTCTAAGTTAAATTGTGATTCTTTAGGCCAGGGAAGAATTACTAGTCTATACTAAAATTCGGGCTTTACTGATCAAGGCTTAGGCCTTTTATAGAGCAGATATCAGATAAAAAAAAATTCAACTTATATTCTTCATTTAATGCTCTTGGTTCTTAGGTAAAATTCTAGTTAATTGACTTCTTGCTATCTTGAAAAGGGTTTAGGTTAGGAAAAATGAAACTTTCAGGGATAGGTCTACAGGCTAAAGTATGTCCTAGAAAGGTATTTTAATGCACGAAGGATTCCTTTTCAAAAAATGTGCTGAAATCAGCTTCCCCGGGAGCGCTGTGCGGTTTCTCCGAATTGCCGAGTGATTTTGTTTATCTGAATAGCGGCACGGAAGGTTCAATGCCGGAATGCGTCATTTCTACCTTCCAAAATAATTTGACCAAATGGGCAAGCAATCTCACGATGTCCTATGAGGCTGATCCATAGCTTGGGAAACGACAGGAATTAAACCGGAATTTGGAAAGAAATATTCAGGTTCGGTCTATTGGTATCCCGAATGCAATTTCTTCAAAGCCATCATCTGAAAAATTATACGCTATACGGGTTTCCACAGGGTATTTCAATACAGCCGGGCAGGTTGAAACTTTCAAGCATATGTTGCAAGAAGTATTGAAGCGTATCAGTTAAAACAGAAAAATCGTTCCGTTGGCCCCATCGTTATGATGAGGATTCGAAAAAAATACGAATTTTTAAAGACCATTCTCTGCCTTATTTAAACTTAAAAAACAATAGTTTATACAACCAAACAGGAACAAAATCATGAACCACACATCAAACAACCCTTCTGTGTTCATTGTCGGCATTGGCGAAGTAGGGCGTTATCTCCTTGAGTTCCTCGCCCGGGATAATTCTCAAATCGATATTATCGTTGCCGATGTTCGTCTCCACGACGTAGAATCCAAAGTCAACAACGCAGTATTTGGAGCAGCGCTTCACAACCTTCACCCGAATGTGAAAGCGCTCGAAATCGATCTTTTCGACATCGACCGAACCGCAAACATACTGGATAAGTTTCAACCGGATGTAGTTATAAATTGCGCCGTCCTTCAAACCTGGCATGTTATTCGGCGTTTGCCGCAGGAAATCTATGAAAAAGTTAGTTCGGCGTGCCTGGGCGCCTGGCTGCCGGTTCAACTTACGCTTGCCATGAAGCTGGCCGAGGCCATTAAACGCTGGAAGATGTCATAAAAAAAAAGATTTAAAGGGAATGACAGCTTCCTGGGAGGGTGTAAAGAGAAAAAATTTGAATAGATTGGGATGGAGGAGGAGCGTGCGTAGCTGTGTTGGCCTCAGGCGGCTTGGTGCCGCGGTGAATTGTTAGTAGTAGTAGTAGTATTCAATATTTCTGGAATAATTAAATTTAGGATATAGTAGGGTATAGTATAGGGTAAAGTGTTATAGGGTATAAATTTAGGAATAATTGAATTAAATTTAAATAATTTAGGGAAATCTCTTAACTAATAGATGATGTTCACCACAAAATACTAAAAAAAATTTTGACTTTCGAAATCAGCGTAAAAAATTAAGTAAGCACGCCAAATGTCATTAACAATCAGGGCGGTGCTTCAAAATCTGAAAGTTAGTGATAGACAGTTGTAAAGGTCAGTTCTCAAGGATGAAAGGGCTTGGAAAGAACACGGAATCACAAAATGAACTAATACTTCTTCTATTTGAATACTCTTGATTTAATCGTAGCACTTGGAATCCTTAGATATGCCTCAATAGCTTAATTGCATTGATTTACAGACGAGCTTGGCCTATCATTAAATGCAATTCATTGAAATCATTGAATTTCATACTCTATCATTGAAATTGCATTTCAATTTCCATTAAAAAGGTTCTTTCTGTTGAAACCAGGTTTGTTATTTATAAAACCAATTATTACTATACTAGCTTTTTGTTTTACTAATACTGCTAAAAATTCATTGCGGCAGCGATCCCCCTGAAGCCAAAAAACTGTGCTCACTCCTTCTCCACCTTAATCCGTTCAAAGCGTCAATCTATGCCTGCTCTCATGATACTCCCATTTCCTAAGAGTTGTTTTTTACGATCTCATCGCACCCATTGAAGGTCATCCTGCATTTCCTATAATCTTCACTCGTAAATCAAACAGTTCGTGGTAACTAATGAAAGTAAACAGCAACATTAAAACTCAGAAAATGAACAAAACTCTTCTATACATAATAGACTCTACCGTTGCCCTCAACCCCTCTCCTATTATGCTTAAGTATTCTCTCAAACCTTCTGGAACAGGTCCTCTAAGGAAAGAGCAGCATGATTTTTTTGCTTTTACGGTGCTTTTAGAATAAAAGTTTTGAAAGACTTTCAGCCATTAATTCATATACATGTTGCTCTCTGAAATGTGTTCAATAAACACACTAGTCAAGCTTTAGCGCAACGATGGGTGATTCTGGTTTATAGCAGCCCTCCTTGCACACAGGATAACTTCTGCTCTTTCGGATATCGCTTTTTATTATCATTTGGAAAAAATCCGTTTTTGTTCTTGTTTTTTGTTAGTTGAGTGATGTTGCTACCTAAATTCTTATAATTGTGATAAATATCATAAAAAATGAAGAAAAAGCAAGTATTCTTGGAATCAGAATTGTACCAAAAATCAGACATTGAGGTGGAGCCGGGATTAGAAGTGGAATCGAGAAAAACTTTGGCTTCATCCCATCATTAACTAAAAGTAACTATTAAAGTTTATTTTGAGTACGTGTGTGTATCTCTGTTTTTCATAATAATAGCGAAGAGGCGTCTGCTGTTGTTAATATGTTCTTAATTTCATATTTTTTTTTGTGTTTCTGTAGGTTAGCAGTATATTGCTTGAAAGACGCATATCTTCCGCTGAGACTTCTTGAGAAGCTGATGTGCGTTATCAATTACATGGAAATGTCTCGCGTCACCGGGGTTCCTCTTTCTTATCTTCAGACTCGAGGGCAACAAGTTAAAGTTGTTTCTCAACTCCTTAGAAAGGTATGCTTTCGTTTTCCTTGTATTTTTAAAGGCTTGAATTATGCTAAGTTAAATAAACAAAATATTTAAATGGTTTTGAATAAGACTAGCTACGCCCGAAGTATCTCGCGTGCTATCGCGACCTGCTGGAGCACTACTTCATCGAGTCGGGGCTAGAGGAGCACGTTGGCGATCTCCCGGAGCTGTCGGTGCTGTTGGAGTTCGGGGTGTCTCAAGGAACGCAGGTGTCGCTAATGCGTTTGGGGCTGTCACGAGGTGTGGCGATAGCGTTGTCAGAGAGAGTTGCTCGTGACAGCCTGAGCGTCAAAGAGGTGGTGTCCTGGCTCGCTCGACGTGAATGGCAAGACATGGGCCTGCCACGCATCATGATGAGAGAGATCGACGAAGTTCTTCAGAGGGAGGAGCGCGGCTTGCTGAGCTAGCCCGCTTCGCTCACCACGCCCGTGGATCGAGAGGATTCCGGGTGGGCGGTGGCGGTTTGCGCGGAAGTCCGCGCGATTGGCTCAGGCGGGCGAGCAGGCCGAGACATTGCTTGCTTCATACCTGACGACGGGCCGACCCGCTCATGTCATCCGCGGGCACCTAGTCTTTGGTCTTCTCCGTAGACTGATCCAACGGCACCTTCGTCAGTGCGGGTGCTGACGCACACTGGATGACGAATCCCTGCGCGCAGTCTTCTCAACCGCGGCATGGCGCAGACCCGCCCACCCAGACCATCGCACGATTCGTCGACGGGCACGAGCGGCGGCCCACGAAGCAACTAGGATACTTCGCGCAGCCTAGCAGCGCTGCGGCCAGCCGCACGGCCAGGCTCTCCGGTCCGTCGCAGATCGCCTCCTCAGGGTCTTGTGCGCGATGCTCCGAGACCAATCGGGCTACCGTTCTCCTGAGCTTCCCGCAGCGGCATGAAGTCGCGGCGCGCCCAGCTGCCGCGCCACCATTACCCCTTGCAAACTGGTGGGCAGTCCCCCCTCGCAACTCGATTCTCATATCCTGCTCCCCCCGGAGTTGAGCCCACCCGTACGACCGAGGAAACTCGGCACAGTTTTAATGACTAGAATTTACCAGATAAGTTGTCCCTTTTTACGTTTCAGGTATTATAGTGTTCTAAAGAGTCATAAAAACTTACTGAGGGTGTGCTGGTGTCCATTGCTGTTGGTCCAAAGAAATCCATCGGCAGATCGTCAATCCATGCTGGGACATCATTTTTAGGAGCCCGTGGCAGAGCTTTGCTTGCTCACACGCCATGAAAATCAGCCAATTGATTCTTAATCAATAGATTGAAATCATTGTTCACGGGGGCCTGGAAAAATATAAAAATTCCCTTTATGCATTTATGACTTTCACCTGTGAAAAAGAACATTAATCAAAGGCTCCTTAAAGCCTTAAGAATTAACGGGCCAGGACCTGTTATTATACTGAAAAAGGAATATTAATCGAAGGAACCACAAATATCCCCTTCAAAAAATTTCAAAATTAGAATGTATTATTTTTGAACCATGGAGATCTTACTTATTAGCATGAAGGGAATGTCCTATATTAGTTATTTCCCCGGGGATCTCCCTTTGAAATTATAGTGAGGGCCCCTAGTATTTTCCGTCGTTGTTAAGTTGAAAAAAAGAAAACCATTGAGCAATGGCACTCAAATCTCCTTCTTAGGGACAACAGTAGAAGGTATTATTTTTAGAAGCATGAAGATCGTAGTTATTTCCTCTTTTTTTAACCTGAAAGGAATGTTTTATTAATCTGAGGAGCAGTGGCAACTCAAACTATTAAGAACTAATGAACCATGGCCATCTGTGCAACTTGATGCACTATTTGGCGATCTTGCATCTTGGTTACCTGATATGATTCAACAAGCAAAAACCTCCTGTGTTAGCCAACACAATTCACATTTTGCAATAGAAGAGCAAACTCGGTTAGCAAATGAATTAATGGCCTTTTTAGGCTTTGATTTTAATCATGGACGCTTGGATACTAGCGTACATCCGTTCCATGAATACTCACGCTGCTTGCTTGGTTTGGCATAATTTTGCTTTTTATGTTAGGACCCCTTAGCCCAGAGTACGCCATTTGTAATGCCATCTACTTATGACGGTCGCTGTGTATGTGATCGAAATATCCAGAATTTCTATCATTGTGCTTCACTGTCCAATAAAAAGATTTATTCCTATTTGAACTGTTGTTTTTACGTGATGGAAAGGCAGTGTGGTCTTTGAAAATACCTATATGAGAAACTATATTGCTTTCTTTAGATTCCATTTGTATTTCAGGTTTTACACTTTGCTTGTTCTATCGACAGCATTGTTCAAGAGACCCCCATTCAAGAACCTGATTGTAAACGGGTTAGTTCTTGCCTCAGATGGGCAAAAAATGTCTAAAAGCAAGAAAAACTACCCAGATCCTATGAAGGTGAGTCATTTTTTTTTTCATACCAAGGTTCTATTATACTAGGTTTTTTAATGTTTTACCCTTATCTTCTTCCTGGAAACTAGATTATTGTTTTGATAAGATTGTTAAATGTTGCCTTAAAAAAACATGTCCTAGATATACATCATTTTCAACGAATGCAAATGATATTATCTCATAAGGGTGTATTAAGGTTCTGCAGTTTGAAATTTTGGATCAAAATAGGGGTTACACTGACTTAAAACTTGCATAACAGTAATAAGTAATAATATAGGCTATTTGTACATAGGCTTATATATATAGGCTTCATATTAGGCTATGTACATAGGCTATATATAGGCTTCAATCTTCATTCTTAAGGTTTATGCTCCCTCAGAAAAAAACGATTTTGCGACAAGCCTGCAGCTGCACCAAAAAAAGATGAGACACTCGTATCATTTGATTCATTATTCTGAGATCTGTCCAATCACAATCCCAGGTTTATGGTATAGCTTTTTCCTAAAAGAAGAAAAGATCTAAACTTGTTAAAAAAAGAAACATTTTCTCAGTGCTAAAATTATTTATAATAAGGTCAGTTTAGGTAAGGTTAAAAAGTGTTTAAATTTTAATTTAATAGAAATAATTATTATATTTGTAAAGAACATAAAAAAAAGGCATTGAGTGGTATATTCACTTTATTGGTAAGCCAGCTATATGAAATGCTATAATTTTACCCTTCTATCCCATAGCATGACCAGATTTAAAGCTTTGGTTTTTCCTGGCCCCAAGTGTTTTTGCCACTCAGTTTTTGTAAGATTATTGGGAAAATGACCAAAAATTCAGACATTGTAGAAGCACTAAACAGAATGAAACTGATAGGCCAAAAGCAGGGTAAAGGTACCAATGATTTGACAGTGCAATTTTGGTACCACTGTGAAAATTTTGCAAAAAAAATTGGGATCAACACCATTGCTTCAATTACATTTGGGCTTCTCTAAAATGTAGCCACATTTGCTTTATCTTGATAAAATCAAATTAAAATGGCAGCTAATATTATATTGACAAAACTATGTTCCTGTGTCAAAAATTCTTGTCTGATGTAATGGAATACCACCCTGATTGAACATGCTCCTTCAGTCCAATTCAAATGTAGATCATGAGATTCATTTCTTTTGAGAATATCTTGTAGTAACCTTGCTAAAATTTGTGACAGACAACAACAGACCCTGTCAAAATATAGGTGACTCTGTCATAACTTCACTGAACATGTAACCCTGATGAGAAACAATTGGTGTTGAAAATCCAAGCATCCTCTGATGAAAACAGTTGTTGAATTTACAGGTACTATCTCAACAACAAGAGTTTTTTGGTGATTATCATTTCAAATAATATTCCACATGAAAAAAAACATAAAAAAAATGTTTTATTAAATTATAGTTATACTGATTTGATGCTAGGTGCTAGATTTTCCTTCATCTGAGGAACTGCCTCTTGATCTCATACCTACTTCACCACCATTTACATTCCATTAGAGACAATTTTATAATCAGTTTCACTTGGTTCACTTTTATGAAACTGATGAATCATTCCGTGATTTGTTTAACAACTGAATAACTAAATCTTGCTGATTGCAACGATTCAGCTAATCTATTTAACTGAATACTGGGTTATATACCTCTTTACGTCTTAGCTAAAAAATTTGGGAATATCCAAAAGTTAAATTCTGGAAATCTTTTGTTACTCGGGATAATTGTAGGCAATTTGATAGATGTTATTGACGCTTCTTCAAACAGTAAATACGTTTTGGTGAAAAAATTTAAAACAAAGTGAACTGAAAAGTAAATATATTTGAAACTTGATGAAATTCGGTACCCTCGTATTTATTCCATAACAGGCGATTTTATAATCAGCTTAAATTGGTTCGCTTTAATAAAACTGATGAACTATTCCATGATTTGTTTAACAACTTAATAACTAGATTTTACCGATGGCAACAACTTAACTAATCCATTTAAGTTTATATGTGGTTATTTCTGATTTATATGGGGCATTGAACAATTTCTAACCTATTAGCTTAAACCTTCAGAAAGAGCTAAAGTTGAATTCTGGAAATTTTTTATTCCTGAGGAAAATTGTTGGCAATTTGGCAAATTTTACTGAGGATTCTTAAGATATTAAATATGTTAAAGCAAACGAATGTGTAAACTGAAAATATTTTAGCTTCGATAAAGTTCTTTGCATTCATTTCTAAATTATGTCTATTGTTAAAGATATTGTCTATTGTTATTGTTTCTATATTGTTAAGAAATTATCAAATTTTATACATTAAACCATATTAAATGTAAACTACCTAAAACCTTTTCTTTATAAACTGGGCTTAAAAGACATCAGGAGGGGGCAAATTTCTTTCTGTATCTAAGAATTTTATCAAAATTTTATCAAAGGTTTAATCCTAAGAATGACCCCTGAATCACAAAAGCCGTAGAATAAATAGTTGACATTACTAAAAATACTTTAGCGTAAAGAGCGAAGTATTAGGAGGAGGTTATCCTTGAATTTCTGTAACCTATCCGGTTCAAAAACCATGTTTCCAGAGGGATACGACCCATGCAGCCCAGTGAGAACGGGCACAGCGAGCTTTTTTACACTTTTACTCAGGGAACGGCACGCACTATTTTATCTCGAAATCGCAACGTTAGATCATTCTGACCTAAACGGTTGTTTTGAAATTATGATTCAAAACTTGGTGGCTCAGAAGGTTTCCCAAACCCCCGTTTTGCTGCCTCAAAACTCAATTCAAGTACGCAATATTTATATAAATTATAGTATAAAACAAATTATCATGGGTGCAATGTTTCAGGGAGAATTTGCCCTGCAGGCCTCTTCTCTCATTACTTGCCAGATTTTTCCTAAACTACAATATTCAATATCATTTCTTATGCAGCTTAGTTACTTCAAACCGAAATTGCTCAAAATTTACTCCCCACAGGCTAAGGCTCGTAAAGCCGAGCTTAATATTTTTCCCCATCTTCTTTATTTTAAATCTTTAATTGAAGCTCATATCAGATAATTTTAAACTTATGTTTTATCATCTTGTGATGTTTGGTTCAAAAATGTGATGTTTGTGATGTTTGGTAAATCAAAAAGTTTGATTTAAACATTGTGTTTTTTCACATATTTTGATTTAATGAAAACAACTATTACTGTTGTATATATGTTGTATTATGAAGTAAAGCCTTGAGTTATAAGGAAAGTAAAGGCCATATTAATTTTCAGATTGGAAGAAACAGAAACATACAATAACTAAAACTCAAAACGACCAAAAATCACTGTTAAAGAATAAATGAAACCCGCAAACAAAAATTATACAAACAATCCTAGCAAAAAAAAACATACATCAGGATCAAGTCTTCGTTATTGATTTCTAGAAATATACTAAAGTCAATTTATTATTCTTTTGTCTACCCATGTTTTCTTTATTGTATTTCTGTTTGGGCTTTTATTATTCCATTTCTATTTAAATCTCTCCAAATACTCCAGAATAGAGCAATGAGAATTCTTTTAATGTTGAGCATAGATCTTCAGTTAGACACTTATATGGGACTTCAGGAATATAGTCAGACTTGAACATGGTCTGGCCAACATTTTTTGGCCTTCAGGAAGGATCAAACCACTATAAAAATTCCCTTCTTCCAGAACTGTCAGTCTTCAGTAACTTTTAAGTATTTTGCTTATAAAAATTCAGTAATACTTACTGGCGAGAGACATTTTTTCTTCTGGTTACAAAATACTTTTATAGATTTTATCAACAAAAATAAAGGTAACATTCTATTGGAGTTAATAATTAATTAATATGAAAAGATGGCAGTAAAGATTAAAAGACGCCATCTTAATTAAGGAAATGAAAATATTTGATATTTTGTAGAAAAACAAATAGGCTACACATATGAGCGGTTCAAGTTATAGCGGGCGAATTAAAGACATAAAATGCAAGATAAAAATATTATTTTACAAATTGTTTGCGTCACCCAAACAATAGCAAGACAAAAGTGAAGGTTTCAAATATCGAACACAGTGTTTGAGGTAAAGAATAAGTGGAAAGTTGGGCACAAAACTTGAATCGAACATGCCTAAGTTCTTCCAGAACACAGCTACCCGCATAATATATTCCTGGTCATGCGAGGATACTTGGTAATGAACAAGCAGACCTAGCCACTAAAGATCATGCTATTGATATTTGGAGAACAGCAAGGTAGTTCCGCCAGGTGTGTTTTTGAAACTTTATTTACTTTTAACTTAAAACCTTATATTTCTAGGAAAATATGTAAAGCTAAAAAAAGTAAAGGATACGAAGCAGAGCGCGTTCAATGACGAGCACGGCATCACGCCGACGACCGTGAAGCGCGGCGTGCGCGACACCGTGGCCGAGTCGTACGCCGAGCGCGACTACGTCGAGCTCGCCAGCGCCGAAGACGACACGACGGACGAGCCGTTGCACCAGATGCGGGCGCGGCTCGAGCGGGAGATGCTGGCGGCGGCGAAGGAACTGCGCTTCGAGGACGCCGCGAAGCTGCGCGACATGCTGCGCCGCACCGAGAAGAAGATGCTGCTGACGGGTGAGGGCCAGGAGGCCACGGAGTCGTCGTGAGCGACGACGAGCGCCGGCAGCGCCTGCGGGAGCAGGCCCAGCGCGCCCCGACCGGGCCGGGCGTCTACCAGTGGCTCGACGATCAGGGGCGCGTGCTCTACATCGGCAAGGCCGCCAAGCTCCGGCCGCGCGTGCGCAGCTACCTGAGCAAGCGGGGCGACGGCCGCCCGCTCGTCCACCTGCTCATGCGGCGCGCGGCGGACCTCGAGGTGATCACGACGAACACCCCGGAGGAGGCGCTGCTGCTCGAGAACACGGTCATCAAGAAGCGCAAGCCGACGTTCAACGTCCGGCTCAAGGACGACAAGGCGTTCTTGATGCTGCGCCTGGATCGACGTGAGGACTGGCCGTGGTTTCGGCTGGTGCGGCGGCGCAAGAGTGACGGGGCGGAGTACTTCGGCCCCTACGCGTCGGCGAAGTCCGTGCGGCGCACCCTGCGCACGCTGCACAAGGTGGCGCCGCTGCGCGACTGCTCGGACGGCGTGTTCCACAACCGCAGCCGACCGTGCGTGAAGCACCAGATCGGTCGCTGCCCGGCGCCGTGCGTGTTCGACATCGACCGCGACGAGTACATGGAGCACGTCCACGAGGCCATCCTGTTCCTGGAGGGGCGCTCGGCGGAGCTCAAGGGCCGCCTGGCGGACAAGATGAAGTTAGCATTCTGTTTTTATTGTGCTCCTAATGGAGCACTTACTCTTCTAGACAATAGGAAGTTCTCACCCTTAGTTTCGTTAAACAAAGAACCCCTTTTTTTAAATATACTAATAAGTGCTTTAATTTCAACAGCTTATCGAGTTCGGTGAGCCAATAAATGATATAAGCTGTCTATTTTTCGTCATCACCAATGGATATTAATTAAGCAATTAAACCTTGCACTAACTTATACCTTGTAGTACAAAGTATTCTGTTTAACCTAATTAGTGCTAACTGCACATTTGTTTATGTCTAATTAGGACCCTGTATGACCGCAAAAGAGGTATTTGATGCTGAGTGGGATGTTCAGCTCCGAAAAGGTACGTTAGAACTCGTTGTTTTGGCTGCCCTTAATGAGCGCACGCTCTATGGCTTAGAACTACTTAATCAGTTGCATCAATTCGAAACAATTCAGATCACTGAAGGGACACTTTATCCATTACTTGACCGTCTCAAACGCGAAGGCTTGGTGTCTGCTCAGTGGCAACAAGAGGGAGAAACACGCCCTCGCAAGTACTACTCCCTAACCGATTCGGGTCTCAGTAAGTTAAAACTAATGCGTGACCGTTGGGAAAAGGCGGTAGTAGATATTAATTATCTGCTGGATCACCCTGGTCCAGATCCCTTGAAGCAATAAGGAATAATTCATGTCAGATAGAGAAATTATCCATCAGTATTTAAAGTCTTTAAATAAGTATCTAGCACGTCTGGAGCCAAGCGACGCTTTAGAAGTAGAACGCGAGATAGAGAGCCATATTTACGATGTCATCGATGAGTACGAAAGTCTTGGCAAAGAGCCTGACGTGGAGCAGATATTGGCTGGTTTTGGGCCTCCTCGTCAATTGGCAGAGGCTTACGTAGGGCATATAACGATGGGAAGTCCTCCACCTGAAGGATTTTCTGCAATCCCCACCCCTTCCGGCGGGCAGCGTCTTCCGTTATCCCATTTAACCGGAACGGATTTTTCGGGGAGGACATCGCCCATGTGCGGCATCGCAGGCATTCTCTACAAGGACACCGGCTCGGGCCGGAACACCTCAACCGGGCGGGCGCTGATCGACATGCTGGACGGGTGCCAGCATCGCGGTCCCGACTCCACCGGTTTCGCGCTCTACGGCGACGCAGCACCGGGCCAGTTGCGCATGCGCTTCTTCGTCGGCAGCGGCGACGAGGCCGCGAGCGCCATCCAGCGCATCAAGGACCTGTTGGCCGAACGTGGCGCCGAGATCGTCGAGGACGAGATCATCGGCAACAACTACCGCGTGCTGATGGCGTTCGACGGCGATCTGCAGAAGCTGGCCTATGACGTGGAGCACGCGGCCAAGGTGATCTCCATCGGCACCTCGCTGGAAATCATCAAGGATATCGGCGGCGCGCACGACGTTGACGATGTCTATCACGTGCAATCGTTTTCAGGCACGCACGGGCTGGGCCATGTGCGGTTGGCGACCGAGAGCGACGTGAAGCCGGAAGCGGCGCATCCGTTCTGGGCCACCGGCTTCGCCGACATCGCCATCGTCCACAACGGCCAGATCACCAACTACTGGAAGATGCGCCGCCGGCTGGAGCAGCGCGGGTTCGAGTTCCACACCGACAATGACTCAGAGCTGATCGCGGTCTATCTCGCCGACAAGCTGCAACAGGGCATCGCGCTGGAAGAGGCGCTGAAGACCTCCATCGAGGATCTGGACGGCACCTTCTCGTTCCTGGTCTCGACCAAGGACGAGATCGGCTATGCCAAGGACCGGCTCGCGGTGAAGCCGATGGTCATGTACGAGACCGACGACATGATCGCGATCGCGTCGGAGGAGGTGTCGCTGAACAAGCTCTTCCCCGGCATGGCGCTGGACACCACCGGTCAATAATTGTCAAAAAGGCCCAACCACTGGATATGTGGCTCAGTCCGGCTCTTACTCAGATATTATGTCAAAATTAAATAAATTTCGCACTACCATATGTGCTGAAAGAGGTGCATCACGGAGAGCTTCACATAAAGGCAAGGAGGTACAATTGGCGGTTCAGATGCAGAGTTGGAGCCACAGGAGGTAGGGTCAAAGGCTTGAAACCATTCAATTCCGATAAATAGTACGCAATCCCTTATGAGTATTAAGAACAGAAGGATGGTAATCAAATTTAAAGCAATGACCAAAAGGTCCAATTCAAAGGCTTTTAAAGGGTATGTCTAAAAGGATTATCTATGCAGGTTAGGTTGAAAATACCATAAATTCCAACTTAAAAATTAACTTTATAGCCAGCTTAGGAGATCTTTCGCTTAGCAAACAAAAGTGTAATTTGTAACATGGTTTATAAATCCGGTTTGAACCTGCAAATGATTTGGGTGGCACTTCGATTGATAACTGCACAGGGGAAAAAAGAACACTCCTTTAATCTTTATTTGAAGGACCCCCGCCCCAAGAAAAAAAGTGAAAGAAGGCAAATAGACTACAAATCTCCAGATTTGTGGGTAGAACTACATTTTAAAGCTAGGATACTATCTTGACTAATCTCCACCAGATCTACATCCCTTATATCCCACCCCCATATTCCCACAAGATCACCATATCCCCAACCACACCCCTTATATTCACCCTCTTTAGATCTAAATACTTTCTTACAATTTTCATGAATAAACTCTTGGAATATGTCTCAATCAAACAGGATGTATTCTTTCTGAAGAAGAATGCTTAGTTGTCACCTAATCAGGGCAATATTGGGTCCCACCGTCCCACCGCGGTACTTGTATAATATAGCCCCGACCACTCAAGTTGTTCATCCATTGACGCATTTTAGGACCATTTTTTCCCGTGGGAAGGCCCAAGCTACGGTGGAATGTTAGTCTCGGGAAATTCCTGGACCAGGCTGGAATTTTTACTGTCTGACAGAGAGCCCCTTGCTACAGACTGCCCCGCGTGGGGAAAGCTGACGACGCTCTCAACGACACCCCAATATGAGGATTAAATAAGTAAGCAATTTTTTTTATTATATTTCATTTTTTTTATTGTATTCGGTTATTTTTTTTTAATGATTTTATTTTTTTTTTAGAAACGGAAAGTGGACGCTGTATATTTTTACGTAAGAAGTTTGATGGGTTCCAACCCTGTGGAATCTGCTAAGGACACTCTTGTATCCCTCTTTGATGAAAATAGAAAAAGGGTAAGATACGGGTTTGATGTATGGGTAAAGAGGGCAAACTGACCAAACACTATGAGAAACTGACAAGAGATAGATTTCAGGTTTTGTGTCTCAAAAACACATCCAACACCATCTAACGCCACCCAGCAACGTCATAAAGTAAATCCTAAGAAACTGAGTATAAACATCAGTTCTTTTTTGTCTCTGTGTTACTTTTGCTTCAAAATTGGCTGAAGATAAGAGAACCCCATTTACCAAACGGGCACAATAAACAT
>JAAAKM020073195.1:170210925-170404760 GCA_010016025.2 Alatinidae sp. Z8VKAUB7J3 | reverse complement strand
GGTCGTGGATCTGGGCAGCCGCAACGGCACCTTCGTCAACGACGTGCTCGTCAAGCAGCGCAAGCTGCAGGACGGCGATCGCTTGCGCCTCGGTCGCGCGCAGTTCCGCTTCATGATCTCCCGCGAAGAGGAGGACCAGGTCACCCAGGTCCGCGGGCTCGTCGAGCGCGCGTACGAGCGCAAGCGCGAGCGCGGCCTGCGTCAGCTGGCCGCGGAGTTCGCGGAGGCGTCCGACCGCATCGGCAAGTCCGGACTGCTCGTCGCCTCCGACCAGGTGAAGGCCGCGCGGAACATGCAGCGCGTGATGGCAGCCATGGTCGAGTCGACCAGCCCGCGCAAGATCTACGAGGCCATCGTCGACACGCTCATCGAGTTCACCGGCGCCGAGCGCGGGTTCTTCATCCTTCGCGAGAGCGGCAAGAAGGACAAGAAGGGTCGACTCACGCGCAAGGTCATGGCCGCGCGCAACTTCGACCGCGAGGAGATCAAGAACGCGATCGAGAAGATCAGCAAGACCATCGAGCGCGAGGCGATCAAGACGGGCAAGCCAATCATCGTGAACGACGCCCCGCTCGACTCGCGCTATGCCGGCGCCGACAGCATCGTTGACATGCGCCTAAGCTCGAGATTATAGGGGATGTCATACCTCCCTACATCTCCCAGTAGCTAGGCCTCTGCCTCAGAGAACTTCCAGGCATGCATAAAATGAGCCCAATAAAATTCAGTTTTTCTATGAAATTAAAATGAAGAATAAATGTAAACTCTCTTTGAAACTGAAACGAGCCCTATACAGTTGACATCCGCTATCTCGAACTCTCAAGGGAAACTGGAATTTGTTCGAGATAGCGAATGTTCGAAATAACGGATGCCCCATATAAATATAAAAAATTATAGTTTTTAAGTCAGAAAAGGAACCCCTATTAACATGCAGGGTTACTGATCCCAAATTTCATCAAACAAGTCTGGTATTTTTTACATAGGAGTCAAAGCTCATCTGCTTTCATCCCTACTATTGGTGAAATTGAGATAATGGCGATGCAGCACATCTCGAAAGAGAACAGCTTCATCTATTGTATACATGGGCAGCATATCACTTAGCTGCTGCCATTCCCGCTCCGCTAGGCGAACTTATACATATTTTCAGCCTGTCTCTTTATCCAGTTCAGCAGAAAATTTGGCAAAGTTCGAGATAAAGAGCAGGTTTTCCTCCATGGGAAATCGAAAATGGTTCGAGACAGCGAATGTTCGAGATAACGGGGTTCGAGATAGCGGATGATTTTTCTATACAAACCCTTATACCAAAACGAGGGGAAATGGAAAATCGTTCGAGATAGCGAATGTTCGAGATAGCGGGCAGTCGAGATAGCGGATGTCAACTGTATATGAATGAGCGACAGCGTGTCAAAATGATGGGTAAGTAACCCCCAAAAGGCAAAAGGGCAGCGGCAAATCACATTCGAAAAATCCCTGAAACTAGAAAGGTGGTGAATTTAGCGCCAGTCGCTAGGACCTCAGCATTAGATTAATACTACCTAACTACGACCCTGGCTGTGACGCTACTGTGGCCCTGGCTCATAAGGTGTTTTTAGGGCGTCTTCCCTTTCTGGAACCGCGTGGCTACCACCAGAGAACAACTTTTGGCATTCGGGCGTAAGAATCACATTCCCGAGATCCCTCCTCTTCTGTTATTGGATAACTTCAGTAATCAGTGGCTGAGACACTTCCTGTCGTACAGTAGCATTCCTTGTTTTACGGCGCAACGGATACTTAGGATCGGCCTTAAACAGTATTTTCTCACACGAGAAGTTTTTTAAGTTGTTGATCTAAGGGCCAGATTTCGGAGCCATAGAAAAGTGTGGAGGGGACATTGCTGTTTAACAACCTGAGCTTGAATTAGAGAGAGCACTGATGGCTACTCGAAATTTGAATCTGTCTCCTGAAAGATACATTTACCTGGTCGATTCTGAGCTTGACTTCTCTGTGGCAGGAGCCGGTGTTATGGATATTGCTCCCTAAATACTTAAACTCCACGACTTTTTCAATGGTCTGGTTTATTAGGAAGTTATCTATCTGGTTTATCCCATGTCTGTTAGATGAAGCCTAGGAGTACTTGTTCACGTCTTTGTTGGCAAAGAGAGTACCACCAACAGCCCGGCCATTAGAGTGAGCCATTTCTGTTACCAAATCTCCATTATCGTTGGGTTCTCCAAGATTATGGTTGCCCAGGATTTCAACACATTTGTTTCCATCCTTGCCAACCTACGCATTGAAATTCCTTATAACGTTTTTCCTTCACAATTTAAGATCATGAAGAAATTTAGTGGCGATTCCCTCAGGGCAAGAGGCAGGTGTATGTTACGTAATATGGAATGTCTTCTAAAAGATACAGGTGCTATTTATACAATAGGGTTTATTTACTTTTGGTTGTTACGTAATAGGGGTTGTTTACTTCATAATTTTGGTGGTTGTTAGGTAATCGACTTTGTTTTCTTCTTGATGAGTGCACACGTCACTGGATCCTTATCCTTCGGGTCCCATGTAGGAGGATTTATGCTATACTCTACACTCACGCAACACTTGATCGGGTCATCGTTCACCAAACATATCTGCTGTTCCTGAAATCCTTCTATTACCTCCAAGGACTCACCTATGTTTTTGATATAGATAGCCTTTGCTCCACGGCCTGGTCGACGAACGCACCCAGTTAGACATCCTATCTTCTTCAGCTATCCACACCGCATTCCATTTGTCAGGCAAGGGCAGTTGGGAACAAGCCTTCCCACGTTCTGTTCATGGCGAATAGGAATACTTTCTGACTGCCTCATGCACTTCAGGCAAGCTCCATTTATAAGCTCATTTCTTCTTGATTCTTCTAAACCTTTTAGTTATGGTAAACAATGCAGTTGAATGGATTCTTTTCCCCAGCCGAGTTGGGTGTTCTCGAGGCAGATGCCTACAAGTCACCAATTGATATTTCAGATACTGTTATTTAAATAACAGTATCCAAAATACCACTTGGCAATCTGTAGGTATCTTTGCCTCGAGAACACCATACTGCAGAGAAGAAAGCCCTTCAAATGCAGAGCTTGCCGTAACCAAAAGGTCTAGAAGATCGAAAAGAAAAGAGCTTATAACTGGAGTTTGCGTACCCTGCAAGTTTTTGACCACGCCCTTCAGAAGAACTCTATTCATGGCGAATAGGAATACTTTTTTGCTATTGGAATTGGCCTCTTCTCTGCACAGCGCATAGTTGAAGTTAGCATTCAATTTTTATAATATTTATCAACGTACAAGGAATCGCGCAGCGCGCGGGCTAACTTACTCATGTCTGGCTTGTGAAGTTGTGCCATCTTCCTCCCTAGACATCCTATCTTCTTCAGCTATCCACACCGCATTCCATTTGTCAGGCAAGGGCAGTTGGGAACAAACCTTCCCAAGTTCCGTTCGCTTGCATTACCTGTTGTAATGATAGCAAATGCTGTGTTTCGAATGAGGATAAAACACAACTACGTACAGTTGGTAATTTCATGGTTACCACTAATCTATGAAGCAAGAGGACCACTATGTATATGGTATATCTAGTTTACGTTTGTTTTAAGTTTAAAGTCTGTTTTGATTTTTACCTGAAAATTCGAGACAATTGAATTTAGTAATTGAAAAAGATGGCGAAAATACCCCTTGAGATATTACACTAGAACAGAAAGGAGATATACAACTTTACGAGTGGTTTAATATTGTCTTTACAGTAGAACAAATACGACTCAGTAGAAAACATCCATCGGACATTTATTTGGGATTGAGAAAACGTTTGAAAAACATATGTGTATAAAATAATTATAGTGATTTAGAGAAAATTTTCGGTCTACAAACCCTTTAGAAGCCTTTCTCCGAAGATAAGTAGAAATAAGTTCAATAGCTGCCTACTATCTTTTCAACATCTTTCGCTGCAAGCTTTCATCTTTCGCTTTCAAGCTCTTGCGTAACGACTAAACTGTTCTATCTTGAATTATACTTTCAGTTTGTTCTATTAACAAAAACACTTTAAACAAAGGTTTCTCGCAGAACTCAAAGAACAAACTTAAAATTTGAAACGAGCAGAAATTAGTTTACATAATATTATAAACTTAAAACAAATATATTTTACCATGAACAACAAAATATTGAATTCATTAACACAAAACTATTCAAGAATTGGAATAGGGTAGAGTAGGAGAGTGCACAGCTGTATTGGCCTCAGGTGGCCTGATGCTGCAGTGAGTTCTTGGTATTAGTAGAAGTAATGAAGTTTGAAACTTATTTAGTTTGAAATTAAATAAAAGAAACAAGCTTTTCCACTGAAAGTAAAAATCAGCATTAAAACTTAAAACGAACATAAATTATTACTTATATGAGGGGGGAAGGCTACTCCTCCTCAGAAACTTAAATGAAGTACCCTTTTCTGACAAAGAAATGAAGGAGAACTCACCTTCCTACAAATACGGGAAAGAGCATCCGGACTGGGCCAGTACTGCAAGGGTGGAAAACTACATTGTGGAATTCCAGTGCAAGAATTGTAATTTCATCGTATCTGAATTATGTTATTGATTCAGAACAATTATCAAATTTTCAAGATACTATGTCCAAGGATCAGAACCAATGTAAAGTCTTAATGGTATGTTTGAAAGTTATTTGATACTTGTGACAATACAGAAATTTAAGTTCATCTAGCCAACAATCTGTCTTGCAACTCTATCATGACATGTACACTTGCAAAATCTGTAAAAATTACCGTCATGTTCAGAATCACACACATTACATCCTTTACCTAGTGCCATTTTTTTATACCTCGCAAATCCTATTCATTTTTTCACGGAAAATACCTCATTGCAGTAAATGCACTTGTATTTAGTAGAGGATGACTGTACACTTAACAGTACGGCATGATAGCACTTTGTCATGGTCTATCTCCTAAAACTATTGTAACATCCATAGATTTTCCATCTCTTATGATTCCAAGTATCAATTCATCACCAACTGACTTTTCCCTTTGCAGATGAATCAAGATGTCTTCTATCTTTCTTACCTCGTTTCCATCAGCTGACACTATAATGTCTCCTCCAATGATGTGTTCAACTCCATCAATCATCTTGCTGGTAGAAGATCCTACCAGACCTGCTTTATCTGCTGGACTGTCTTGTACTACGGTAACTATCAGAAATCCTTTTGCGTCTTCTTTGCTCAAAGCTTTTGCAAGGTCAGGGATTATGTCCTGTCCTGATATCCCAATCCAGGGATGTTTGTATTCCCCGTGTTCAATTAGTTGTGGAATGATCTTTGCAACAGTGTTTGATGGGATAGCAAATTCTACTCCGGTGAACTCACCTATCATAACTTATCGGGTTCCATATTCATGTGGGAATTCTCACCTCCATCATGTTATAACATTGAATTTAGACTAATATTAGTCAACCTTACCCTTCAACATGCCCCTACAGTTTCAAAGTATTTCCCTTAACCTTACCTAGGCGTATTTAGAGAGTCACTCGTAAGAAAACATGTTACCTTTTCATAGTTGAGTCTCCTCACACATTCGCTGTCGTTTAGAAACGATTCATACATCCTTTGGTTTAGAATCAAAGATCCACCTTCTTTTTTTATGAAGTAAAGTACTGGATAAACTCTACTTATGAGGCATTTAATTCGAGGAACTTGACCACCGTCTTTTCTTATGCAGTGGAGAGGAATGGAAGGAGATTCTCGAAATGGCTGATAGCCAAGTTTCTGGGACCAATGAATTCTACGACAACCGTTAGCACTTAATCTCAGTGCTTCTGTGCCAGTTTTCTAGAATATATATATTTATTATATAAAAACATATGGATGTATTTTAATCAACAGAACATGTGAAAAAGTAGTGCTTGTCCAAGTGGTGGGAGGAGAGTCGAGTGGTGAGATGGAGTTTTCCAAAAGGGAAAAATGAAGATAATAAAAATGGAAATAAAAATATGCAGTCCGAGAAGTGAATGAAGGAACCGGGTAAATAGGCACATAGATTTATTATGTAAAAAAAGAAGCATCCAGCTTCGAAGTTCTTTCTATCCATATCTATGTATGAGGGAGGGGGTACTTAGAGTCCACCCAAGTACTCTTGAAAAATATGGACGAAAAATGAACAATGTCTAGACATCGCTTCTCCCTCAACACATTGATCTGGTCTTCGGTGCACTTCATAACCAGGATCTACAGGACAGCTTAAATACATTCGTAGCCAATGAAATCCTTCTTTGCTCGAAAGCAAGCGAAGTCTCATAATCTTGGAATAGGTTTCTTTATACCAAACTTAAAAAGGCGCCTTTCCAGTTTTCTTTACAATGGGTTTCTCTGGTGGTTTTGTAGTTAGGGAAGAAGGGAAGTAGATTGCTCAAGGGGCCTATTTTAATACCAAAACATCCCAGCTCTCATTGAACCATCAGATAAATACAGAATTAGTTCTAAGGGTGGGGGGATACAAAAGAAAATTTTTAAATGCATCAAAAATGTGAAGTGGATATCTACTCACTTACGATTTCTGGGAATATTTATGGCCTACGCCGTTATTTTGAAAGTAAAGAGTAACATTAAGCCCAAAAATGAACAGAATTTCTTCCATATATAAAGGATACTACCCTTTCCCGATTTATACCTCCTGGTCCTAGAAACTTCGGATGGTGCTCATTAGATCAGAAAGTGAGAGTTCTAGTCCTTTTTTTATAAACCGAAAGTGATTGGAGAAAAACCAGTCGCAGGGGGGCTATATTCTGGGGGTAATTTCCGCTGGGGTATTTTCTGACGGGGTTATTTTTCGATAGGGGTATTTTTCAACGGGAAGGGGGTATTTTCCCGGAGGAGGGTACACACCGGCCACCCCTACAACATATTATTGATCTGTTGTAACATGTACAAAGGTATCTTCGCTAAGATAATTAGTGATGAGATGATATTTTGACAAAGCTGTGTGGGAAGACTACCTTCCTGATTCTTCTTCTGCTAGCCAGTGTGGAAATGAACTATTGAGATCCAAATGAAAACAATTGTTAACATCTGTCATAACTAGGCACTACCATTTCTAATCCCGTAATTGAACCTAAAACTTACTAATTGTAATCATCAGAGGTATCTCTTTTTTTTCTTGTCAATGTGGCACCTTCTCGCTCCTGTTCAGGTTCATAGCCGCCATAATCAATAGAAATTTCCTCCGTTCCAGCTGTGCCTATATCTCCTGGTTCTGTCACTCCTGGCTTTTCTGAGTTTAACTGTGAAAAATCTGAGCTTCTTCCTTTAAAATGGAACAATGCAGGTCCCAAATCGTTGGTCCACCTGGGGCGTTTTTTTCATAAACCCAGTAAACAACTTCTTTATCTTGGTCTTTCCATTAGGCGATGACTAAAACAAACCTGTTTGCTTCTTATTTCCCATCTTGAAAGAAAGGGTTGTATGTCTAAAGCCTCAACTGTTCGAAAAAAAAATCCAATAAAATAATCCTTGCTAGACAGTATAATTCAACAACACTACCATATTTTATAAATACAGCATCATTTAAGGAGATTTTACACAAAAAGGGTGAAGGTAAAATCTGTTCAGCATATTTCAGTTTACAAAATTGTTACTTCATTTACCCCCATGGACCCACAAATTTATAAATTCATAAATTTTAAAATAGTGGATTGTGAAACATACCCACGTATGTTTTGGAACATGATCACAAAATCGGTTTCAACTGTGGCATATCCTTCTTATACAATGATGTTTGTAGTGTTATGTATGTAACAGTTGTTCAGAGTTTAAAATGTGTTCTTCATCAATGGCTTGACAAGCGTTATGATGTATTTTTTTGTTATTCCCCTTTTTATGTCTTTTTCTCTATTTGGTACTCTGCCTGTGTTCTCTTTAACTAAATAAAGGTTATAAAAAGTAAATAAACAGAATATTTAAATAAGTAAAGGCTACCTATAAAATAATGCAGCAATGTCGAAGATACAATCTATTGAAAAAAATCCTGAAAAATGGGAACAACCAACTAAAAATTACCTTCAAGTTGAGGACGCGTAGTCTTTTTAATTCCGGAAGGAGTTTAGACAAACCCCAGTCAGTAACTTTGTAGCAACCACTCAAATTCAATTCTTCTATAGATCGCTTGAATGATTCTGGTTGAGCTGCAAGGTTCAGAAGACCACAGTCAGTAATCTAGAATTAAAGCTAAATTAATCATTTTACCCTCGAGATCTAAAGGATTTTCGTTACCCCTGTTACTTGTTGCACCAGTGCAGTCAATTAGGGTTGTTGTAAATTTCCCTTGTGGACACAATTTAAGTTCTCCTGGAAATTTCGTCATCCAATCTGACATTTACTTTACTGAATAAGAAACAGATTTTCGACTTTTAGATCTAGTCAGAAGTAAAATTACGGTTTAATTGACTGTAGTAGGGTCAATTATAGTCAACTACCGTAGCTCAAGGTACAAACATACTCTAAAACACAACATCTAAAACATCAAACAAACATCTAAAACATCAACAAACATCTAAACATAAACAAACATCTAAAACATCAAATAAATGTTTACACAATGAGTGTCCTATACAAAGGTTCTAAACAAAACACAAAGTGGAACGACCAGGATGTAAGTAAAAAAGAATTACTGATAAGCCACATGAATCAAAGGAGCCTTTACTTACCATAACTGAAAGATGAACTGCCGTTAGTAAGACATCCCCCAACACCTTTTCCACAAGGAAACTCAGCCTCTTTGCACACAGTTACGTTAAAGTCTCCTCTATCAGTCCTCTTAGTAATAGTTTGTGCCAATTTTTCAATGTGATATGTATAGCCGAGCTTTGGATTTACAACTGAACATTTTGAGCCTACTATGTCACCAGTGTTGTCATTCGAAGTCTCATTAGCTGTCGGAGTATTTAGATTACATGCAAGACTTGTTTGCCAAGATATTCGAGGTCTACATGCCGTTGACGAAGAGAGTGAAAAAAGTATCCTGTCGGTCTTGTTAGAAGAAAAAGAAAATGTTAAAAGAAAAGAATTAGACTAAAAGACAACTGACCCTATTAGTAAGATATCATATTTTCCATTAAATAAAAAAAAATTGGAAACAATAAGGGGACTCAAGCTTTTTTTTTTTTTTTTTTTCAGAAAAATCTAGTTTTAATCAATTGATGGCGCTGTGAGTTCCGGGTAACAGTTTTGCCGAAGACATGCTTTCCCAGAACAAAAGGTGAAATCACAGAGCAGGTCCGTATCCAGGATGTTTGTTCATGGATGGCTATTTTTCGGCGGTGGAGGGGGGATAATAAAACTTTAAGTAACACATTAAAAATTAGTTTATATATGTTTTTTACGGTTTTATGAGTCAGGCAGGCATTTCGGGGGGAGGTGGGGTTAACCTCTAAACCACCTAGGTATGGCCTTGTTCCCCCCACATAGATCTAATCTGTTAATAAATCCCAAAGACATGATTAAGACACTTTCTCTTACTTCCAACCAAGATGAGATCCGGTACCTTAGTCCGGTTGATATCGTGATGACCAGACCCCATCTTGCTTCCCTTGTCCACAATGCATCTAGTTGGGACCCCTAAATGGCTCTAGCTAAGAAACAAGCTCTTATTGTCCAACAAGTGTGTTTTAGATCTAATAACTTTTGTGGTAGGTGTCCTAATGTCTGGCATAGCATATTTTATCTGTGGACACCGAAATAAACCAACTCGCACTCTTTTTCTTACCTTCCACGAAGTTTGAATGATGTCTGATAACTAGTTTTCATAGACGTTCTCATGACCAGAATCAATTTATTATATTTTTGATTAAATACAAAGCTAAACAAATCAAAATATTCGGAAGTTTTTGATTAATCAGTTCTACTACTTTGAAACATTCGATCATTTGTTCAGTGTGGTATGTTTAATTCTTATTTTATTTAATGCCTGTAGCTAACTGCAAAATAATAGCATAGATCCTTTTGGATCAGTCAGAAGATTATCCCTGAGAGATCTAGAGAACATAGAACTCGACTCGATTGCCTCTCTTTTCCTGATGGTGAAATGTTAGGTTACTGAAACTAATTTTTAAATTTAATATTTAATCGCGTGTGATACCGGCTGCTGGAATACAGATATTGACGATGCCGTGTTCCTCACACAATTCATCGAACACTTGTTTGCGAAAGGCCTCTTCTGTCACATTCCCCTGGTATGCCACGGCGACACTGGAATTGGTTTTGGAATTCACTTCGTCCACGGCTTCTTTAATGACGTCGCCCATATCCACCATGGCAATTTTGGCGACACCCCTTTTCGCCAGTTCAAGACAGGTGGCACGGCCAATACCGCTGGCAGCACCGGTGACAACAGCTACTTTATCTTTGATTTCCATTACTTACTCTCTACATCTGATGGTTAAAATACAAACGCGTTAGTGTACATGATTCACGCTGGCCGCGTGTTAAAAATGAACTTGAGGCTAATAAGAATAGACGGAATCTTTTACTAATTGATGATTATTTATGCACCAATTCGGAACACTTCCGTTTCAAAATCACCGTTAGGAAAAAGCCTGAACTGACGAAAACCCGCCTGTTTATCATCACGGGCATATTGTGTTGCCCCGGGCAGAAACTGCACGCAGGTGGAAGGCGAACCAATAAGATGCGTATTTTCGATTTTGTCATAAAATTCCTGGTGAATATGCCCCCAAATCACCAGCTTCACATGGTCCTGACCTTCAATGGTGTTTAAAAACTCATCCTGATTGTTCAGGGTCATGGAATCCAGCCATGTTGAGTGGATGTTGACGGGATGGTGGTGCAAGGCGATGAGGATGGGTTTTTCACAATAATGCTCCAGTTTCTGACCGAGCCAGTGTAATTCCTGCTCAGACAATTCACCGGAGTGGGTCCCGTGAATATAACTGTCCAACATGAGTATCACCCAATTGCCACAGTGGATTTCCTTATTCGTACTCACCTGCCCCTTGTCCAATAGCGACGGCATTAACTCCGGGTCGTCGTGATTACCGGGCAGACAGAAGACTTGAAGATGGCCCGGGCAGACTCAGAAATAGACAAGGCGCCAAACGCATTGGCAACACGGTTGCCATAGTCCCGCCACGTTTCCATGGTTACATCGCAGCGCACACGGTCAACCTCGGTGTTGGCCATCAGACCATACTTACGGCCGAGATAGTTCATGATCGCAAATGTCTCGGGAACTTCTAGTTCACCTTCCCGATACACAGGCATGCGGTGAAAAGGGGTAGAGGCGCGCACAGTCCCCCATTCCTCCTGGGTGACCTGCTGGTCTATGTACTCAATACCAACGTATTCCAGAATCAGCCGGATTGGTTCGGCTCTTCCGCGTATGTCGAAGTAGAGAATCTGCGGCGCTTCACTCATTCAACAAATTCTAACCTAGTAGAAGTCCATCGTCTGTGTGTGCGTGATTAACCAGGTCCGTTTTTGCTCATACTGAAGGCGTGTATGCGCATACCATTAGTCCCAGTTAAACCGCGATCAACGATTTTCGCGGTGCCTACTGACAGACAGGTGTCAGTAGCAGGCCGGTAAGATTGCAGGTGGCAAAGAGGCGGATATAAAGATGGACCATCAGACATTTGTCGACACGTTCTGTAAGGCATGGGCAGGTGAGGTAGACATCGGTACCTTGTGGCATGCTGATGGCATCCTTCAGCACCCGACCTTGAGCGAGCCTGTTGAGGGGCGGTTGTTACCGGCGTTAAACGCTGCCAACCATGCCGCACTGCCTGACCTCTCGTGGCGGCTGTTGGATTGGTCTGGAAGCGGAGACCGCGTTTACATTGAATGGGAATGTTGCGCAACCGTTAACGGCAAGAAGGTTGTGTGGCGGGGTGTCGACAAGTTTGTCTTACGCGATGATTTGATCGCTGAGGAAACTGTCTACAGCGACAATCTGGTGCTGTGGTCTGCGTTGGACCCCACCATGGCGAGGCCACCGCTTGTTGATTTCGAGCCGAAATGTGGAACGAACCTCAACAGAATTGGGTGTAAATCTGTATCTTTTAACCGGGCATGAGTGATGTTTTTTCTGCTGTATTCAATTTGATTCTTTTTTTTTTTTATTGTTTTATCCACGTGTAAAAACTTTTTATTTAAGATTACCTAATCATAGGGGATGAGATGTATTTGTATATGCAATATGGGTAGTGTTTCTCGTATTATTAGTGAGTGTTTTGTAGATATGATGGTTCGTAATTATTGCGAATTCTTCGGAATCAGATATTTTCGTCATGTCTTTATTTTAGGCTTTACATTTTTCGTATAATTTCTTAATCTCTGCCTATCCTTTTTGCTCCCTTTTTGGGAAGTCTTGGCCGTCTGAAATCAAACACATTCCATGCAAAACTATGTTGAGAGACATTAAATTTGATAATATTATTTAGTGGTATAGGAACGGATGGAATATATTGCTCAGATGCTATTTAGTCATCTGAATAAGAGAAAATTGAGAATATGACGTTTAGGGAAGAGGTTCTCAACAGGGTTGATTAAAGAAATAAATTCTGGAGTGACTTTGGAAGAGGCTGAATTACAGTATAATTATTTGCTGTGTATATAAAGTAGTATCTCAGTAAGAACCTTGCAGCCAATCAAAAAAGGATACAAAATGACGTTAAAAGATCCAGAGGGTCTTCATCTTGAATGAATTGGAATATTTCTTATTTTAAACTGTTTTCAAATTTAATCAGTCGTATAATCATAGTTCTATGCGTTAGTCTCAAGGCAATCAGATTGCTTGATTATACAGGACATAGATAGATACTTCATTTCGTGATTAAACCAAAAACAGGTATTTCACAAAAAAATCAAACAAATAAAACACATAGACACTACATAAAAAAAAGAATACACACTACCGAAAACAAAATATAAACAACAATTAGAAGTCAAGTCTGTAGCAGTATGCAAATAACATGTTTTTTTCGTCATCCCCTTCAACACACGGTGAAATTTTTAATTTAAAACTATCACTCGGTCCTGAAGCATTTAGTCCTGAAGCTCTTGACAACTGATATGGCATAGCGTGTTTCAACTTATTTCAATAGGGCTACAATATTCTCCGAGATTTTCGCCTTAATACCCCTAGGTTTATTAGTAGTACTAGCACCATTAGTTATAGCAGTAGCAGTAGGAGTAGAGTTAATAGCAATAGCCTTAGCTTTAGCAGCAGTAGTAGTAGTAATAATAGTAGTAGTAGTTGTAGGAGTAGAAGCAGTAGTATTATAATGCAAATATTGTCTTTGGGTTAGTACAACGTCCCCCACAACAAGCGTTGTAAGTTTAAATTTTGCATACGAAATTTTGTGGCTTTGTGCAGCTCCGTATATTACACAGTAATTTACTCTCTGAGTAGACTGCAGTTTACTGCTATTGGTAGTTTCAGTTCCTGACAAAGAAGAAACTTCTGGAGATTACCATCCTTATAAAAACTTTATTCATTAAAATGATTATCTTCTCGAGATGAGTTGTTAGAACGAACCACAAATCAATTTTAGCAAACATATGAAAATCTTCAAATACAGGATAAAAAAACGAAAGACTTGCCCTTTTCAGTAGTTTCCATGAAGAAGAAAAAATTCTAACCTCCTAGATGATATAGCCCTGGCACATCCAGACACGCAATGCAAACAAGGGCAAAGTAGTAAATGTGGCAACTATTTTCTGGTAACCAAACATCCCTCGAATGGAAATGTGGTAGACACTTTTACATCCAGTTGCGTGCCTGGACTAAACTATATCCACATTCGGTATTCCAGCAAGGTTGTTAGCTAAGTGCTCAAAGAAACAATCTGAGGAAAAAAAAACAATCTGAACTATTCTTTAATGTTCACAAAATCTATAACCCGCAGTCACGTCCAGGTTTTCGGGTAGTTTAATCACAGCAAGCTGTGGTTGAGAAAATAGTGCGTTGGGCTCTCTGATAAATACCGCTATGTATTGGCTATCTGGTGACCACGCAGGGTCATCTATATGCTGTTGAGAATCTGTAATTTGATATTCTTTTTTGCTGCTTCGGTCTTTAATCCATAAGTTGGCGTTCCCCTCTTTTTCGTGGCGGACAAACGCGATGTAACGACCATTAGGGGAGAAAACGGAAAACAGCTCGTCTTGGTCCGTTAGTGTAATGGGCGTGATTTTATCAAATGAAATGAAACCATCACTGCCCGTTGGGACTTCAAAATTCTGCCAAATCAAACCGGCGACTAAGGTAAAAAGCAGAAGCGATGATAATGTGAACACAAAGGATGAAAAACGACGTTTCGGCTGTGCCGATATTCTCCAATTCACAGGCACCACAAGGCTGTAACCTTTTTTAGCATGAGTTTGGATCACGGCCTGGGTTTTTCCGTCATCATTTAGTGCTTTGCGCAATTGTGTAATACACCGTTGTAATGTATTGGTCACTTCAACGGAATTCGGCCATACCTGCTCGATAATTTCCTGGTGACTGACCACTTCACCCTGGTGCTTCGCCAGAAGTAAAAGCACTTCCATGACCTTTGGTTCCATGGTGATTATTTTTTCTTCGCGGACGATGCGGTTTCTTGAAACATCAACCTTGTAGTCACCAATGGAGAATTGCTGTGATTTCATTTGCGCTTTTGATGAAATATTTTGTGAAATTGAGCCATATTATACCTTCGTGTCAACACAAAATACGTTTCTTTTTCAATTTTATCTTATCTCTAAGTTGTTGATTATATTAAACATCAGTAAGAAATCAGGTTTTCATTTTGCAAAACTCATAGGTAATTCTCGCATTGCACGTTAAGAAGTCGCTCAGTTCTTCATCAAAGTTTATTCCAAACGGTGAGACGCATTTGCATCCACACAAGGAAATTGATGTAATCTCAGTTGTTGTCAAAGGACGAATATCTCATCAAGGAACTTTGGAGCAAGGAACAATTCTAAAAGAAAACCATGTACAAGTTCAACGTGCTGGTGGAGAAGGATTTACACACAATGAAGTAAATCCTGATGATAAAGAAAACAGGATGATACAGATGTGGGTTACTCCAGAAAAACAAGGAGAACCTGCAGGATACAAGTCATATGTTTTGACTAATGGCAAAACAACTAGAGTCTATGGTGGGAGTGATACTCAAAATGAAACATTTTCAAGTAATACAATTGTAGATGTTGGACTAGTTGATGCAAATCAAAGTATATCATTTGATGGTGAATTCATTGCATACATTACACTTGGAAGTGGTACAATCAATGAAGCTGCAGTATCTGCTGGAGATTTGATTCATGGAACTGATTTGAAATTTCAAGCATTGCATAACTCTCAAGTAATTATTGTGAGACAAAAATCTTAGGTGATAGATTATGGTGAACGAAATAAAAAATTCACAACAGTTTGAACAACAGGTTCTAAACTCTGCAAATCCAGTCTTTGTTGACTTTTGGGCAGAGTGGTGTGGTCCATGTAGGTCCGTATCTCCTGTTGTCGAGGAGCTCTCAAATGAGTATGATGGCAAAGTAGATTTTGTCAAGATCAACGTTGATGAAAACGGCGAGCTTGCACAAAAATACAATGTCTTTAGTATTCCCACACTTGCCATTTTCAAAAATGGTGAAGTTGTATCTCAAAAAGTTGGGGCTTCTACAAAAGAATCCTTTCAAACAATGATAGACAGTTCATTGAACTAGTCTTTCATTTTTTTATTCTCTAGGCGTGAACTTTCCAAAAATTGTCTCATTTGTAATAAAAGATCCTGAGCTTTGTACCGATAGCGGAGATACAACAATAGGAATATCAGCTTCTGATAACCAATTAGATGCTTGGCCCCCTTCCCTGAGGGGGCTAGAAGAACTAGGAAACATTGAGTTCAGGAGAGGGAAATTCCAGAAACTCTAACCACGCAATAAACTTATAGGAAAAAGCAGAAGAATACTTCTCAAACAAAAGGAGTAGCAAGAGCTTTAGTTCCTTTCACTCAGAAAATAAATGAAATCAATAAAATAGATTTTCATCAATTGATTTGATGAAATTGATTTGATCAATAGAGAACGGTAAAAATCTACTGAACTTTAAAAAGGTCTTTGCTGTTAATTAAAGGATTTACGGTCGAGAATTCGACCCCTTTCTCCCAGAGAATAGCTGGGACTACAGGCAATCAGAGATATGCATCCAGTCTCGGAGTTACATTGGTCATCAGCACCCAAAGGGTCTAAGGACTATAAGTGGACCACTAAGATACCTAAAAATGAGTAAAGTATAAAAAAGGGACAAAATTAATGAGAATCCGAGTCATCAAACTTATAGCTGATTTGTAACATGCCAAGATCCGTTGTCGCTCTCGGAGGGGGCTGAAATGAATCATCAAGAATACTCAAGTCATCATCAGAATCAACCATTTTCTTCTTTTTTCCCTAAATTAAAAACCACAGTAAAGTAAGTTCACAATCGGGCCTTTAAAAATTGCAGACAAAAGAAGCAACTTTCAGCACAGTTATATTTATTAATCAACAGTAAATTTATTGTTAAAGTGATTGTTAAAAACATTTTAAAAGAAAACATTACTAACATCGATCTTATACGGCTATATACCCAGTAGTCAAAGAGGTATAAAAACCGAAAAAGAAAGAATATGAACCAACAAAACCGAATAAAGAAGAGGCTAGGAGAAATTATGTCTATTTATCGTCCATTTATATGCAAGCTATTTGTTTATATTTTTACTTCTAATGTTTCCGAATTAACCGACCCCGCATTCCGCCCAGATTGTCGAATCGGGGAAACGACTATTTCTAATTTAATCTGGTCTGGTCCCTGATACGCCTGCCAAATTTAATCGTCCTAGCTTATTTAATAGTGCCTAAACTAGCAAAACCGGGACCGACAGACAGACCGACAGAATTTGCGATCGTTATATGCCACTTGGTAAGTACCAAGTGCCATAAAAACGAGTTTTTTCAATTGAAATTTAGGAGCAATATTAAAATTGAAAACGAATGTAAATTATTACGTATATGACGGGGTTCACCTCCCGTCAATATCTTGCTCTTTACGCTAAAGTTCGAATTTTGTTCCAATTCTTCAAGAATGACTCCTGAATCACAAAGGCCATTTAATTAGAATACATAGGTCTTTTGAAAGTATTAAGAAAACTTCAGCGTAAAGAGCGAGGTATGGACGAGGGTGCAAACCCCTCATATACGCAACAATTTCTGTTTGTTTTAAGTTTTAATGTTGCTCCTTACTTTCAGTTGAAAAAAACTTGTTTTTATTTAATTTATGATCTATTTTAAATTATGCTGGGAAATCCGGTGCCCGTTTCATGGAAAATTCTCTTCCCCCATGAAAAATTCGTGCATGGAAAGATCCTCCCATGTAACCCCCTCCTTCTGACCCCCGACCAGAAAACATCCCCTGAAACGTCTGTGTATTTCCAAATAGTCAATACTATATGTAAACAATGGGCGAAGTTCAATGAGCTGCAAGTTCAACTTGCAGCTCTTCCCCGGAGGCATGTGGGGGATTAAGTCATCCTCAAAGACATAGTTATGAAATATTTCGACTATGACGAGAAAAATGGCTATCTCAAAATTTTGATCTGATGGCTTTGTAAAAACATGAGCTTGGGAGGGGGCCTGGTTGCCTTTCAATTTTTGAGTTGCTCAAAAACGGTACTTTTAGAATGAACCCTTAATCACAAAGGCCGTAGAATAAATAGTTGAAATTATTAAAATTACTTTAGCGTAAAGAGCAAGGTATTGTTGACGACATGAACCCCCGTATATACGTAATAAGTTCGTTTGAAGTTTTAATGCTGCTGAAAAAACTTTTTATTATTGATTTTCTCATTGTTTTTTTTTAAATAATGCTAGAAAATCCTACGCCCTCTTCATGGAAATTCTGTTCCCTCCGATAAATTCCTGCATGGAAAGATCCTCCCAGTTAACTCCCTAAATTTGCAACAAAACTACAAATATTCAGATTTAAAACCCATTTTATTCAAATATTGTTATTATTTGCTCATCAAATAGGTACAGTTGTACTTAGTAACTAAATACAAACAGCAAACGATCAACCCCTAAATAAAATTCAGCTTTTAGATAAAAGAAGAGCAGGGACGTTTCTGATTTCATACAAACTCAATGAAAAATTGATTCTATTCGCCTATTCAACAGCACCTCTAATTTTCTCATGTTTAGAAGTTGAAATTATTTTCAGCCTGAAATTCTGACGCAACGTTAAGCTCAACTAGCGGGCATTTGTTGTAGATTGTAGAACTACCAGAGGATGGGATCCATCTAAAAATAATGACAGACACCGAAGGCTTGCAGTTCCTTTTATATATCCTTAGAAAACATTCACTACAGTGACAGATTGTCCAAAGTAATGCCAAGAATAAGGAAAATTTAGTAACAGCTTAAAGCCCTTTACAAACAAGGCATTATTCGAATTATCTCATAGCATTTAGTTTTTAGTGGATATATTTCCAATCAAAAGCATGAACCTTTTAGAGGAGCAGAGGCAAATAGCCTTTAAAAAGATGGCGCTTACTTGAATTCATAGAAACAGTGCAATTTGTATCCTGTTCTGAAGTAAAATCTAAAATACCATAGCTTTTTCTTTACCGCGCACCATTCTAATGGTTGGCAGGCAGCACCCGCCGGAAGTGACCGGTGCGCTGGCGATGGCGCATTTTGTCGAACGGCTCATGCAGGGCAGTGACTGTGGGGCTGACAGTTCAGCCAGCGCGCTGTGCCGGTTTTACCGGCAGACCAACCTGGTGATGGTGCCGTTGATGAATCCGGACGGCGTGGCCTTGGGCCACTGGCGTCACGGCTTGGGCCACCTGGATCTGAACAGGGATTGGGGTCCGTTCACACAGCCGGAAACCCGCGCATTGCGTGATCTGGTCGACAAGCTGGCAGCTGCCGGCAGGACACCGGTGTTGTTCCTGGACTTCCACTCGACCATGCGTGATCTTTTTTATACCCAGTCGCGGCAGGAAGAAAAGGCCCATGAGGCGTTTGGCAGCCGCTGGCTGGCGTCAGCCAAAGCAGCGGGGGTGCAACCCATTGAACAGCAGCGCCGCCACAATGAAGGGCGCCCCACGGCAAAAAACTACATGTTTGCGCGGTTTGGTATCCCCGCCATAACGTATGAGTTGGGTGACGAAACCCCGAGAGAGCACATTCGCCGTTCCGCCCACGGCATGGCGGATGCATTGGTCGGCATGTACCACCACGATAATGGCAGTGCGCCACCAGCCGTGGACCTGCGCATTACCGGCGGCACAGTGATAGATGGTACTGCTGCAGCCGCTGACGGCGCCGCAGTCAGCATAGAAGTGAGCGGTGCGCAGATCAGTTATATCGGGCCGGTACGTGACGTACCTGCGTCCCGGCATATCGACGCGAGCGGCCTGATTGTGTCGCCGGGTTTTATTGACCCGCATACACACCTGGTCAGCGACCTGAGCAACGCCTCTACTGCCGCCAACGAAGCGTATCTGCGACAAGGGGTAACCACGGTATTTGTCGGCAACGATGGTGATGGTGGTGGCATGGCCACGGCGCCTCCAACTCCCCCCAATGTCATCAGATCCGGTCGAGATTTAAAATAAGAACTCTGAGACAAAATATCATTCCAAACATCAAATTTCATTAAGATCCCATCACCCGCTCATAAGTTAGAAATACTTCATTTTTTCTATTTTTTCCGAATTAACCGGCCCCCCTCCCCCCAGATGGTCATTTCGGGAAAACGACTATTTCTAATTTAATCTGGTCCGGTCCATGATACGCTTGCCAAATTTTATCATCCTAGCTTACCTCGAAGTGCCTAAAGTAGCAAAACCGGGACCGACAGACAGACAGACCGACAGAAATTGCGATTGCTATATGTCACTTGGTTAATACCAAGTGCCATAAAAAGAAAAAGAAAAATAAAACATTGTGCTGAAATGGCTTTTTACTTAGGCAGCGCTATTGTGCTGCCTATGATTCCAAATACATAAGATTCATTTAGTTTAGTGTTGCCCACCAAAGAAAATTCGCCTGATTTTCAAAAAAGAGAGAAAAAAGCCTCATAAAATCAAAGAATCTTAATGAAAATCACACTATCAAATTCAACATCCCAGAAAACCCTATTGGAGAGGTTTTAGTTTCCTGATTATTATTATTTTTTGCAGGGCTGGGTGATCGCATTGAACTAATGATCATAGAATATCGGATGAGGGCTAATTCAAACGGAATTTAAAAGTTTTAGTGCCCTTTTTAAGTGAACTAAAAAGTTGGAGGGCAACTAACCACCCCCACGCCCCAATTTTCCCCAAATCATCCAATCCAAATTTTGAGAGGGCTACTTAGCTCAGCAATGTTTAAAGGTCCAGTAACTATGTCTCTGAAGATAAAATGACCCCCCCCCACACTGCTCCTGGGGAAATGTCTTAAATTTATACAATATACCGATTGTTTAGTTATAGTATTTGTTACTGGGAAGTAGGCACACATATTCCTGACGGGAGTAACTCCCAGCCAATCTTTAGTCTGAAAACAGTTGTTACCTTTTTATATGGGTGCCTGAAGCGTGTATTTCTCTTTGTACAGTCAGTCAGTTGGTTTATGATCCTCATAAGAGTACACGTTCTTTTTTTTTTATTGCAACATAATTTATTTGTTTACCCCGTATTCCAATAACCTAACCGCCAATAAATAGAATCTTGAAAAATATCTTCACTAAATTCTCCATGATTAATTGAGGAGAGCTTCAAACCATTAAAGGCCGAGAAGTCTGATGCATCTGTTGGAATCCACTTTAATACTCCTCTAGCGTCCTCCGACTTTATGATCTCGTTAAAAAAACCTGATTCTACTAACTCGATACCTTCCTGTTGATAATCTGAATCAAAAACATGACCTATATCTGATGCTAAGGGATCAGGAGGGGCAGCCGACAAGCCCTCTACATCCTCGATAAATTTTTTTTCAGAACCAGAGTCGTATTCTATCTCATAAGAATCGGGAGACGTGTTAACCAAGTCATCTGAGAAATTCATAATGATTTGGGGTTTGAGAACCCCAAGTTTTTGAAAAAATGGATCTCGAGTGGGATTATCTCGACCCAAAAGTTGCTGATCTCTTGTGTAATATCTTGTATCTCGATCAAAATCCTTAAGCCCCATGACTCCTAAAAAAGTATTGGGGTCAATCGTCGACGCATCTGTGAAATCAGTAAAATCTTCACCTGTAAAATCTTGATCGACACCAGTTTGGCGACCTCCTTGAGCCTCAGGCCCCAGTTTCCCCGAACGCTGATCACCGATCTCAAATCCCGAAGAATAAAAAGCATCAAAATCTTTTTGAGTTCGGTAGTATTTGGTATCAAAGAAATCTCCAGAGCCTTTCACCGTCGCCTGCACCAACACCTCACCCTGACTCCCCTGAATCACGCCCCGTGATTTGAAATCTACCTTGCAAGAATAGTTATGAATATGAATGCTATGAAGGAAAAGTAGCTTAGACTCGGAATAAGTGAAGGTGACAAGATGATATTGTTCATCTAGAGGATCGACCGAATGGGATAGATTCAGTTACGTAGGTATTATTATTCACAAAGGTGGTGGATACAGTGAGAGAGTAGAATAGCCCGGGGTGTTTTTCACAGTTGAAAAAAGTTTGATAAATTAGGAAGATAAGTCTGCGTCCACTATCTGGAAGAAAGACTAGAAGCATCGGATGATATTAATCAAGTATCGTTCTGAAACATGGGCGCTCGAAAAACAGGATTAGGATTTGTTAGATATTTTTTAGAGGAATTGTCAACGTATTCCGTTGAGTACCTGTCTGACTGACTGTAATTGAAATAGTAAATTCACGAAAAGTGTAGCTCTTTCCCGCTTTTTAGGACTATAATGAGATAAAGGTTGGAATGACACGGACTGTTCTGTGAATGAAGGATGACAGATTGTCAAAGATCGTCATTTTGGCTAACGGTCCAGGGCTAAATGAAAAGCAGGTCATCCTCAACTTGGTTGAGAGGAGTTCATAAGTAAGGACTTGATAGAAATAGATACTTATTGGAAAGGTTTAAAGAGGGAAGCTTTAAAAAGATTGGAATTGAAGAGAAGTTTGCATTGCTGTGTTGGGCTCAGGCGGCTTGGTGCTGCATTGAATTAGTAGTAGTAGTAGAAATTCCATCCTCACCACGTGACTTGTATTGTTTGCGATTTTTGTTTGCGTTTTGTTTGCGTCAAATTGTTTTCGACATGTTTGTGTCGTATGGTTCTTTCAAGATCTATTATGCACTTTGGGGATTATGTTTATATTTGGGGATATTATGTTTTGATTGAGATCTTATAGAATGTAACCACAGGGTTTATTTTCACTCTTATTCTAAGGCAAGAGTATAAATTTTGGTTCCCGTGAGAAAAAATATATTTTCCAGAACCTATTTTCCAATATCTAAATCTACTTCAATCTGCGCGCTGCTTAATCAAAAAGGTATGACCATACATTCCTGTAACGGCAAGAACGTAGGTTTAAGCTAAGGCATTTGTACAAGGTTTTACTAGGGGTTTCAATTCACGGAAACGTACGAGGAGGGGTAAACTATAGTTTCCATGGTTTAGGAAATTGGAATATTTTTTTCTTCAGTGAAAACTGCAAGAAAACCGGTAGGCTATTTGTCAATTCAAATGTGAAAAAGAGTATTTTCCAATGAAAGTGAGAAAAAATTTATTTTCCAAAATCTATTTTCTAATATCTAATTCTACCTCCATCGGCGCGCTATTTAATCGAAGGTATGACCAGACATTCTGATAATGGTAAAAGTGTAGGTTTAAGCTGAATCATTTGTACAAGTTTGACCCAGGGCGTCAATTCACCGAAACGCACGAGGAGGGGTAAACTATAGTTTTCACAGTTTAATAAGTTGGAATATTTTTTTCTTCAATGAATATTACAAGAAAGCCAGTGTTTGTCAATACAAGTGCGAAAAAAGGGTATTTTTCAATGAAAATGCGAAAAAAAAAATTTCCAAATTCTGTTTTCCAATATCTAAGTCTATCTCCGTCCGCACGCTATGTAATCGAAGGTATGACCACATATTCTGGTAACGGTAAAAGCTTAAGTTTAAGTTAAACCATTTGTACAAGTTTGATCCGGGTCGCCAATTCACTGAAACGCACGAGGAGGGGGTAAACTGTAGTTTTCATAGTCTAGGAAGGTGGAATGTTTTTTTCTTCAACAAAAATGACAAAAAATGTATTTTTCAATGAAAATGCGAAAAAAATATATTTTCCAAATTCTGTTTTTCAATATCTAAATCCATCTCCGTCCGCACGGTACTTAGTCGAAGGTATGACCATACATAAAACGTCTTCAAATTTCTTGAAGCGTCTTGAAAACTTTCTTGAAGAAAAACGTCTTAAATACGTCTTGAAAAGCCTTGAACTAACTTGAATCACGTCGTGAAGAAAATTGCCTTGAAAACATCTTGAAATATTTTGGAACGTCTTGAAGAAAAATGTCTTGAACTAACTTGAACTAACGTGAATAAAATTGACTTAAAAACATCTTGAAATATTTTGGAACGTCTTGAAGAAAAATGTCTTAAAAAACATCTTGAAATCTTTTGAAGAAGACTTGAAGAAATATATCTTAAAAAACCTCTTGAAATGTCTTGAAACGTCTTGAAAAATGTCTTGAAATGTTTTGAAACTTCTTGAAAAATTTCTTGAAGAAAATGTCGTAAAAACGTCTTGAAATGTCTTGTAAATGTCTTGAAGAATTCTTTTGAGAAAACATTCACAAAAGTATTACGTAACACCCACGTCTGCAAAATTTGCTACACTCACTTAAAACCGCAGATTTCACAACTTGACTAGCGGGCCCTATGGATTTCGCCTACACCCTTAGGCTTATAAACATTTAACTTTTACATAACAAGCAAATAATTCTCGAAGAAAACATTTACATAGGTGAACAATCTATTATTACGTAACAACATGTGCGCGAAATCAATACCAACATCTTCGAGGATGACAAACTTCAAGTATACCCCCTATCTGTGCGCTTGAAGGTATTGAGGGGATACTACTGTGGTACCGGTATAAATTAAAGTTCAAATAATTTCTTCAATTTCAGAATTCTACACAAACTGGATCTGCAAGGCGGGATTTTGAATGCCAGACTGATTTTGTTCCAAACAGAACATCATGGACTCAAAAGCCGTTAAACTTCTCTCTCACTGATAGTATGGAAAAAATCCAAAGGGTAGGTGATAAGAAAATCCGTTAGTGAATATAACGTTTATAACCTACTTGGCCATCTTATTGGGATAATCCCAATTTTATTGATTTATTTGACGAATTTGATTTATTTTATTTGATAAATAAATAAATTTTATTTGATGAAGAAATCGTAAAGAATAACTATAATATGTGCACCAGGATCCGTCGGGGTTCCTCCCTGGACCAACTTTTATTGAGATTTCAAACATCAGTTTACCAAACTTTTTAACTTTAAATGTGTAAAAATTCAAATTGGAAACTGAAACGTGTTATTTAATCAGTATATGACCGTTTCTAAAGATTTTCTTCTAATACTAGTTTACCACCTTTGGGCTTTTTGTAGCATAATAAAGGACATTTCTTTTTGTCGTTTATATCAGCCATCATTTCTAAAGGGATCCACGTGAGACTCTGTGGTTCAAGGCTTTTCTTCTTTTGCCTTTAAAGTTTATCTGGCTGCTAGTCTACAGTGTCGTTGGCATGTTACAGTCCAAATGCATTTTCAAGAGTGAACATGAATGCTTATACTATGCTTGGCAACGCTTGTTTTCAACCACCTTACTTTTTCCGACATTCTTCCCATGAGCACCCACGGAGTGAGGAAGTGAAAGAACCAGCATTTCATTCCCTCCACTTCAAGTTAAAAAAAAACTTTTTAATAGTATAAATTGTTCACCACAACTTATTGTTTCTCAAGAAGACTACATTTGTAGGTACCTGTGTTTTTTGCTTAAAATTAGTAATTAAAAAAAAACCGATCTTCTACTCAGAATGAACGCATGATGCCGATAATTTCTTCAGTTATTTTTAGAGGATCAAGACTAGTAATATTCAAGCATTCAATAAATTTATTTTAAGAACATAAACACATAAATAAGAAATAAACAACAAACACAACAATTAAGTTAGAACATTTATAAATGTCTTACAGGACAAAAAAAGGCAAAAGTGGATGCTATAATAAAGAACAAACCATAGGTGATTTTTTTTCGTGAAATTTTCTGCACGTTGAATTTTCTCTCCGTGAAACTTGTACTTTGACTTTTATCCTCTTGAAACTGATTTCGTTCATAGAACTTGCTGCATGCTAATTTCTGTTTGCGAAACTTGCTGCGGGTTGATTTTTCTCTGAGTGAAACTTGTACATTGATTTTTCTCCTCAGGAAACTTATTTTGTTCTTGGAACTTGTTGCTTGCTGATTTTTGTTCGTGGAACTTAATGCATACTTACTTGCTTGTACTTGTACTGGAACCAGAAAAAGATGGCTCCCCCGGCACGTAGAAGACTACGTATGGTTTACTTCCATTTATTGCGGCCTTGTGGCAACTCTTCTGTAAAATGGAGCCAGCAGGTCTCCTAGCTTTTGCCAAATTTTTGAAATCCGCAAATGGAATCAAGGTCATTTTTGGCAGGTGCCCACCAATTCTTCAATTGACCGCCAAGTCTTCTGTGCCGATCTGGCGACGGGGCAGCTAGAAGCACTTGATTTATGATGTGGCCATTGAGCCTTCAAAGGACATGGCCAAGTCAACGCAGTCTTCTCTGTTTGACAATCGTTGCTGTGGACTTGATGTAATAGCAGCGGTGGCTTCGTGAGTGCCCTAGACTGTTGAAAATAACAATAAATACTGCAAGCCAGTTCACTTTAGCATACAGGAAGAAGATAGAGTACATAGTTGTGCTAGCAGAAGTCTTAAGCATTCCGAGGTACATTCACCCGTGAACTTGATGAAGCAGCTCAAAAGAGTTAGCAAAAAGCATCCAAAAGCATCATTCAAAAGCATCCAGAGCTACAAGTACGCTAACGTTCCATTTCCAAAGTGAAAGCAACTGCAATTTACACAAGGCCACTCTAAATGAGTCGGTTTAAAACATGTGTTTTTTGAAGAATCCGTCACTAAAATAACTATTGCAAAGCTGCTGGATAAAACCATAGAGAACGGTTCCAAATATATAATTAAGGCTAAATGACATTTAAAACAGGTATAACCACATTCTATTGCTCAAAAATAATGCATATCTTGAGACATGTTCTGCTTTAAGTCGTTTAGCTGCGATCGTTGAGAGATTCATCTTTACAATTGGTTCTGATATTTATCATGAATACTTGTGTTTCTCAGGTATTTAGAATAGAAAATTATTCTATTGCTCAAAACAGCTTTTAAGGCAACTCTTGCTGCTTTTAATTCATGAAACAAAGCGTGGCAACTTTTATTCCATTCTGACCAGACTTACATCCGGTAGACATTTTTTGACTTAACTACCTTACCTTATAATAGTAATAAAGACAAATATTTTAACAAAAATTTCGTAATAAAAACGCTTACATTCAACGTCAAAGGTCTCGAAGTATTTAAAACCTTAATATCAAAGCATACAACCACGTTTTATAACAGTTATACATTTAAATTGCCACAGTCCTACTAGCACAACCACCTACCCCCCTTGCGTCTTGCGTTTTAATTCTCCAGTCAGTCTTTGACATATTCTCACACTTATCTTCGCACACTTATCAATTACATCGGTTGATCAAACCTATCGATCGCCTCTCCATTTGCATGCCATCATCCCTCATCAGTATGGACAGAATGATTGCCTCTTGCGTTCGTGTGCACATTGTAAGTTGTTATAAGTAATAAAACATTTTATTTGAAATTAAACGTAAAAAAACAGCTTCCATTAAGATTTATTTCGATTAAATTGCTTTGGATGCATTGTCATATGATTTGGGCATTTGGTATGAAAGTGAAGTATTGCAGGGCTAGCAATTGACACTGCTCTGTGACACTTTTAAACACGAATGACAGGTACGACGATGATGACTTTTGTGATGACGTACTTACAGTAAACCGAGAGAGAAAAATACTATATTATCAAAACCTTAACAGATGTTTCACAAAGTAAACAGAACTTAGAGGGAAATGAACGAGTCATGCACCGACCAGTTGTGCATTCAAATCTTATGACAGAGACATGCGCATTTGATGATTCTATTGTGTTTCCGTCAAACCTGTTTCGCAATCACAATTGAAACGAGAGACTTTGAATGCACTTTTCAATTTGAATCTAGAGTCTAAGTTATTTACTGGCCCTGTTTATTGTTCGTATATGAAAAAAGTGTGTGGAAAACGACATGTTACCCGATTTCAACAATTTACATACAGCTTATAAACTCCATGAGTAAAAAGTAAGCAGCATCTCCCCGCATGAAAACACCTTCATACGTTTGACAATGCTCGTATTGATACTCAACTGTATGACCTGAGAGAACTGAGTAGACATAATGAAACTGTGCGAAAGAATTGAATAATATTGGAGTGAGCTGTGTCCCACCTTGGATAACAGGAGCAAGCATTTCGAGGTGGCAATGAATCAGGGAAACTTTAAATCGAGGGAACTATCTTGAAACATTAAAACTTATTAGTAAATTTGACGCTATACTGAAACAGCATTAGACTCCTGTAGTATCATCAGTGGTAGGTCCTACATCGAACAGGATTCAAAATTATTTAATTTAATCAATCAGCAATACACAGACTATCAGAAATTAAGGAAGAAATTGAACAGGCTGTTTATGTGGCGATTTTACTTGACGAAAATATGATATTCCTGACAAGTCACAACTCTCAAGTATTCTGGGATACGTTGGCGCCGGAAATAAAATCTATGAAAGATTTATCGGCTACACTGATGTTGTAAGGATAAACAGCCACTTCCCAAATTAAACACGTTCAGTACATTTACGAAGTAATTTTGATATATATAAAACTAAGAGAACAATAACCAGTTTGCACTTTTCTCTCTGGTAGAGCCTCTTTACATGGCCCCCCCAAAAAAAATCCTGCGTACGGGCCTGCTTTATTTACGTAACGCTGCCGTTGAATTGTTTCCATGTCGAGCCTATGTCCATTAATGTGAATTTAAAAGTCCCTAGTGGCTCTCTAGATTGAAACTTTCCTTTTTCTTAACGAAGTGAGAGAACTCCCACGAACTCATAGCGCATGGTATGCTCAGATTTCCTTTGCAACACAATCTTGCGAAAAAGTAGTATACACTATGAATTTACAAGATTTAGGTCACTCAATCTCCTCAATGTAATACTCAAGTCGCTCACATGATTGTTGGATTAATATTTTCTATAAACAATACATTGAAGTGTGAGCAGTATTCCATGGAGGCATGGATGATAATACTTGTCACTATATTCATTTGTGCTTTCTTAGTCGTGGTTATGTTTGTTCTGTATCAGTTTTTCTTTGTGAACTAAAGGAAAAGACATAAAAGGATATTCAACGTAAGGATTAATTTTAGACAAAATATTTAAAATAGACTTTTTCAGCCTTTTCAAGAATGTATATGAAAAGGGAGGATGGTAATTCTGGGGTTTCAATTCACGAAAATTTAGGGATTTAGCGTAAAATGTATTTTTGGATATACCCCCACCCAAACAAAAAATGAAGCCTCTGTCAAAAATCCCCTTCATTGAAGAATTACCAGGTATTGAGTTCTTGGATCTTGCGAAGCTAAAACGCTTCTCTTCCACCATACAAGACGCGTCAATTTTTTTTTTGAGGGGGGTGTCAATTAATTCCAATGGATATTTTGGCCCTTCTCTTAGATTCCGAAAAATGACTTTTTTGATTTTTTTAGTAAAATTGAAAACAGCAAAATTGTTTTGAGTTTTTTTCTGTTTTTTTTTTCTTAGTTTCGTTGAGAAGTGCTGAGGAAAGAGAAAAAGAGGAATTTCAACACAATAAGTATTTTACAAACCTAAAGATAATTTAAACGGGTGTAACTAATTACACCCAAAATGTATTTTAATTAAAAACAAAACTAATAAAGGAGGTCTTTTAAAATTTAGGGTCCATTTGATTAAGTCTCCGAGACAATAATAAACTAAATTGGAAAAAATGTAACACTTCATTACACCATTAAAGGGTATTAACAACTTCCTATAAATCTAGCACAATTAACTACCGTAAACTAAAAAATGAAGCAACAGTGCCAGAAATAACGACAGGATTCTAATGGTCTAAACAATCATCGTTTTTGCGTATAAACGGTTAAGACATCTATTAAAAAGTTTGAAGAAGGGCTATGGGAAAATTCTTTAGCTGGGAGGCTATTCCGCAGGGAATTAACTATTGAATTAATTAATTTAATAAATATTTGGCGACACTACAAATAACGATTGCCTTTAATAGATTGAACCCCATTTAAACGAAAAATTAATACTCCCTACGACTGAAGCTGCGTCCCTAAAATAGCAACGTAATCTCCATATCCCTCTATGCTAGCGAGTGCTGAAAAGTGAACCAGCAGTTCAAAACGAGAATTTTCTCATTCAACAATATGAACCTGAGAAGAATTCTAAATATATGCTGGCAACACTGCTGTTCTAAAGAGAAAGAGGTAGACATATTTGAAACATGTCCTTCGCAAGCAACAAAGCCGCCTTCCTCAGACTACTCATGATTAGATATCAAATGACCGAGGAAGACGAGGTAGTCAAAACCACATATGTCAAACTTACGACCGAGATCCAAGGATGGCTAGCCCGCCATTCTCATACATATCACTAATCACATTCATATATTTGTCTGGATAAACCTTCGCTAAAGCTCTTCTGTTGACAGAATCGGATGGTTGCTCATAAACTATAAAACTGTGGACCAAAGGTGTTAGATAACTCATGCACTTCTCAATTATTAACCTAAGAGTGCTGGGTTGGGAGGATGTCATAAATAAGGATTTAAAAGAAATGGGAACTTCCTGGGAGGGTGTAAAGAGGGAGGCTTTGAATATATTGGGATGGAAGAGGAGGTTGTGTAGCTGTGTTGGCCTTAGGCGGCTTGATGCTGTGGTGAGTTGTTAGTTGTAGTTAGTAATCTACATCAGGAACTCGCTACTAAAAATATTAGTAAACTTGCAATTTTAAAAAAGGTGGAACAACTTACATATATACATAAAAATAATAATAATAATAAAAAAAAAAGATCAAAGTCCCAACTGTGAATGATGAAATAGTCCAAGTATGTATTTTAGGAATATGTAGCAACTTTTAACAAGTTTATACTTAATCCTTGTAATTTTTACAAGTAGGGTATTTATCAAAGATAATGACACACTTTTTGTTCATAATCTGGGCTCATTTGAGCTGAAATTCAGGCTTAGTTTTGTGACAAATCAAAATTGGATTTCTTAGAGAATTCTCTGAATTATTGGGACAGAACTGGGTAATTTTGATCCAATTTCTCTGAGAAAAATCACACATATGTTCTGCTCCTATGATGTTTATTAAATTTGATTTATAATTTTATGTACAGGTATTAAAACAAGGTTCAAGGTATGGATAGGAAATATACATTGCAGTTTATTGTTTCAGGTTATCCTAGCTACTCGTGGCCTGCTAGCTGGTACAGAAGAGGCTTCAACTCAGGATCTTGTCATAGCCAGTAAGTCTTTTCCCATTTAGCCAGTAAGCATCAAACAGGGGCACAAATTCACGAAAATTTAGGGGGAAGGGCATGAATTTTTTTTAATCTTTTACATTAATAAAGAAACAAAAATTGTGTTTTTTTAAAATTGAGGGGGAGGGGAAGGGAAGAAAAGCAGTTTTTTGCTTTGTTTTTCACAGTGAAAATGGCTAAAAGGCAATTTTCAAAAGCTATCTTTTACCATTCATTTATTTTCTCTGAAATTGAAGTTTCAAGTCTTATTTTTTTGTGAATTAAAGTTTCAAATAGTAAGTAGGGAAAGGCTTGATATTCCTTTTTGTTGTGCTATGGATTGCTTGTCACTTTTTTAAACTATATCAAATTTTATCGTTTTTTACTTTATTGTGTGTATTTTAATAAAGATTTGGCAACCTAACCTTTACCATCTGAAAATCTAAAACTAAAAAAGGAATAAGCATTAAAGCATTTCAAGATCTATTTTGAGATTCCGGAAAGTTCTTTTTCGTAATTACTACTACTACTACTAACAACTAACTGCTGCATAAAACCGCTTGAGGTTGCTTCAGCCATGAACGCTTCTGTTCCGTCCCAATCGATTCAAAGTGTCCCTCTTTACTCCCTTCTAAGAAGTTCGTATTCCCTTAATTATTTCCTTATGATATCCCCCCAACCCATTCGGGGACCTGATTTTTGTTTGCTCCTTGACGGTTGGCCAACAAGGACAATCTTTGGTAATCTGTCATCCTTCATCTGCAAAACGTGTCTTGCCATCTCATCCTATCAACTAGGGTGCAGCTATTGCTGTAGCCATGATTTAAGGCTGTATGCTTGTTGTTCGACAGGCTTTACTCCAAGTTTGTTTAAATAGTTGGAGTGAACTCTGCGACCGTGATGATTTTGTAATGAATGCGTTTTGGCTGTGTGGACTCAACTGGACCAAGTCTCAGGCCTCAAAGACCCATGGCTTCCATACACCAGGGGCTGAGTTAGCAGAGCCATGCCAATTACCTTTCTCCCCCAAGCCATGAGTTTCTATCGGTGAGACTAGAACTCGAACTTGAGTCCCGGCGTCCAGTCGGCGTGGGCAGATTATCCAGAACGATCTGTCTGCATTGCAAACAGAAAAAAAAAAGTTTTTTTTCATTTTAGATGAAATCAAGTAATACGCCTGCCAAATTTCATCGTCCTAGCTTACCTGGAAGTGCCTAAAGTAGCAAAACCGGGACCGACAGACAGCCCGACAGAATTGGTGATTGCTATATTTCACTTAGTTAATACCAAGTGCCATAAAAATACATAAAAAAGAGTATTTTGCTTTTTTGATTACTGGTAATTCATCTGAAAGCACGGGAAAACATTCTCCTTCTGGATTCAAAAACGAGCTACTGCTTGGAAGATAGCGATTTGTGTAAACATTTGTTGCTCTGTTTATTTTCAGACCAAGCTTCCACTAGCTCCACGACTCCCGAAATTGGGCATAGGCCCCACTGGTGGAGGGGGGCAATATTTTTTTGAGGGATCATGAATCGTACGAGCAAAATCAGTTGACTAAACTTTGGAGCCTTAACTTTGAAAAAAAAAACATGATTCATGTGAATGATGTCACATTCATGCATTTAAAGAACAAAAACGATACATAATGGTATTACAATGATGTCATATATTGTATGAAAGGTGGTATTTTCCAATTAAAACAGTATTTTCCAATAGTATGAAATACCCCTAGAGGACGACGTGTAAAAAGATACGTGTAAAGTTAATGGCCTTTTAAGTTTCCTTCAGTGAATGCACGTAAATTTTGAATAACAAAATTTAATTATCACAAGAGGGGATTCAGGATTTTAAAAATGCCTGTGTGGGACATGGCCCCTAATCGGCTGGAAATCACTGCACTAGCCTTTTATGTATTATTATTGTACGTGGCTATGGTAGGTTATGATTTGGAATGTATCTGAAGAGCTGTACCACTTTCAATTTGAAAGAGCTATTATTTTTGGGACCCACCAGTTGGGTTCTTAGCTATCGTGGGTTCCCGTCCGATTGTTTCCGGTCTTCCGGATGGTTCTGAAAATAATTCCTCCCTTTTTTTTAACCGGAATTTACATCGCTTGTACAGCAGAAATTATTCATAAGCTATAAGTGCGTCTTAAGCCTAATAAAAATTTAAGATTTGTCATTGATAAATCGTTTATTATTAATTTGAAAATTTCGAATACAGTCATTTGTAAATCACTTTAAGATAGCGTGTCACCAATCAATGTGGATAGCACAAAGAACAACATTGGACGTGAAAAAAAAGCATATTGAAAAAAAAATCACTTTCAAATAATAACCCCAACTAGGTGAGAGCATCCTAGCCTAACATTAAATATTAGGAGTCACGTGCGGGTGCAAAACCAATTGAATAGTATCAAGAAAATGATTTTATCAGGAAGTAACCAATTCCCTGATACGCATCAATTGTTGACAAAAACCCCAGTCATCTATAAATCATTTGTAGATAGCGTGCTGTCTATCACTGTGGATAGCACAGCAAACAACAATGGACATGAAAAAAAAAATCAAATTAGAAGACAGAAGGAAAATAAAACTTTAAATAATAAGCCCAAAACTGAATGAATGCATACTAACTTAACATTACAACAGAAGATCTCATATACAAGTAGTAAACGGCTTTGATTTTAATAGAATTCATTTCTAAAAAAATTTCATTTCAAAGAAAAAAATTAAAAAGGTTTCTCTCAAGATTTCCCTAAATATAAAGAAAATAATAGAGTTACAAAAAACAAAGTTCAAGTTAGCTACATTTGAATTTCTTTTGGCACATCTTCATCCTGTTCGAACGTGACATCACTATAATACGAGCCGTTTCAAGCCAATTCTGAATCCTGAAAAATAAACAGCTTCAATTTATTAGTTTATCTTTTTCTAAGAGAAAGACAATTTATGCATCGTTTTAATTGCGTATGAGAAACTTTACTAATTGTATAACGCAGTTAACATTCAAAACCCAGTTGTCATGTAAATTGTATCAATTAGCTAGTGAGTTTTATTAGCACCGAAAGGGAAAGGCCAGAAGATGCTGAATCTGTGGAAGTATTTGGTTTGAAGAGGAAATCTGAGCTGATCGATCGCTTTTCAAAAAAGCCTGGGAAGTGATGACGCTAATTACGTTATGTTTAATTCTACCAGAGATTTGTTACACTTACTTATGTTCATGAATCCTACGATTTATTCCTGTTCGCAAACATCCAAAAATTCTCTTTTGCTATTGTTATATGTTCCTTGTATCTTAATCGCAGTTGTGCTATCATTAAAGTTTTCTTTTTGTATGAGCAAATAAATTAATTAAAGATAAAACAAGAATTCCAGCCTTCTTTTTCGTAACCTCGCGGGCTTTCAGATGGATGTGATGATCATAAGTCGTTCCTCTGCCTGCTCTGAGTGACTCTTGGTAGTCCCTTTTTCTCACTTGTTTTTGTTGTAAAATAGTCACTTATTTCGGGAGGCTCGTTTCGACCGACCCCTTTTGCTTTCTTCTTTTAACAGTAAATCCATTCCTTCATAATATATTGATCTCCCACTAGCCTTTTGCATTTTTATGGCACTTGGCCGTCGGCCAACTGCCATATAGCGACCAATATTTCTGTCTGTCGGTCCCGGTTTCGCTAGCTCGGGCACTTCCAGATAAGCTAGGACGATGAAAGTTGGCAGGCGTATCAGGGACCAGATCAGATTAAATTAGAAATAGTCGCTCCCCCGATTCGACCATCTGGGGGGGGGGGTAGTAGAGGGACGGTTAATTAGGAAAAATTAGATTAAATGAGGTATTTTTAACTAACGAACAGATGATCGGCTTAATGAAATTTGATATTTAGAAAGACCTCATGTCTCAGAGCTCTTATTTTAAATCTTGGAAAACGCTTAGAGTGGAGAGATCGGGCTAAAACTTGGTGGGAAGAATAAACTTAAAGTCTAGATACGTGATTGACGTAACTGGACCGGATTCGCTTCTAATGTATCGAAATGTATGTTGACCATATAATGTATCAAAATCACAGATGAGGACATTACTGATGAGACGGAAGTATGAATTCAAAAAGAAACCTCAAATACGACCTCAAAACAGGTAGGCACATCCTCACCACATTGTGGATAACAGCCCATTTATCGATAGTGAGCAAGGTTCAGTTTCTCAGTGAAGAACAGATGCATTTGTTTTTAACTCTATGAGAGCTTGACTGAGTTTTTGAAGTTATTGAAACCAATACATCTGAGGAGAATGACTTCAGATGAGCAGTCGATTTGATTCAGTAGTCAAGCTAGGTTATAATTTTCTTGAACATACATTAGAGAAATTTTCAAATAGCGTACGCTTCAAGCTGACGCTTTTAAAGTGATATTAAACACCGTGTTGTTACCGCGGCTTCCAATAGTCTCTAAAGTACCTAATTTTTCAAACTGAATAAATTTTAAAATGTGAAAACAAAGCAGTAAAAATTATGCATCTGAAGAAATTAACAACATTAACATGTAAAACTAAAATTTACACATGGTTTAAATTTATCATTTTTTAAATTGTAAATTAAAAGTCAAAAGACACACAGGATTCATTTCATGCCATTTTTGCATCAGTATCATCGTTTTTATCTTACTGAAAATACAAAAAACGAAAACAAAAGAAACAAAGTAAGATATTATCTCAAAACCCTCTATACTGTTAAAATTGCTGAGGCAACACCAATCTCAAAATTTAAGCAGGTGTATCTCTATCTTCTACTTGCAGCATGACCATGCGTTTTCAGCCTTACCTAGCATCTTAAATTCAGTTGTTACGTGGGAACTTGTTTAACAATAAGCTATACTCAGGGTGACTGATTTTGCAGAGTCACACCCAAGGAGTTACTACACCAAAACTCAAACCCTCGTCGATAGGACATAGGATTTTAAGTCCAGTGGAATTTGGATGCCGTTGCAAGAAGTCAAATTGAAAGTGAAGTTCTTTTTTATATTTCTGCTCCATTGCTAAAATTTTGAACTTCATAAAGTAACCTTTTAAAGTGACTTTTAGCGTGCCCCAAGATCTCTAAAAATATTCATTATCAATTTTAAACAGGAATGCTTTCTCACTTTATTTCTCTCAGTTCAGATTTTCTCTTTCAGTCACGTTATATGATGATGGTGATAAAAATAACGTGGAAAGTTACATCTGCAGCTTTAAAAATTGAAGTCTAAATATGTCATGAAGATAGACTTCATTATTTATCCGCTATGCCTTATTTTAAAACAGAATGTTCAGCGATTTATTAGGCAAAATAGACATGCAAAATTTAATAGACTTTATTTCAAAATTCCACTCAAATAAGGAGTTGGGCAAGTCATCTATACTTCTATTTGATCATTTGAAGATTAAAATAGACGAGTGGTAGCATTAGCATCACATAGTTCATGGTAATGAACTGTAACTAAGAAGCAACCCGGCTCAAAAGCCATTCGTGTAAACAAAGTCGTGTTTGATTAGCTATTTTTATTTTCGAAAGTTCATTAAATCAAAGAGAAAAAGAAACTAAATGTTGTGGATCATGCATAATAATTTATTTCGTTGACGTTGCCATTCTCACAGTCATGCGAGGGGACTAGAGGTGAAGGTCAATTGCTTGGACTAACGAAAATTAAATATTAAACATCAATAATTTAATAATGAGGTTATAATGTCGGATTCAAAGCGTACATCACGCCGAAAAAGAAAATCACTATCAAAATTGCATGCACATAGTATTATTGCATTTTTTTTTTTTCATCAACATTAAACATGTTAGTACCTAAGAGAAAAAGATACATTACTTCCCTATATTTTTATAATAAAAAAGGTGCTTTGATTTCATTGGGCTCTTTATCTGATTTGTTCTTACAATAGCAGGGTTCAAAATGCATGACAGAACGGGTTGTTGTCAGGCTCTGCAGCCAATGAGGGATATTTCTGATAGTTTCAAGTAACCTTAGATTATTACTAGCACCTCTTTATAGTTGTCTATAAATAAGAAACGTCTATCAGTCTAAATCACCGCTTCACTACGTTAGATTTGTCTCAACCTTTAAAGTAGACCATTCTACCTTTTTAAGTTCTGTTTCTGAAATAATCTTACATAGGTGTTCGTATATCGTAAGGCCTTTTTGTATATTTCAGCCTAACAAACAGATATAGTTTTCAAGTCCCTGTAGATTTAGGCTCAGATTCTGATATTTTATTACTTCGCCAAAAACAAAAATAAAACACAACTTTATTAGAAGTGTACTACAAAATATTCCAGGGCCAGACATATTAGCATAGCTGGTTACTATCCTAACATTGAACACTGACCAAATTACATGACCATACTCAAATATCTCATTTTCAAATATCAGTCCGAACAAAGAAAATTGAAATACGTGTTTTAATGGCTTAATTACATTAATATTTTTTTATTTGGATTGAATAAAATTGGTATTATGACATGCGCTTGGGTATAGTAGGCCAGCGAAGTTGTGCTCTCCAATGAATCAATTGCTATGGCTTTTTTTAGAGGGAACTTATGGTCATCCATGTCCTGCTTCCAAGAGATACCCAACACCCATCCGCCAAACTCTTTGGCCCCTCTTTTTTGGACTTAGAATTTTTGGTTTTAGGTATTTTTGGACTTTTGGAATTTTTGGACTGGTGAACATGTTCTTTTGTGTTTTTTTATGTGGCTGCCCCAGTAGTACTCTATGATTGATCGTCGACACTACCTAGTTTTTTCTATGTTTTTATCAGTATTTTTTGTACATTGGAACGATAAACACTTGCATCATATTTTGAAAAAATTGGAGATGAATAACTGACTAAGTAATTTTAAGAACTTTGGATAGGTCTTGTTATTACAGACGATAAATCCGGTATCAATGGCGTGATGCTCGCCTTCATGTTCAATATCAACAGTAGCTGTGTGTCCGCCAATGTAATCGTTTTTTTCAAACACTTTTATCTGGTGCTTTTGGGACAGCAAATAAGCACTGGTTAAGCCTGATATTCCTGATCCTATGATTGCGATTTTCTTCACGAATTCACCATTTTGGTTGCCAGAGATCGCCACATTGAAAACGGCAAAAGGGCAAGTAGTTTCATTACATAGGTAAAACGCTTAGGAAAGTGTATTTCCTTTTTTTTGCGCTTCATACCGTTAAAAATGATTTGCGCTGCGTCTTTGGTTTCTACCAAACAAGGCATTGCAAAATCGTTTTTATCCGTCAGTGGCGATTTAACAAACCCCGGGTGAACAAGGCTCACACCAATATCTCGAGCAGCGAGGTCAATACTGAGAGTCCTGGCTAGATAACTCATGCCAGCTTTTGACGCACCATAAGCTTCTGCCCGAGTCAGTGGCAAAAATGACGCGCTAGAACTCACTAATCCCGCTTGAGACCCTGAAGTCAATCGAGGCAGCCAAGCCTCAAGACAATAACCTGTGGCAATGAGATTAGTGTGAATCACCTGTTCGAAAATATCACTATCAAACTTCACCGGATCATCGATGTACAGGCATGTCCCGGCGTTGAGTACCATTTCATCTAGCTTGATATCGTCAGGTAATGCCGTTAATACTGCTTGCTTATCTGTTACGTCAAAAACCAGTGGTTGTATATGTGAAAATTCCTGCTGTAACTGGTTAAGTGCCTCTGTATTCCGGCCACAGGCAAATACTCTGAAACCATTTTCTGCGTACACTTTCGCCAGTTCATATCCTATGCCAGAAGATGCACCGGTAATAAGCACAGTCTTCATACCGAATGGTAATAGTAGGAGGATGGTGATAAGATCTATCAACGGGTAACTTTTACCATCAGCAAGAAGTTGGCCTTCGTCATCAACAAAAAGTTTTAGGTTTTTGTTTTCTTTCAACACTAACTTTTCTGGAGATGTTACACTCACATATCCACCTCTATAACACTTGAGTTTTCTTGGTATTCCAAAGAAACTTAACTCCTTACTGTCATGACAACGCACGTGTACATTTCCAATAAGATCGCGATTAGCACTTGCTTTATCATTTAGATATTTCTCTTTATCAGTATTCATCGCTACGACAACTTTATCATGTACACTCGTCTTCTTGGGATATCTTGTCTTCATTTTTAAAAAATAAGATGTAGGTGTTAATCCTTCCGATGCAGAAATAATACTGAAGCAAATCCAACAAGTCACGCAAGATCGCGTCTCCCTCTACTCCAATTACGTAACATGCAAATGCGTCTTTTAGAAAACATTCCCTATGGCGTAGCATGTACATGTGTCTCTTAGAAAGCATTCCTTATGGCGTAACATGCGCCTGCGTCGTGAAGAATTTTAAAACGTGTCAGGACTGGGATTGCAAAGGATAGGACTCCCATCGAAATCCAGGGATGAGGTTGCGTTTAAAAGCAGGGTTAGGGCTGCATTTAAATCCACAATCCCCCCCACTACTAATATATGGCCAATTTACACACCAAATCCCTTTCTTAACCCTTTGTAGTCACTTTATACACCAGTTCTCTTTCTAACATCTGTGGGGCCAATATCGCCGTGGCGTCTTCAGTTTTGCTAATCACTGATCCCGTAATGCCCTCTTTTTATACCAGTTCCCTTTCTAAAATCTATACGGCCACTCTGTATACCAGTTCCCTTTCTAAAATATACGTTGTCAATTTGTGCACCAGTTCGCTTTCTAAAATCTATGCCGTCATCATTGTCAAGGCGACCTGGGGTAAACAGTGCTCCCCGCTATGCAGTGGGCGATACGACTCTCTGTTAAACAAATAACACCCGGGACAGAAAACAACATTTTTGTGTTGTTTCTTATAAAATGTTATTATCAATTTACTTTTGTATACCTAAACAATGTTACCAATGAAATAATAGTTAGGAATAAAAAGCATTTTTAAGTTAGAATTTTATTTAAAATAATCGTATTTAGCTTGGTGCAGAAAACATACAGATTGATTCCTGACTCATCAACATAAATTTCTTGAAAAAAGCTTTTCTTCCCTTACTTTGAAAGCCATTGCAAATCTAAAGCTTACCACGTATTCAGGACTAAATTATTCTTCTGTATCTTGGCATAAAATATCATTGTAAAACTTGGATTCTATTAATTATCAAATGACGACGCAGAACACAATCATTGCAGCCTATAGCAACAAAGTATGATGTAACAATCAATGATATCTTTCATCCATCTTTTGCCATCCCTACTTTTATAAGCCCCCTCTGTCCACAATACTTTTTACCACTGAATTGCATTGTGGTAATGTTGTTTAATCAGTGTATTGAGACCAACTACCGTATTTCCTCGAAACTGAGCCGCAGCTTATTTTGTTTTCGGAAATGAACTTTTTTCGGCCTATATTTGAATTGGCTTATTTTCGAAGTGTTTTCGGAAAAGAGACTTGAAAAAACGCATAAAAATAATAACACTAAATTTTTAAAATGTTCGTAAAATATTCCACAAGCAGATACTATCCACTTATAAACAAGCTTCCCTAAAGTCCTCTGAAAGCGGTCGCCTGCCAGAACCAGGTAGTTGTTTGGCTTTGGAAAACCCATTTTTGATACTTTTATGGAGAGAATCCGACTGACCTTTCCACCTTCTGATGTTTTTTCGTCGATTCCGAAATTTCTTGCGGTTGCACTGTTTGAACAGCCTTTCTCTGCCAAAGAAGACCTTTCAGGAGCTATGAAAGATAGGGAATACTGGAAGAGTGTAGTAAATTCTATCTCGGCCGAGGTCGCAAGATGATGATGATGAAATCAGCTGGCCGCCTTGACACTTTCTTACTGGTGATGAGTTGTGAAGAGGTTATCCATGTTTCAGTCTTAGGGATAAAGTTCTCGGTGCTTATGACATGCAATTTATAATCAGATACACTACAGTTTAGACAACGTTTCGCCTTCTTAAAAGACTTCCTTAGGTCTTTATATAATGTAGCACTGTAACATCTAATATTTGGCCGTACTTTAAAGATAGCATATTTAAATATTTGTATATATTCAATGCCTAGACAGTACTATTTTGCTTTTTGTGAGCTCATTACTGCGACATGTGTTGTTTTAGAACAGATTTATCATATAAATGCTGGCAAATGCTTGACATTGTTGACTTTTTTAAAAAATTGAATCATATCGTAAAAATTAACGGACTTTAAATTCCTGTACAAGCTATTGCAGCTATCCAAATTCACAAACTCACTTATCCCAATGGTTTAGGCAGACCTTTCTGTTCACGCAACAACTTGTTTCTTAAACTGGACCAAAATATTACTAGTTGAATTTTCATTGAGTTTTCTTGATAAAGGTAAAAACAATCTTACAATCCTTCTTAGATAGCAAGCTAGGAAGGTTGCAAACATTGTATCAGTTCCCTTTTGCAACTTTAGCTGGATTACAGATGCTTTTGATCTTCAGCTTTGGGTCAATTTCCTATGTGCATTTTAAAATTTGCCAGCAAAGTAGATACCAATTCATTGTATCGTCCATATCTTTGAATGGATGCGTCGGTTTCACAGCGAGCGCCTTAAACCTTAGGTGGGAACAGATGTCAGTTATACATCATACTAGAATTACCGTCCTACTACACTCTGTCAACGAGTTATTTTCTATACTGATCTCTTTGGGGGAGATTTCTAGTGCTTTTGCAAGTTCAGTGCTTCTGGATGAGCAGCAAATTGGATAACTCTAGTACCGAGTCTAATTTTAGGTTCCGACCTTGTCACAAGTGCCATATGAGCTCTTGGCTCTTGTTAACTTTGTAGACACTTTGTCTGTACACATTTAAATATGAAATTGAATTTTTTAACTTCAGTTGGAATGACTTATGACTTTTTCGCTAGGTAGACATCTTCTTTATACACATTTAAATATCAAGTTGGATATTTCAACTTCAGTAGGAACAACTTATTCCTTTTTTTTTTTAGCTAGGTTGACACTTTGTCTATATGCATGTAAATATCAAATTGAATATTTCAACTTCAGCACTTAGGACAGATTTTGCCCCATTATGCTTTTGTAGGGAAGAAATAGCTTATCGGTTTGAATAAATTACAGAGAATAAGTTAAGCTTTCTTTTGTGGAAACATACTACACTTAAAAAGGTAGGGTTTTGCTGCTGTTGTTTTGCTTTGGGCACAATGGAGAGAAGGTTTTGAGCTGAATAGTTCTATTTTACCTATTTTTGAGGATTTGGGGCACAAAGAAGCTGAGAAACAAAGCCAATCAAATTTAAGAAGGGTATAACTTCTTATTTCAAATGAACAACCAAATTAATTTCTTGAACTCTTTTTTTTTACCCTGCTGTGATAACTCAACTCCCAGCAACCAAAAACTCAGAAAAAAAGAATTGAAAGAAATAAAAATAAATCCTATAGGATATTCTACGAAATAAAGCCTATTCTACTTGTATTTTGAAATATAGGTAGCATATTCTGGAGTTCTTTCTTTTCTTCATTCTTTCAATTTGTGTGACTTTATTTTTTGACTTTTAGTTTTATTTTTTCAAGGAAAGTTGAGGTGTGGATTTTATATTAGACTGGGGGGAGTTTTTTTTTCTTTACGGCGAAGCCGGACAAAGGTTGCCGCAACACTTCACGTTGCCCAGGCAACGTAGGTCTAGTTTAGTCTAGTCTAATCCCTGATACGCCTCCCAACTTTCATCCTCCTAGCTTATCTGAAAGTACCCAAACTAGCAAATCCCCCAACTCACTCGAAAAGAGAGGATCCGGTCCGGTTATGTCAATAACGTATCTAGGACATGTGCTTATTCTTCCCACCAAGTTTCATCCCGATCTCTACAATCTAAGCGTTTTCCAAGGTTTCGTATTTCCCCCTCCAACTCCCTCCAATGTCACCGGATCCGGTCGGGATTTAAAATAAGAGCTCTGAGATACGATATCCTTCCAAGTATCAAATTTCATTAAAATCCAATGACCCGTTCGTAAGTTAAAAATACCTCATTTTTTCTAATTTTTCCGATTTAACCGATTTAACGATATGCGAAAGCCATGTTTCTCCTTCAATTCAACCGGTTGCCCCCCCAGTGGCAACTGTTAAAAAAGATTACGACGACGTAAAAACAGCAGTGAAATCTTTGTTATCGGAACAAAAAATACAAAAGGAGATTTACACAGATAAACTAGTAATTCCTATTAGAAATTTTAATTTCAAACAATTCTGGAAATATACAAAATTACAGTCTAATCAGGATTAACAATCAGCAAGCTATTCCTTTACCATCTGGTGTCATACAGCATTTATAATCCATTTTTTGTGTCGACTGTTAAAAGACTTAAGTCTTCTTTTAACCACGTTAATTATACCAGAAATAGCTGGTTAATTATACCGGCTTGTCAATTTGGTCTTTGGGGCGATCTGAAACGATTCTTTCTGGCAACCGACTTATAAAAATTTCAGGTAGTTGAAAATATTTTATGGGACTGTTCGAAAACAGGAAAATACATCGAAAAATGGTTGCAATCATCTTACAGGTTATTGTCTTCTGCTCATCAACATCTGGAATATCCAATTCGATATCCAACACGTTAGGGTCAATATCTTGGGAGATTAGTATATGCGTAAGTCTGGCATTCAAATCTGCTAACTGCTGCGCGGCTGAGGTGGTTGGCTCCTCAGACACTCTGGTGGTTAAAGGGGAATTTGTACCTGGCCATTGTGGTGGTTCTCCACCCTCAAGGTGATCTGGCACCGCGCTAGACCATTCTGACTCTGGAATTTGACTCGGATCTATATTATTGCTCATGTTTCCCCCTTAAAAAGCTGCTATATTATGTGCTTGTTGTTATGTGTAACTAACTTAACAGGTGGTCAATAAATAGTCAAAGAATAGCATTGTTTAAGTGAGTTGATCGGCTTATTAGGGCCGATTTTTACTGTTACCGCCAAGGTTATGATTACTATCAGCATTCAAGTCACTTGCATCTACACTGGAGTCGTTGCTACTGGAATTTAAGCTCGCGGAATTAGCAGAATTAAACAAAATTGCTTGGTTGCTAGCTGGCATTCTTTCTTGGGCAATATAGTTGTTGTTTTGGCTCCAAGCTTGATGAAGTATAAATACCGCGTTTAGGATGGTAGGTTCGTCAAAACGACCTTGGTTCGCTTGTAAAATATCAACAATTTGGCCGATAAGTCTGCAGAAAAACCTGTATTCTCTACTATTTACTTTGCCGCGTAATGCTCTTTCTAAATTGGCAAGTCTGTTAAAGAAAAACTCCATTTGATTGTATCTTAGTATTTCCGGATTAATGCTGGTAAGGGTAGTATTGTAATTTCTGTGGTTCAAAAAGTTAGCAGCAATGCGGTGGTTAGCTAAGATATCCTCTGAAGAAAATCTACTAATCGCAGATAACAACATTAAGTACACATCCAAACCGTAATTTAATAATACTTGTTCAACCATTCTCTTAAAGCGCCCTGGATCATCAGTATCCGCTAAGTTGAACTTACGTATGTTTCCATATACCATGTTTGTGGATAAGCGGTATTGGGGATGGCGCGGGTGTTTTGTAATTTGCTGGAAAACAGGAGGGGGGGGAGTTAGTGGGAATACGCATATGTGATTCCACTGTATAGTTTCAGTGCTTAGAATAAGACGCATCTGGAAAAGTAAAAAAGAAATCCCTCAGAAATAAATTTTACTTATTTCTTTTTATTTGTAATCTCAGGTTTTTTTTTGTATAATAAGAAGCCTGGAGTAGGAGTACCTGTAGCTGTGTTCATATTTAAATATTTAACCAATTTCACTTTGACTGTTGGATTTTAGATTGTCTAATGAAAAAATTTCTCATGTAAGCGAGTATTCGGCTCTCCCCTGATGATTCATTTCTCCAACCGGCAAAATTTCAGTTAAAATAAATATAATCTTTCTGTTTTAAATCTTTAGTGTTATTGGTTTTGTGCGTAAAATGCATGGGATTTATTTACCTTGTCTTCTTCCTTATCCGTCGGTCTTTACAGGTGGAGCCCGTTCAAATTTGGCCCCCTGGTGAATTAGTTAAGGTCTATCAAAACCTGGGTGTTTCAGAAAGTTTCAATCTGACAGGAAGACCTGGACGACCTATTGGAGCCCTAGGGACAAGCAAGGTAAACCAATTTTACACAAGTGTATGTAATGCGTAGGATGGTAATGATTTAATCGTCCATAACTTAATGGTCATAGAACCCAGACCTAGTTTAATAGGTTTAACCCCCTCGGCCAATGTGTATAGCTATCGCTCCACCAATAAAATTTATAGGTACAACCCAGACTGGAGGCCAACTATTTCAAGTAATTAGAGTGTTTAAAGTTTTTGCTTAACTAATTTGTGTATTGTTCTTAATTTGATTGTAGTATTTAAATTTGAGTTTTTGGATTTTGGTTTAAGAACTTAAAATACTAAACATCAAGTCTCTAAGGCTAGGAATTACTGAAGATGAAAAGGTGACGTTAGGTAATGAAAAGATTGATCAGGAGGGGATCTTCAATTGCCTTGATGGTATCATTAGTAAAGACAGAGGATGCAGTGAAGATGTTAAAAGTAGAATAGCCAACTCATAGGGTGTTTTTTTTTTCACAATTAAAAAAGGGTTGGAAGAATAGGAAGATGAGTCTGCAAGCCAAGATTAGAATTTTGAAGAGCCAGTGATGACAATTGTCAAATATGTCTTTGAAGCATGGGTGCTCCAAAAAGCAGATGAAGATTTACTAGATGTTTTCTAAAGAAATTGCCTACTGATTGTTTTGGGTACCTGACTGACTGATTGTATTTCAAAGAGTAGTGCGCAAAAGGATGGTTCAGTCCCACTTTCTAGAGCTATAACGAAAGAAAGTTTGAGATGGTTAGAACACATTCTGCGGATGAAGGATGAAAGATTGCCGAAGATTGTCCTTTTTGGCCAGTGGTCAAAGACAAATGGAAAGCAGGTCGTCCTTGTCTGGGGCGGAGGGATGCTATAAAGAAAGAGTTAAAGGAAAAGGGGACTTCTTGAGAGGTTGTAAAGAGGGAGGCTTTGAATAGCTTGGGATGGAGGAGGATCGTGCGTAGCTGTGTTGGCCTCAGACGGCTTTGTGCTGTGGTGATTTATTGTTAGTAGTTGTAGTAATATCCAAGTGAAATTGGTATTCCCTTTTAAAGTGCTTGGTATGGTTTTCTGTGCTCACGCTCTCCCTGTAACAGGCGATAGAGGCATAAACCTCATGTAGGAACTTCTTCTTGTCCACAGATTCTCTTTGTAATCATATTCTTTGTCTCAAACATGTACTCATGCTATTTGTCTCAAACATGTAATCATGCTCTTTGTCTCTAGCCTGGAGGGTAGTTATGGCTTTTAACTTCACTTGCCTAAACAAATGTCTATTGTTTGATAATGTTGATATTATTTGGTATTGATAAAATGATATTGTTTGATATGTATGGTTCATGTTCCAATCAACATGAAAAAACGTATGCAATAGTAGTTTACTTTTATTGCATCTGTATTTATGTCGAGCCAAGTTGTGTCCATGACATTAAGACATTATTGAAGAAGATTTGTACCGAGAAATATACACAATTTTGAGACTCGTTTTCAAAATGGACTAAAAAGGAGAAAAATAATTTTTCTCTCGATAATCTTTGAATATTAGTGAAAATAAGGGGCTGAAAGTAAATTTTACATAACATTGATTTTAATATAACCTAGACTATAAATGCATAATAGGAAAATAAGTTGGCGAGTTGAAAAAACAAACAGCTAAAAAGATCAAGCTATGTAAAGCCCAATCCGTTTTGCGCCCCTTGTTTTCACTTTTTTGCATGGTTTGTCTAATAATAATAGTTATTTTCTCCCTTTTACTCTTTTTTGAAAATGAGTTTAAAACATATCTATATGTATTATTTTTGACTTTTTAAAACGAGACTGAATGTTATTAGTCTTCCCTAAGACCAAAACTTGTCCTATCTAAAGTTCGAACATATATTACCGCTGCGCTATCAAGTCTTCTATAATAGTGTTTGTTTTATACTTTAATATACCCAATCACCCGTTTGTGTTGTTTTATTTATGCAAGGGAGATTAAACAAGAGGGGGAAATTTTGATGTTGTTCATTCCACTGTCATCAGATGTGTATATACTGACAAAAATGGGAAGTAATTAAACATCCTGAGATGGGCGAAAAATGGCTTATAAATTAAGTACATTTATGTCACAAAGATACAAGTCGGTGAGCTGGGAAAACGAATTGGTAAATAACTAAGGCCATTATAATTGTAGAAAAACTGTATGCCTACCGTAGAAAAATTGTAAAAATCGAAAACTGTAAGGGGAGAATTTAAAGTCTTCTCCTTATTTTTTTCGTCAAACGTTCCAGCAAATATAGCAATTTGTAGTCGATAGTGCATGAGCCGTCCTAGCTAAGGGGTTGACATGATGTGGCCAGAAATTCTTTGTCCATTGGGCACGGGCTCAGTTCCTCGTGAGATCGGTTATTTTGTTTGGAACAAAGGTCAGCGGCGTGGCTCTGTAAGCTTAATCAGAATTGACATAGCTCCAAATGGGTACCTAGAGAAATGTGGGCAAAGTAAGCAGGAATAGTGTGTGACAGGCTCCTGGCCCCTGTTGCCGAAGGGCCATGAAACAGATATCAGCACCGCTGGTTAGGTTAATTGGCATTCTCCCAAATTCTCTCTTTTTCTTTTTCTCTCATTCTTAATTATCAAAAACCCATAAAAAAATTGAAAATTTATTGAACGGGTTTTTTCTTTAAATTAATCAGGAAAAAAAAATGCTTGACATGAAACTCAGATGATGATCCACAAGTTGTTTTTATTCATATTACCAATCTAAGGGGGACATTTTTAGGATTGGTGAATTTTAATGAGACAAATCAAAAACCTTATCTAGCTATCCTACCTACTTTTCAAAAAGTCTTGCAAATATAAGAATTTGAGGACTAAAACATTAGTATTAGATTCATTAGCAAATAAGAAAGCTCAGACATGAAACTCAGCAAATTACCCAGAAATAGTGTTTGCAATATATTTAACCAATGGAATACGAAAATTTCAGTGGGAAACTAGGGTCGGCCCCCTCATTTCCTTATTTTCAAAAAAAAACCTTTACTTGGTGGGCTAGACAAATATCACTAAATTTACTGGCAATCAAGAAAACTCGATCTTGGAACTCAAGCAAATGCTTGGTCTTAAGTAAGTAACAAGTGAGTGTGATAGCACTGGACCCTCAAGGTCCAAACCAGTAGTGCTGATCTCCTGATTTGCCCTAGTTCATTGTGTCAAATGAAAAAATGGTATTTTTATTCCCTCGAAAATTAATCTTTTTATTCTTAGTTGTCAAACTTATGGAATTTCCAGTAACTAAGTTTATGATACGGGATTATATTCACAAGATTTTTAAACCCCTAAAAGTGCTCTCAATTCAGAGAAATAGTTCTTTGTCACTGTAAAAGAAAATGATCTTTTATTTTTTCACTCATTTATAAAATTTGTGTCTTATAAACCGAACACCTTCAAATTACCTTTCCTGTACAGGAAATTTGACACGGGCCCCAAAAGAAAAACGCCAATTGCTGTCGCATGAATTTCTAGAAAGACCTAGCAAATCGGACCTAGGAAAAAGGAAAAAAAATATATTATTAAATCCAGCGTAGCCTCATCTAAATAAGAAGTGTTTTGCCAAAACCATAGAGTGGTTTGAGCTATTTTTTGGGCCTAAAAGTGTATTGAAGATGCAAAAATGGATGCCTTTTCATTCACTGTGATAGTCTGTAGTAAATGGAAAAATTTGGAAAATTCCTTCAAAATAATGCTGTTCTAATTATTTTGGAAAAAGCCACTCAGAATCACCGTGAAGCTATTGCAATATTTGTAGAAAATTGTATTTACTTTAGTGTGTGATCTTTCGTATAGTAGATATAACTCAAAATAAGAAAAAGAGGGGAAAACCTCTTCTAAAACTGGTCTGGAGCATAATTTTCTAGATGAATTGAAATATTTGTGCCTTAGAATATACTCAACTTTTTTGATTTCACTTCTCTTTTTCTGGAAAAGCTAGCAAAACCCATTGAACTTCAGGCATGACCGAGAACCTAAGTTTGAAGGGCATACTAGTCGATTTGAAATAAAACTCGGAAGACGAGAAAAGAATTACACATATTCATGCACTGTAAAATATTTTAGTGTGGATGGTTGTAAGTTTGCTTAAGAGCTGACGCTGGAGTCGAAGCCCCGCGCAGCCTGATTCAAGGTAACTTTATTGATATCGAAATTACTACTGAGCGGGGTACAAACTGCAGACACAGCAATATTGGCGTCGCCCTGAGTGGTATCGTTGGTGGTCAGCGCCACCGCGCCGGATAGGTTGACAGCGTCGCAGGTGACCGTCACGCTCAATTGACTGCTGGCGCCAGCAGCTACTGAACCACTCAGCGGGGTGACCTGCAGCCAGGCGGGCAGGCTACCCAGTTCAAAGGTCAGTTGTGCTTCGCCGGAATTTGTAAAATTTATAGTTTGCGCAGCGGACTCACCCTGATTCAAAGCATAGTCGAGCTGCTGTGGTGTGACCGCGGATAAGTTCGGCACCGGGTCCGGCTGCGCAATAGGAGTAGCGGGGCTACTATTGCTGCTGCTTGAACCACCGCCGCCGCCACAAGCTCCCAACAGGCCCGCAACAAACAACATGCCTAAAATCCGGCCTGAGATTGGGCCTAAGGGCCAAGCCAGGGTTCCGCAAAGATGCGCCAACAACCACTTCACTCTTCTGTTCACCTACTACAACGACACTTATCTTTGCAAATAAGATCATTTCTTCAGTACGCGAACCGTGACGCTGTTGGACTTACTACGCCGACACTGTAAATGTGCGAACCAGTTCTCACCGGCTGCACATTTACTCGCTATCTACAAATGGCAGGAGGCCGGAGCTAGGCCTGTGTCAGTGGTTTCAGGACCAATTCGACACGACGATTCAAACGTCGGCCGGACGCTGTTGAATTGTCAGCCACCGGATAGTGCGGCCCAACACCCATGGTATAAACACGATCGTTGGTGACACCGGTACCACGCAAGAAGGTGGCGACACTTCGTGCACGACGCTCGGACAACGCTACGTTGTAGTATTCCGCGCCGGTGCTGTCGGTATGTCCGGTAACGTCGAGACTAGGGACATTCTCGACACTATTTTGGATGTCTGTTTTGATTAATTTCAGGAGACTAAATAAGCGCTCAGCTGGTACATTGCTAAAAGGTAAAGAGAAGATCAGTGATTTGCACTTCTGCCATTCCGGGTACTTGATTTCGCCACTGCCGGTCTTCAGACTAAATATCTTCATCTCCCAAATGAAGCTCAGTGATATCAGTCATTGCCTGTGACCTCGTCCGTTTTCTGGAGGCAACACTTTTCTTTTAGAAAAGGAAATCTCACAGTTAGTGACCTTAAGAGATTTTGGCTTCAAATTTCTTGCATTCCTTGGTTCAACCAATGCCAAAATGTCATAAATTTCGTCTTCAAACTTGAAACGGTCTTGAATCTGCTTGATTAGGACTATATAATAGTTTCGACAAGACTGGTAAAAGAGATCAATATTATCACTTGGCTCTTGAGCATCTACGAGTTCTTGCATTGAATCGTTGCAGCTATTCCCACATAGCTGCATGGTTTAAAGGCAGGTACTCACCTGAAAGGATTCATTCGGTAAACAAACCAACACTGCAAATGTAGTCTAGTTCCATGAAGTTAGACGCAAAATCATTCACAATTTTGCTGACGCTTACCTTTAGGGAATGAAGAAGTGGAAGCTCAGATTGAAAAACTGTATGGAATTCATTGGAGAGTCAACTTTGTCAACTTGCTTTGTAATGTTGACAAGATAAGGTCATTGGTTGTAGTTGAGTCGTCAAACGTGGTTTCTCTGAAATAATGAGTAAGAGCAACCCTGTGCTTAATAAGCCTCTTTATGCAGGCCTGAAGGGACAACTGACTCGTCTGTCCTGGTGGAAGAATTGGGAGTGCTTTGCATCCAAAGAACTTCTGAAATTCGGCAGGCTTATCTCGCCTGGAAGCACTCCTGGAAAAGCGTACATATGTATTTCGTGCCAAGCCTTCTGTCGAACGTCGTGGCGGCGGCATCGCGCGGCGGGTGGATCGGGTTGAGCAGATAGAACATCGACCACGCGGCGACGCTCAGGAACAGCACCCAGGCCCACGTGGGAATGGGCTGCGGCGTCTCGGCGCGGCGCGGCTCGAAGTCGACCTCGGTGTTGCCGGCGTACGCGTTGACGATGAGCTCGACCTGGCCGCCGATGGTCTGGTCGGGCTCGAGGCCGGAGACGGTGACCGCGACGCCGTTGCGCACGCGGAAGGGGATCTCCTTGATCGTGGGCGGCGCGAGACCGTTCGAGGCCTCGACGCGCAGCACGTGCGGGCCGTCGGCCAACGGCAGGGTGCTCAGCGGGAAGCGCAGCGGCGGGTGGTCGACCTTGAACGGTTCGGTCTGGTCGTCCAGGTAGAGCTTGAGCGGTTCCTTCGTCTCACTCATCGCGGGCACCTCGCGTGGGCGGCACGGCAGGGGCCCCATGATGCTGGATGATCCAGGCCTCGATGGCAGGATCCACGGCGGCGTCGTCCTCGGAGAAGATGATCCGCTTGATGTGGTCGGGCTCCGTCTCCCCCGGGCGCAGCGTGTACATGACCGCCTTCCACACGGTGATGATGGCGATCACCTGGGCCACGACGAGGGCGACCCACTCGACGGGACCGAAGTCGGCCCAGGTCGGGTGCTTGTGCGCCTCGGCCGCGATCACGGGCAGCAGTCCGAGGAGGGTCATCGACCGAGGCCCTCCTGCTCCAGGAACTGGCGATTGAGCGAGAGCAGGTACTCGACCAGGGCGCGGGCGTCGGGCGTCGCCCAGAGCTTGCCGCCGGGGATGTTCAGGCCCTCGATCACCTCGACCTCTTCGTAGTCGATCGCCGCGTCGCCGGTCGGCCGCGTCGTCGTGAAGAGAAAGCGGTGCGGCGGCATGATCGAACCCGGCGAGACGGACTGCGGGTCGTAGGAACACGATACCGAATGAATCAGGAGAGAAAGTCCCTAAGCCACCAGCGAAGATAGAAGTTCCAGGTACACCTGAAGAACCGCCTGGCTCTAGGCCGCCGTTACCATCGTCGAACAATGCAGTTTGAGCGAAGTCACGATCGCCTTGGAAAAGTTCTTCACGGTCAGTGTAAGACATGTTGAATACAACGTTACCTTTACCGTCTGCGAAGTTACCACCTAAAGTGATGTCAGTTGAGTAAACAGTTGCGTCACCTTCTTCAGTCGTTTCGTAAGAAGCGTTAACTTGAACACCTTCGAAATCGTCTTTAAGGATGAAGTTAACAACACCAGCAACAGCGTCAGAACCGTAAACAGCTGATGCACCACCAGTTAGTACTTCAACGTCTTCAATTAGAGATGTTGGGATGTTGTTTACATCAACTGTACCGCCTGAAGTAGTAGGAACAGCACGAGTACCGTTGATTAGAACCAATGTACGGTTAGTACCTAAACCACGTAGGTCAACAGTAGCAGTACCGTTACCAGGGTTGTTAGACGTACGGTCTAAACCAGGAATAACCTGAGGAAGAGTGTTAAGTAATGATTCAGTGTTAACAGTTGCAGACAGTTGGAACTGCTCAGCACCGATAGTCGCTACCGGAGCGTTTGATACGAAGTCTGCTTTACGAATACGAGAACCTGTTACCGCGATTTTTTCTACTGAATCGCCTTCTGCAGATTCTTCTTGAGCTGATACGTTAGCTGTGAAAGCTGTCGTTGAGGCAGCACCAAGAGCAAGGGCTAGTCTTACCGACTTAGCCAGTTTAGAGTTTAAATACATGTGTTGTCTCCCTGGACCACTAATATTTTAAATTTTTTTAGTGTTTGTTTTGTCATTCAAGCGATGACTTAAACAGTTGGGGTAGTGAACCCCATGAATTTAAAAATTCAGATGGATAATTAACCGCAGGATATGAGTTTTTTAAACTCCTAATAAGTCAAGTTCGAATCGTCTGAATTCGTCAGTCAAAATGTTGATATGATAGTCTTTTTTTAACGTCGTAACATTCCAAGTTCGAATTTTCGTGTTCTTTAAATCATAGAAATTATTTTGGCCTCAGGAAAAGTAATGATCCCGGATAGCAGTGATGGACTGGGATCAACATATCTTCTCAGTTCTACACCAAAGCGCATAAGCAAGCTTAGAACCAGACAGCAAGAAGTCCCTGGGACCTCCAGTATGAATGGAGGCTTTGTGCAATCCTGGGCCCACCTTGGTCAAAATATGGTTTTCAGCACTTAGCGATGTTCTTCTATCAACAAGAGTCGGAATCATTATGTATACATGCCTACAAATATTATGCTACTACGGGGAGGCAGCCCATAGTAGATAAATTAGCTAGGAAGAGGTTTTTCAGCTCGAAAACGCCTGTTAAAACAGACCAAGTCCAAAAGTATTATCCATTAATCAGAATACCGTGCAAATTCTGTGTCGATTACTAGGCTATATTTTCCTCGAGGGACGACACTCCTGAAGTGAGAATAGAGTTAACCGCAAGGTCCCAGTCTTGCAGGTAACCCGAAAGGGTCGAGGCAGCCCTTTGCAGAGACGGTTGTCCATAGATCTTGATCTTTCACCCTGCCGCAGTTGTCCTCCTATAGAGGATCCTCCAACGATGGTGTATAACTCATGGGACGTGTGGACACGCCGGTGGGCCCTGTTGAGTGTAAAATTGAGGAGCCTTCTTCCTCCTTCACCTGTATTTATTCCCTCAGGTAAGGGTGCCCCAGTTTATATAATGGACCCCCAGAGACAAGGTCCACCCTTGGTCCGTGCCTCCTATGCTTATCTTTATGAACTGTTAAAAAATTCAAAGCTATCTCAATATTTCATTAAACAAAACAAATTACCAAAGGATAATGGCTCTTACAAATAATATTTTTAAAAATGAAGTGTTTTATTTCATAATTTTAACAAAATATAATTTTTAATCTTAAAATACACTTGATTGTAAAATCATAATACAAACATTTACGCCATCTAGCTTTTGTCAACGGTCTTCAACCTTTTTTCAATTAAACAAAAATGCAAAGTACATTTTAAAAAATGCAATTCGATGAATAGATTATAGGCAAGAACGCATTTTGAAAATTATCTTCATATAGTCTGTAAATGATTCTTATCTAATATATTGGTGTCTTTCGCAATAGAGTATTGGGTTATAATTAAATTCTAATTGTTAGCCCAGCATATAATGGTTCTTATAAATAATATTTTAAAAGACTGAAGTGTTCCATTCAGCTGAGAAAACTTAATTGTTTTGATGAAACGGAATTTTTGTAACAAATCAAAACCCGCCTTAAAACCTACTTCACCGTAAAAGCACAATACGAACATTAACGCCATCTGATACTATTACATTTAAAGCATTAAAATTTGGTTAGAAAACTGCTTTCTTCAGCTTCATGATTTTCGCGCGTGATGTTTTCAAAATAATGTTTGCTTAAGTGACAAATCTGATGAAGAAAAGGATTAAATTTACCGTTTCGATTTAAATTTTAAGAATTTATTTCTGGCAACTTATGCGGTGATGGAGGGGAAAAGCGAGAGAAATACTATTGATCCTTCCTTGTCCCACTCATAGAATAGAGTTTTTAGTACCGACCGGAGGAAAGAAAGTTAATTTCACCTATAAGGGCTGTTATTTTTCAATATGGACAAGCTTGAGGCTTTGCCCATTTTGAAGATTGAATGTGTATTTTTCCCTCGGTTTAACTTCTACTCGTTTATACCTACCTTAAATTCCTTCCTCTTTTCGAAACAACACTGAATGAAGACTACTTGACTTCAATACTATTTTTTTTTAAACTACTTAAAAATAAAATCAAGACCCTTATCATGGAAATACTCCTTTTTCTCCCAATGGGGGAATGCACGGCAGACATCTAGGGAAAGTTCCCGAGAAAGGACGTGCCAAAAATCAATCATTTTTCCGCCACCGGACGATTGAAACCTATTATTGAAAAGTAATTACGAGTTCGTCAAGGGGCAGCGGAACCCAGGCCCAGGATTCGTCTTTTCCAAGGTAATAGGAAGGGAAATCTCCCACTAGTTATAGGTCGGCATTGTCTTTGATCAGGCTGACCAGGTCCTCAATACTCAACTTACCGACTGCATCTTTTCCGGCCAAAAGCCCTTGAACCAGATCCCTTTTCCGATCGTGAATTTTGAGAATCGATTCTTCAATCGTATTACTGGCGACGAGCCGATAGACGGTCACGGCACTGGTCTGCCCCATTCGGTGAGCTCGGTCGGTCGCTTGTTCTTCCACGGATGGATTCCACCATGGATCCATATGCACCACGTAATTGGCATGCGTCAGGTTCAGGCCCGTACCTCCCGCACGCAAGGAAACCAGAAAGACGGGTACTTCGCCGTTTTGAAAACGCTCGATAATCCGTTGACGATGTTTGACTGGGGTTTCGCCAGTCATGATCACATGGGGAATATGAATTCGATTTAATTCTTGAGAAATCAGCCCGAGAAATGCCGTGAATTGACTAAAGACCAAAACGCGGTGAGTCTCCTCAACCAGTTCTTCCACCAATTCGGAAACAACGGTTAGTTTGGCCGACTCGCCCTTGTATTTTTCTTCACAGAGCGATGGATGACACGCCAACTGCCGCAAGCGGGTGATCGCCGCCAGGAGCTTGAAGCGAAGCCCATCATCCGATTCATCTAGTTGATTGAGGATTCTGCGGCGTTCTTCCTCGTACTTGGCCCGTTGATTCTCGCCCAGAGGTACTTTCAACATAAAACAAAAGAAATACCACAGGTACTCAATTATTGAGAAACTAAGCTAAATATACAATCACATTTTAATCTTAAAAAGCTAATAATTCAAGGACTACTGCATGAAAATTGGAATCTTCTTCTAAATGACACCATTGAATGTACTCTATTGGAACATTCTCCTTCAAATTCAAGCAGTAATCTGTCATCACATGACTATTGCATCTTCCTTTCTATTGATCTTCCATAAACTTTTTGTCTTGGTGAAATCTTTCATGTTTGTTCTTCACTTATGGCACCTAAATATTCTCGAAAAAAGGTTAAGAGGCTATATAAATAGTAAAATCTAATGATCATATTACAACCAAGATTTCTGAAACTTGTAAGCATTTTTTTTGCAAGCATAACATTGCTTTCATCTTTGAGGTTACTCAAAACATTGCTCATGACCAACAAATTATGTCCTTGCTTTTGGCTCAGTCTCAATCATAAACTATACAAAAGACATGAAAGAGACAACTCTTTCATCAGTTGTCTTATTTGTGGTCAATTAAAAACTCTAGCTTTAGTATTTTTTGTGGTCATGTGAGGCATATCAAGTTATATGGCTATGAATTCTAAAGACCAGAAAGTCATTTTAACTCAACTGAGAACAATTTTCATTTCTAGTAGTTTGTTTTTGTTTGTCATGTCTACCCAGAAAAAGAAAAAAAAATACCATAATAACCAATCATAGGCAGTATAACAGCACTGCCTAAGTAAAGAAGAATGTTTGCTCCAATGTATCATTTCTTTATTTATTTTTTGGTTTGTTTTAGACCAAGGCTCTTCGTATTGAAAGAGTTGTCTTAGAAACTTCAAAAAGGGCTCATTCGGTTGGAAATTATAAGGGCTAGTACCCTTTTTATGGCACTTGGTGTCTACCAAGTGACATATAGCGATCGCAAATTCTGTCAGTCTGTCTGTTGGTCTTGTAAACATTTAACCGAACTTAATATCCGACGTACTTGATCAAAAACATGATATAAATGAGCCCGAGATGTTTATCCATAAAAAAATAAAAATAAAAATCATTTCTATAAAAAATATCAGTGGTTTTCTAGAAGATTGAAAAAAAGGTTGCCACAAAACCAAAATCCCCAAAGCCAAAACCGGAAATAAAGGAACCCAATATCGAGGAACATTGGCCACCGGAACCAACCAGGAGCATAAAAGCATCCACAAAATCACCCAGGTCACCACAAATGTCTGAAGATCCGAATTATGCCCCACTAATTTAGTGAAATGATTTTGAACAACCGCCGATCGAGAAGAGATAACTTTTTTCATTAACCGAAATCCCATGGGAATTCCAACAAACAACAACAATATCCCTCCAGCCCATCTTGGCGACGGACTTAAAGGGCTCCAGGCTTTTAAAGCCGTTTCAAGAGAAGGGAACAACCCAGCCCACACACGCCTCACCAACCCACCATAACCATGATGACCCACAAAGTCTTGCCATCCCCAGCCCTGAAGATTAAGAGGGTGATAAAAACTGCGCCAGCTCAAACCATGAGAGACCTGATAAAAAGGATCCTCAAAAGCAACCCAACGATAGATAATAAACGGGCTGTAAACCAAAAAACACACACATAAAATAGTCCCCCATTCACGCCATTTTTGAGTCAAGAGTGTCGCAATAAAAAGAGCCGCCACCAAAACGGGAATTGTTCCTTTGGCCAGCATCGCCAGCCCCAACCAGAGCCCGGCCAACCACCAACCTTCTTTTTGCTCAGAAGCTTGAATCATTTGTAAAAAAAATAGCCCCACCAGACCCACCAAAATGGGTTCCACCATCACCATCGAGGCATAAGTTAAGAGAGTATTATTGGCCCCCAGCAAAAATCCCCAAAGACAGGCAGCACCGGGACCCCACAACGATCGTCTCGCCCACGGGGTCGTTCACCGTCCAGCCCCAGTAGCTGTCCTGTCGCCAGGTGGGCGCATCGGTCATGCGCGGGGCGTCCGTCGCCGCGAGCCGCTCGTAGGCCGCGGCGAACTGCTCGGGCGGCAGCTCGATCGAGATCGATGACCGCAGCACCGGTCCCCCACCGTCGCCGGGCTGGGTGGCGAACCCCTCGAGCACGGGCACGGGCTCGTCCGTGCGGATCACGATGAACTCGAGCCCGTCGCACGTGTAGACGATCCACCCGTACTCGGGCGTGTCGTCGCAGCCCTTCTCGTGCACGCCGATCCCGTCCGTGTAGAAGGCCCGCATCGGCGGGATCTCGTTGCAATGGCGGTAGAGGAACCGCACGTTCACCGTCGGCTTCACCGCCTGCTCTTGCTTCGCCTCGCCCATCGCTGGTACTCCATCCCGGGCCCCACGCTACACGAACGGCGTCGGGGGCCGGGGAGGACCTCCGTGCTGCTTCGCCTCACCACCCTGGAAGGCATCCAACGCGGCGAGATCGACCTGGCCTTCCGCCGATTCAAGCGCCCGACGGTGAAGACGGGCGGGCGGCTGCGCACGCGCATCGGAGAGCTCGCCATCGACAAGGTCGAGCGTGTGACCCTGCAGAGCATCACCGCAGATGAGGCCCGGCGCTCTGGCGCCGCGTCCCTGGCGGAACTCCTGGGCGAGCTTCGAAAGCGCGAGGGCCCCGTCTACCGCATCGAGCTACGCCTCGCCGGGGAGGACACACGCATCGCCCTGCGTGCCAAGGCGCGGCTGACCAAGGCCGAGCTCGCCGACGTGCAGACGCGCCTCGAGCGGATGGACGCGCGCAGCAAGGACGGTCCGTGGACGCACACCTACCTCCGGCTCATCGCGGGCAATCCGGGCACGCGCGCGCCGGATCTCGCGGCGGGCGAGGGCATGGAGACCTTACTACTTACTCACAGTGACTTGAAACAGGAAGCATAAAAGAAAGAAGAAAAAAGGACACAATCAAAGTGCTTCTATGCTAAAAAAAAAAACAACAACAACAAAAACTGACCCAATAAGATTGGCTTTAGAAGCACTCAATTGGCTGGCAACACAATATTTGCCTTAATATTTGGAGCGTTTTCTTAGTACCTCGAAGGGTTTCAATACTTCTTCGGCTCCTGTTGTTACTACAGTGTAAACACTCCTTTGGAACTTTTTTTTTCCAAACCCTGGTTTTCTTACAAATTTTTGTTTTCAGGCAGATTATTGAGTTTTCTGTTGCAATATTCGAAATAAAAATGGAAAAAAGAATTCTGTACCAGGTTTTACAGTACGGGGAATGGTGTCTTGTTAAATCAAAGGTAAGATATTTTTCTGATTAAGTATAACCTCTTCATTTATTGCAGACTTTATAACTGATCTATGATTTAGAATACGAAGAGGGCTTCATTTTACTTTGCAACAGAATAGAGCGGTACAACCCAGTTGGTGGTAGCCAAAATATGTTAATAGAATGTAGAAAAGCAAAATAACTAATTGCCACAAAGTAGGACCGTATGATAGAGAAAAAGGATAAAAAATTAGGGGGATTTTCCCAGTTGTGAAGAGAAGTTGCTGGGATCATAGTATGGCTACTACATAGAATTTTCAAGACGTTTTCCGAAGTCATGACTTTAGCCAGTGAGTTCCTTCACAACCTATTCAAGAGGGGGGAGGGTAGACGATTTTATTGGGAGGGAGTTCTTTTAAGTACCAAGACGGGGCATTTTTAATGTAATATTTTACTTTTTCTGTGCTGGCATCATTTGACCATTCTGAAACAAAAATCCTGCCAGTTTTGTATGGATATGTAGAGGTAAACTAAGAGTAGGTAGGCATATGTTGGTTGTAAGAGTTTCCCCAAAAGATGGAGAACTGGGGTCTAATGACGTACCGTGAAACGGCACTGTTGTTCGAAGATGGAGAATCTTCTGAAAGTAACAAACAAAGAATAGCAATCGTTGTTTCGCATGAGCTGGCACATCAGGTAATTTTCAGTTCCACTGTTTCCTCCTTCTTTCCTTCTCCTTCTCTCCTTCTCCTTCTCCTTCTCCTTCTCTCCTTCTCTTCCTTCTCTTCCTCTTCCTCCTGAATTTCTTCCCCCTTCTCTTCCTCCTTCTTTTCTTCCTCTTCTTCCTCCTTCTCTTCCTCCTTCTTTTCTTCCACCTTTTCCTCCTCCTTTTTTTCCCTCCTTCGTTTCTTCCTCCTTTTCCTCCTCCTTTTCCCCCTTCCTTTCTTCCTCCTTTTCTTCCTCCTTTTCTTCCTCCTTTTCTTCCTTGTTTTCCTCTTCCTTTCCTTCTTATTTTCATTCTTCTCCTTCTCTTTCTCCCTCCTCCTTTTCCTTCTCCTTTTCTTCTCTCCCTTCTCCTTATCATTCTCCTTCTCCCCCTTCTCCTTTTGTCTTCTCTTCATTCTCCCTCTCCTTCTTCTACTCTTCATTCTCCTCCCCCCTTTTTCCCTTCTTTTCTTCTTCATTCTTCTTCTCATTCTCCTTCATCTCATTCTCATTCTCCTTTTCCCCCTTCTTCTCTTCGTTCTCCTTCTCTCCATTGTCCTTCTCCCCCTTCTTCTCCTTCCCTTCATTCGCCTTCTCCTCCCCCTTCTCCTTTCCCTTCTTCTTCCCCTTCCCCTTCCCTTCCACATCTTCTCCTCTTTTTCTTACTCCCTCTCCTCCTGCTTTCTCAGCCGTCTAATTCTTTTTTTTTTTAGACATGCCTTACTTACAATTTTAGCATTTTAAGCTACAAATTCTAAAACTTATAAAATTGGTATTACGTAATTGGTTGGACAGAGATAGTAGACGTGTAATGCTGAATGAGTGCGTCGTCGGCGTCTGCGGCGAGGCCGACGGGCTCGAAGATGGCCTCGGGCTGCGTCTTGCCGATCACGCCCACGGTGTCGACCCGGACCCAGGTGAACTCGTCGCCCGCGTCGTTGCGTGCGTCCTCCGAGCAGAGGATCGTCGCGCCGAAGACCTTGGTGGCGCCCTCGAGGCGTGCCGAGAGGTTCACGACGTCACCGAGCGCCGTGAAGTTCAGTCGCGATGGCGCGCCGAAGTTGCCGACGTAGGCAGAGCCCGTGGCGACGCCGAATCCCGTCCACAGCGGCGGCATGCCGTCGGCCTCGCAGCGCTCGTTGAAATCGCGGACGAAGTCCGCGGCGCGCACGGCCGCGCGGATGGCATCGCGGGCGTGATGCTCGTCTTCGATGGGCGCGCCCCAGAGCGCCATGATCGCGTCGCCGATCATCTTGTCCACGGAGCCGCTCTCCTCCGCGATGATGTCCATGATCGGTCCGAAGTAGCCCGCGAGATGAGCGGAGAGGTCCGCCGGGCTCATGGCCTCGCTGATCGACGTGAACGAGCGGATGTCGGTGAACAGGATCGTCACCGGGACCTGCGCGCCGCCGATCTGTGCGGCCTCGCCCCGGCGCAGCAGCTCGCTGACCACGGCCGTGGGGATGTACTTCGAGAAGCTCTCGAGCGCGGCGCGCATGCTCTCCTGGGTCTTCACGAGCCGGTGCGTCTCGGTGACGTGCGACTGGATCGGGTCGCCGGCCGTGAGGTCGAGCGCCGTGATGCGCTCGCTCTCGCTCGCCAGGCGGCGCAGCGGGCCGCCGATGAGGCGCGCCATCCAGAACGCGAGCGCCAGGGCGACCAGGAGCGCGATCGCCGAGACCCAGAGGATCGTGCGCTGCTGTTCCTTCACCTGGGCGAGGAAGTCGGACTCGGGCACGGCCACGCCGATCCAGAGCGGCGGCCCCTGCACTCAAACTATTTCACGATGATTCTTTCTTTGAACCACAGATTTCTTTAAATAGTCGCAAAGAATAAGGAGACAATGCTTTTAGTCGCTTGCGTAGATTTTAGAAGCATTGGCCAACGTTGTTTATGTAAGGTGGAACACAGTGATCTCGTGAAACGAATCAGCCAAGCCGACCATTTTAAACCGAAACTTACGTGGCAAAGCTATCAATAACAAAAGGTAGCCACATGCTTGTCACATTGTGACATGACACGTATCCAGGCCCGTCGCAATGGGCGGGTATGAGGGGGCATTGCTCCTCCCCCCTCCCCCCCAAAAAATTGAATTTGTCCCTCTCCCCACAATGATTTAACAAAAATTCCTTTTTGAGAATTAATATAATCGAATAGAACGCCAATAAGAAAAGAATGATAAAATAATGCTTCGCCATTTCATGCGTTGTTTAACAGTCTACAACTTTGTTGATGGAAATGTGGGTGGCTGCCAAAATTTTAATGTCATTTCGGGTGATTGCAGTGTAAGGAAGATTGACGTATTAATGACTTACATCACCGTACTTCACTCCTCCCATATAAGAAATATCGTGACTGTGATAATGTCTCTTTTAAGTCATTGTACTAGGCCTTGTTTTCCCCAAAAGACGAAATTGAGTCACTTGTTCCGTTAGCAGTATTTTGGCGCATTTCGTCAACATTTTATGGAGCTCATCCCTCTTGGAATAATTTTGAAATGTTCATACAACTAAGCATTCCACTCAACTTTACCAAAGAAGTGACTTGAACTCCAAAGGGTTGCAAACTCTTGCGTTTTGCCTTGAATACAAGTTTAAAACATGCAACGCCCTCGCGCTCAGGATTTGCCTAATAATGGTTGGTGTTCGCAGAAACCTTTTAGTTGTGATAGGTGTACCATGACTGCAAGACCTAACACAAACTTTGCTCCTATTCCCAGAGAGAAAATCTGAAAAGTGTATATTTTCACTCCTCGGAGAATATCAGCGTAACCCCTCTGTTTGATAAAGTCAGATATATCCAAGTACAGCACCACGTATTTGACGAAAAGTAATTACCAATGTATATATGCCACCGCCTTAAAATGGTAATTGGCAGATCACTTGATGCCTATCAATGACAATCGATGGAGCAGCAAGACTACTTAATGAATCCACGGTCAGAGACACAAACACATAGCAGACCGAGAGTGCGATTGTCAGACGATGTGCAATCATTCACAGAAACGGCTAGCTAGCACCAGCTGGCTACTCTCGAGTGCCAAATAATCGTACCCCCCCCGCTTATTAATTTTTTGAAATTTATACCCCCTGCTCCTTATTAGGACCTCCCGTTTATTAATTTCTAGGTATTTTCCCAGAACTCAAAATGTAAATGCTATCTAAAAACACTTAAATAACTTCCCATGCAACATTTGACCCTGAAACAGTGCTGATTAGTCAATTAGTACGATTTTTGTCCTCATGCGTATCATCCTTATTTAAAACTTTTACGTAATTGAGACTGGAGTTCAGGCCCCCCTGTTTATTTGGACCCCCCGTTTATTTACTTTAGACCGTAAAGATGACCCCCCGTTTATTCAGAAACCCTCCGTTTATTCAGAAACCCTCCGTTTATTCGGCACTCCAGAGTATTGACAGTCGAAACTGTAAGAGATGAACACGGCTAGCATAAAGCAGTTGATTGTAATGAGCTAGCCTTTGCTGATCATTGTATTATATTTCTCGCCTTTTCCAATGACAATATGGTGCAATTTATACAGTACTTGCAGATCATAGTCGGTGTAATCCTGATTGTCTTTATTGTTGTCTTCATTAGCCTTGTCATTCTTATTCTCATTTTCGTCTCATTACATACTCTTCATTACTAATATTTTGCATTATTTTTCGGAGCACCTCTTCACAAATCCAAGAACTAAATGTCTCAGGTGTGAAATTCAAATCTTCAGGGTGCGCGATTTATAAATTTTTGTACGAGAAAAGTCCTGGCACAAATGTTCCATTCACAACATGACTGATTGGAATGTTACACAGACAGTCTGCATAACAAGGCAAAATAAAATAAAATCAAGTAATGCGACGCCAAAAAGAAGAAAACGGAAGTGTGTGTGTTAATGTCACAGGATGAATAGCATTTGGAATGATAATGAAGTATTAAATTAAGTAATTAAAACATTTTCAATGCACAGTGTGTTAGTACTCGATAATGGCCATGTTTCCGAAAATTTCTCAGGAAATATAATGTAAGGAACAAAACAAAAACTAATACGTAGCAAAAAAGTGAGAAACGTGAAGCATTTTCAAGCTCCTCCCGTAGTATTATGAATGGAAGAGTACGGTGTCAAATTAAAAAGCACCGTTCCATGAGGCGAAATGAAAATGGCTGAGAGGAGCAGAAGTTTAGTGCTGACATCACCTAAAAAAAGCGCACTACCATACTTCAATGTGTCGGGAACATAAGGAATTTAGACAACGTGCGTCAGTTTGCGCACGCAAGTGTGTGCTCTTATATCTTACAATATATTCCGTTTTTAAGCTGGAAACGGTTCTTGATGTTTAAAGACAATAAATTATAGAAAAGCAAAGAACTTAAATTACAAGATTTTTTAATTCGGATTATCTACCACGAAGCAGTGTTATCTTTCTAGAATGCGATTTGTCAGTAACTGCCCATATTACACGTCAGATAATGTGACGTCATTCCGCATTAATGTTTCAAAGGTTATAGTCTGCCTATTGCGTAACAGCCACATGTCGATTCGCTCGTTGTATACACAATGCACAAGTTCGTCGAGGATGCACAAGATGTAATTGATGCCGCAAATATACCTCAAGGTAAGAAATAATGATTGGCCCAATACCGAGCTTCTTATTTCGTAGTTTTAAAGGAAAACGTACGTCGTACATGTAACCATTATGCCTGTAAAGTAAGTATGGTTGTATTATTCGAAATGAAATAAATACATGAAGTTTTTTTTAAAAAATATGATATTATGTATATCATAACAGCTTCGATATGCCTATTGTAAGTGAGTATCAACCTGTGCACTGGTGTTATGCTTAAATAAAGAATTGAGGTTTAGGTATTATTATAGTTTAACATAAATTACTATTATTATCATCACAATAACATATTACTCTTGGGTGCCTAACAGAGGTCCCTGCCCGCTAATAATTTTCAGAAATTTCCCACCCAGGACATTCATATTCCAACCCTCCCGCCTATTAATTTTTAAGTAATCTCGCACCCTTTAACACTTTTTTTAGGAGGCACTTTGGTAGGCAAGTTGAAAATATCTTTATTAAAATATGAAAACGACGCATTAAAAAGATGAAGGTAGCCTTTTAAAAGGCGCCGAAGAAGTGTGAAGACGTACATTACAGATATTAGCAGTGACACTGTCTTTGTTACTTACAGTTAACACATCAAGTACGGTGAATATGATGATGATCCACAGTTGACCGTACACTAAATGGAGACCGGCGAACAGCCAAGTGAGGGTAAGGATCGTGAACAAAATCATCAGGTGACGTATTTCTGTGAAAGATAAATAAGTTTAAAAGTCATTTGATGGCATCAAAAGGGTGTTGATTTCTAGACTTTATCAATTGCGTTACTTACCAAAGAAATCGATAAACTACTTTAAAAGCGATATGCGAGGACTTCGTTTTCATACATTTTTGTCACATCTAAGATTAAGAATGCTCCAAGTCGTCATAAGAGGATAAAACTGACCTTTAATGTTATATCTTCCGCGGTAAACATCATCATAGCACTTCCACTGTGCGTAATATATCCGTCAAAAATCTTCAAGGCCAAGAATCCTGTTCTACGTTTTCAATAACAATTTCATCGGCATCATGTGAATCCACGGCCATGCTGTCTGAAGTTGTGAGAACTGTAGTCTGGGCATCAGACCATCCTATTGGTCACCACTGAAGCTTTGGTCAGGAAGCTTTAATCCAGGTGGTATCATGGCTTGTAGATTTTCAGTATATACTTCAGTTTAGAGTAGACATACGTCTGCAGTATTCGAATTTTTTGACGTGGATGTTAATGGAAGATGGTGTAGTTTGGGTGAGTAATAATCCAATTAATCAGTGATTTCTGATTACGCTTTATCAGTTGACATCTTAAATGAACATTCTTTCACTAAATATTTAAATCCTTGATTAATCGGTACAGGAGGTATTCCTTGATTATTTAGTAAAAGGAATGGCTCAAATTGTTGAATCGACGTTTTCTCCTTTTCAAAAGCAAATGCCGCACACTTGTTAAGCCGAAATTTAAAGTCTACCCAAATGCTCCATTTATAAAAGATGTTCAATAATAGTTGGTTGACTTGAGGAACGATAGTGAACGATAGTAATAATTGCGGTGTCATCGGCAAACTGGAGCCATTTGATTGGTTTGCTTTGCTGTCGTAAGGGTAGCCAATTGGCCCTACATTCTCTTGCTTGATAACCATCATTAGGGTATTGAAACACAAAGTAAACAAGGTTGAGGATAAGCAGTCCCCTTGCAATACTCCTCAGTTTACATTTACTCGATTAGTTATAAATTTATGCGTTGATATACTTGCTTGAATTCATGATAAAGGCTTGAAATAAGAGTTTTCACCTCCGGCGGGATATGGTGGTAATCAAGAGCACTCGATCTTAGACCGTGATGAACTTCACCAAAAGCATTTTTCAAGTCCAGTAGCGATATCGTAACACTTCTCTGGTAACGTCTAAGTGATGGTTGATGAAAAATGCCTAACAAAGGCATTCAAACATCTACAGCATGAAGAATGTGATTTTAGAAAACAGATTATAAACATGCACATCTTGTTTAAAAATCCTGCAGCTAAATAAACAAACATTTGACTTCAGTAAACTAGGTTGGAACTTGTTAAAAATCTTAACGAGGGCGTTGCAAAAGGTATAGTTTAGGTAGAAAAGTTTTGAAAAGTAAAGTAAGGGGGAGGGGGAGCATTTAACCCAGGCATGAGGACATAGTTTTACCTTTATTATCTATATTGAAAGTGGAAAAGTAATTAAATATATAAGTAAAAATTCCCTTTGGGTGCTCTTAAGTATCATGTATGGTCATAACGTGTAGCAATGGTAAAGTGGGGCCAATACCCAAGGGGTCCTCAAAAGTAAAGTATACTCTAGAGGGCGAGGGGCAAGGCCAAAGTAAACAACTAATATTTGATGATATCATTATATTTACTGAAAGAGCGGTGTGGATTAGGGGAGAAGCTCAAAACTGCCAGAGTTGATTGAACATGCCTTCTAAATTGTCCATAAGACCAATCTGGTAAACAGTTATGAGATGAAACATAGAAAAACCTTTGTTCAATTGGGATAATTTTCAGTTGCTTAAAGTTGTTTTTAACAGTATAATTTAACAATAAGTTGTTTGATAATTGCTGAGCAAATAACCATCAGTGACTTAGATAAATATATGAACCAATTACGATAACTGGTCTTCACTTGGCTAACAATTTCACACCCACATGAATTGAAAACTCTTTTGTGCCCTTTGCTAACTAACATTAATATGCTGTATGCATAAATTAGGATCCAATTTCCAACGAAAATCTTTGAGAGTACAGATTAGTCACAGTAAGGGGGTCCTCAAAGATCAACTACAGATACAGACAGCACAGGATAAATATCTTCCTTAACAGAAAAAGACGCTAATAAGAACTTACTTAACACTTCCCTAATGAAATAGGAAAGATAGGAAGAAGAGATTTCAAAATAGACGTAAATTAAGATATTTTTCTTTTGGAACAAACCGTAGTAAGTCAAACTTTATGTAAAACATTTATTTTTAAAACAGCCAGCGGTTACTAAACATATATTTTCGAAACATTTTGTGCGATAACCATAACCGCTCTATCGAATTCCCAGTTTCATCAGTCTTACGCAACACACAGTACATTTTGATGATGTGTAAAATATTCTCTGTAAATGTTTAATACGTTACATAGTTTGCATTTAGGTATCATAGATATCAAGTTGGAGACAATTCTTGGTAACAATTAAAGGCAAGAAAAGCTTATTTTGCTCCAATATTGCGGTGAGTGAAGGATTCCGTTACTCAACTTAATATTTAAATTTGGTACCGCTAACCAAATTTTCAAGTTTTTTGTTCTCTTCTTAACGTTTTTACCCAATATCTATAATAAACTCCAGCTGAATAAAAATGGGTGGTTAGGATGGGGTGATACTTTAGTGAACAGATAGTACACAGATATTTTCTCGGTATAGACTTGAATACTAGCAAGTAAAAAGTTTGTAATGTTGTAAAATTCGGTGGTCATCACATACTTTGCAGCAAAGATGAAAACTGGTGAGGACTGATTTAGAAGGTGAAATATCACATAGGTGGCCGCTCAAAAAAGATATTAAGTTACTTACAAATTAGACCTAGTGATGAAACATTCCCAAATATGGCAAGTGTACTAGTAGTAGTAGGCCTCTGTCGGTCAGTGTTGACCATAGATAAGATAATGATGCGCCCTAGTTAGATTACTATTTTTTTCTTTTTGCAAACGGTCGACTGTTTGAACAGCTACTGCTGTGATTTATGGAAACCAATCGGGGAGCGACAGACTCTGCCATCGTGAATGCAGATGCGATATGATAGCCAATCGTCGACCAAACAATTTCTCGATTATCATTTCATATGTTAATGGAAAGTGACCCCTTTTAATAGCATCACTGTATCAAAATACATTAACCAAGTACATGGCGTTAATTATATTTTCACAGGTGAGCCAAACTTTGTGTTCCTATTGGTAGGAACCAATAATATACGAGACAGTGGAGGAGTGGGAGCATTTGAGAAAAGCTGCTTCGACGTACTGAACTTCGCAAATTATAAGTATCCACGTGCTTAGGTAGGGTCTCAACGTTTACACATTTCAATGATATACGCTACCTTTTTTACGTGTAGTACTTAGTCAAATTTTCCAGCATTTTGTAGGCAACGCTTCAACGTAAGTTTTACAACTTTATTTATACTGATGATTTGTCGTCTTAGCAGAATTAAACTGCACTTAGAGATGCAGATGCAGGAAACGCTTCATAGAACCTATTTTTATGCACAGAATGGTCCGTAATGTATTATTCATAGTTACACCGTAAAGAAATACCTTTCCATAATCTTATCCAAGTATAGTAATATGTTGAACTTTGACGATTTGCCTGTTGTTTAGCAGTGCCTATTCAATTATATTATAACTAAAGGCCCTGGGACGACAACCTTTCTTACAGAATCAGTATACTTGCGACGTCTCAGTTAATGACTGATACCTACAAAGATCAATAATGATCAGCATTTACGATGGTTAGGAGTGCTAAATTCGGGAAATTGTTAGTCACGAATTATTAACTTCGTATGCTTTGAGATAAGTAAAACTGATAATAAATATTGAAGAGGTTTATCTCAGTTTATCATTGACCTTGATGCTGAGTTGTTAAGACTATATAGTATTGAGTATTCCCGACTATCAGCCCCCTGTGATTAGCACTGTTGTAACCAAAGTTTGTTGTGAATCCATTCTGGATCTTGATACCTCCATTGACATACGAAAAAAGCTTTTCAACCTAATAACGATGAGTCGTCTTTTCAGAGCTATCTTTGACTGATATCTACTAATTGTTGTGCTGTAAGTGTCAGAAGAATAGCAGATTAGGGAGGGTGGTAATCTAGCTACTGAAAGGAGAAGTGTAAGCCATATAGCGATTGCGATTATGGCAATGAAGACGATGGTGTATATGATAGCCATGACGAAAGGGAAGACGGTGATTAAAAAATGTATCACTGAAAAATGAAACGCTTTTTGCAATTAATCGTAAGAGATACCCATGACTGATGGCTAAACTTCGAAACGAGCTAAATATTGCCAATGGACAAATACACAAGATGATGAAAAATAGAACTTAGTTTATGTGTATGCTTAATATAATATATACAAGTAAAAACACTCGAAGGATATAAAGACCCCTTTAAGAGAATTGTTATGTTTATTACGATGATGATAATGATAATGGTATAGTGATGATAAAGCTCACGACGGTAATAGTATTAGTGATTTTGATGGCGATGACAGTGATAATGATGATATGGTTATGATGATAACAGTGATAATGAACGTAATGGTGATGGTGATAATGATGATGACGATGATGATGTTAGATTTCTTTTGAATTAACGGATATTTAACTTGCCATATTTCCAAAAACGAATCGTAAGGGTTCTGCTTTTTGTTTTCACTGGCATGGAATAAACGAGTTTGGTTCATTGTAGTGTACTTATGTGTACTAATAATTTGTTATTGGTATTCATTTCTCATTAACAGATGTTTGTAATGCCGTTCGTGGTAAGATTTTGAAAGCTGCATCAGGAAAGTTGAATACAGAATTTGATGCACAATCCATCATTGGTTTAGTGGTCACTTTCGTTTTGGTGATCTATGCGTGCATTCGCACATCATCGTCATCTCAGATTGGAAAACTTGGCATGGGAGGCAAACTTTATTTTTATTTCATCTTTACAATTTCGTAAACATTACATAGTTTACCAAGAAGGTATTTCACAAAAATTGGTCGAGCCCCTGTCTCTAAAGTAAACTATCTAAAGAGATAGTGGTAGGTAATAGGCAGTTTACAGTAGCACATCATAACTAAACATATGAAGCCACCTAATTCATCACTATATGAGCATTAGAGAATAACAGGAAATCTTCAAATGATATTCCACACTTAAATTACACGCATGCATCAATGACCGAGAAAATTTAGGCAAGAATTTAAGAACAAGCATTGTAGATTGAAATTTCACATTTACAACTTCGAAATTCTTACACATTCTACCGAATAGGCATGTTACAAAAATGGGATGAGCACCTGTCTCCGAAGCAAATTATGAAAGGAGTGAATAGCTAGGAATCATCAGTTACGAACAAGGCATCGTAATTCTTTTATATGAGGTCGTTCACAACAAGGCTTAAATGCAACTGACACGTTAAGAACTACAAAAAAGAAAGCATAGAAAAGACAGGTTAATTAAGCGAAAGTATAAGCAAAAAGAAACCTGTTACTGAGAATCTCGAGCCGATTAAGGTTACATTCATTAGGGAAGCAGGAGGAAGAAAGGGAATCGCAGAAAGAGGCAGTGCGAGGAAAGAAATTCATGACATGCGTAGAAGTCCTACACTTAGGTACCTCAACAGCGAATGGACGAAATTTCACAGAGGAACAAGAAGTACGTTGCACAGACTTAAATGGTGCCCTATTTATGGGCAGTGAATGCAACCTTCTTAAAGTAGACGCACGGAAATTTGGCATTCCTAATGAACGCCTTAACTACGCGCGCGCACACACACACACACACACACACACACACACACACACACACACACACACACACACACACACACACAAACACACTATTTTTGTCCCACGCCATTTTTGTCCCACGCATTTGATAAAAACTTCGCCGGATAATTGTGAACTCATATCAGTCGATCAAGAGTTAATTAAATCGGGCCGTAGAGCGTTTGGCGAACAGACACACTATTTCCTTTGGCATTGGGGCTCACTTCAGTGACACTGCTTTCCCACGTAACACAAATCTTAATGAGGTGCTACAATAGCAACGATCAGATAATTATAAATCTATATGAAGTTCCACAAACTAAAAAATCTCCAGCACAAAACTTGCTTCTCTGTGTTATCACTCTATCTTGGTTTCAGACGCTTTCATGTGCACGACGAAAGCGCAAAAATGCAATGATACTTAAGGTGACATACGGTTGCTTAGATCGTCTTAACGATGTTCAATTTGCGTTCCCATGGGTATTAGCCAGACGTTATGGGGAGCTTGTAGATTCTATTGTTAGTCAGCCTGACTAGCCATTTGGTGTCGACCGAACTTAATAAAGGTTAGGCCCATACGAGATAAATCCTTTCTAGTAACAGAGTAATCCTTCACAGGAAACTACTTCTTATCCTTCCATGACTACTTATTCCACTTCCTCGTGTTTCAGGGTTTCTGTCCCAGAAGGAAAGACAGAGGACTAAAAGGGATGTACTAGGCATGAAGTGGAGAGATCATTGCACGAATCATAATAAACAATTACCAGTATCACAACGCAGTAGATTACGATTGTATTCTTAGTTTAACCCAATTAATGACAAACTTTCCTAAGGCAATCGTGAATCAAATGTTAACTTACTGGAGATGACCAAAGTATCGTTAAAAACACGATAATATAAAAGTACTACCGGTCTCAAAGAATTCGGTTGCAACTTACGCGCTTTCCCACACCGCGCATGGCAGAAAACGTGTCGCTCGCGTACATGCTATTTTCTACGGCGTGTTCAATCCTTTCGTTTCCTATAAATTCCTAGGTAAAGGCTTTCTTACTAAGTAAAAGAATTTTAAAAGTTACTCGATACCTAATGGGTAACCAGTGTAAATTATATAAAATAGGCGTCACGTGATATAATTGTTATAATAACCATTTAATAAAAAATGGTGCGTCTGCACTATGCTCTTCTTATAGTTTCACGTGCACTATGTTACATTTTGATGATGGTACGTTTCTAACAGGCCTAACTTGTGTATCGTTTTATTTCAATAGTTTCAGAAGGTATGGTTTCACTTAGACCATTGTCACATGTTCGCCGTTGTAATATTCGTATTATAAAACCACCCTCAAGGCCACGTATACCTCTGCCATGAACGAACACGTGTGTTTAGGTGTCATAGAATTGTAGCATATCTCCATACCTAATTCTATAAGGTCTTCGGGTAAAGTGGAGCATCTGCTCTAGAGTGTGCAGAGCAAACGTCACGACCAAGATCCAAAACCAATAAGAACAAGATCAATAAGAACAAGATCAATAATGTGCATGTTCTTAACTTCTTTGGTTAAGGTTTTACATTTAAGGGCAAGGTCATCATTGGGATTGTGAAAGCTTCCAGGATAAAAATTGCATAATGCAGCAAGTACCAAAGCCAATGGAAGAAGAAATAGGCAAAGTAATTGGACCTCTTTAAGACATAATTGGGTGGCTCACATCACTTTGAAAACTTTAGGGGAAATAAATTTTCCAAATAGCATTTCTTTTGTTATACCAACGTTGTTTTCTACATTAAATCTTATATTTTTTTGTATTTATCACTGTCAGGATATTAGAGGCAAGCACTAGTTAAATTACGCGATTGTTACAAGCTGTAATACAAAAACAGCGTCTATGACAAGCTACAAGTGGCATACATACCTCGACGCTTGTAGTCAGAAAGGTAACAAGTGATTCGAAGCAATCTTCCTCTGGGAAAGTATCAACGATGGTACGGATCAGTTTATGGAAGTCTCTTTTGGCTTAGCTTTGGCTACTCTACTATTTCGTTTTATTGTATCTCTGTCCTACTCACGTCACACGTTTGTTTTATAACTACCGTCCTGTTTCTTTTGCATCTCAATCTTAGGCATCATTTCAACGCATGTCAACTGGTTTGGGTTTACTGCACATTCTCTTCCATTGTAGTATGTTGCCTACGAGTTCAAGTAACTTGCTTACTAGCAATTCTATGACCCCTGCTGACGTATTTTTTGCAACTTTAGCTACTACTAGCACAGTTTTATAAGTACCTTCAGTCAGCATCGTAATTAACACTTTCTGCAATCTGTCAGAATCTCTATTTCATGACTTGGTATAGATAAGTGTATTTTCCTAAGACCAAGTTAGTTGAATTCGCTATTTCCATCAGATACGCTCTAAGTTTCAATCGTGTTTTTTATCATCAAGTCGACGTTACTTTGCTTTGTGCACGATTCGCCAGTCATTATTTTGTCACTATTGTTAGGAAAAAATTCGTGCTTGCAAAGCTGAGTTTTAGCAAAATATTGATATTGCTCTTTTCGTCACAAGAGAGGAAATTTGAAAATAATTTTCAAATATATCATAATTATATCGGTCATATGGTAAGGTTTATTTGTGCTATTTCAATCAAGCCACAGAAAAACCTGATCTTAGGGATTATTAACATCGCAAGAATATCTAAAAAGGATTTGGAACTTACAGATGGAAGTCAAAGGAACTCTTTTTCTTAATGTATTCATGCTCTCTTTCTAAAATAACCTGAGCTTTTTCTTATGATCCTATTGATTTTGTTTTAAAGAGCTGAACTGAAGGTGATTACGAACATTAACAGGGCAAACGGCAAACGGCAAACGGCAAACGGCAACGGGCAACGGGCAACGGGCAACGGGCAACGGGCAACGGGCAACGGGCAACGGGCAACGGGCAACGGGCAACGAAATGCCCGCATACAAAATATCTCATTCAAATCTCATATCAACTGTGAGAAACGGCTGTTTGAATTTGGAAAAGGTCTTAAGGAAACACTGTTAATTTTGCTCATTTCATAAAATTATGACCTGGGTTCATTTAACAAGGTTTTGATAGGAATGATTTAAAGTTTGAAAGGGCGTATCTCATCGATTGCTCAAGGTATGGTTCTCAAATTTGGACAGGTTGTCTATTTCAACAAGAAGAAAGCAGTGAGTCCAAAAAATTATCAAATTTCTGATAGTCATTAAATCGTGACGTCACGCTTTAGTACTCTATACGCTACTAAACCAGGTGCTAGAACGTCCTTGGTTACATGGTGGCAACGACATACCCACCACAGTATTTTCTACAAGATGCTGATAATATTTCTACTAGTTTTGTGTTACAACCCAGCAAAAGATTCCCTCGATCAAATATATTTATAGCTTAGTTTGATCGATCAAAAATCTTTACGACATCTTGCATGATACCTTCCATAACCTTGACATTTCTGAAGTGGCATCAAAGAAAACACTGTATTAAGAACATCGTTACAACCACGTAACCAAGGTCGTTATGACCTAAAGAGCACTTCCGGTTTAGTAGCGTATAGGTCTCAACATTTTGATATTTTAGTTAAACTGGTTCTTGGTCGATAGCAGAATACTGTATTTAACAACAAATAAAACTGTCAAAATATTTCGTATAAATGTTGTTTTTTTTGACAGCATAGATGTCACGTGGCTCATATATTTGTTCTTTGTTTATATATAGATTGTATAGTTAGGCCACTAGGTCCCTAAATACCGTAGTTGCTGTCAAGATTGCTATACTCTGAGGATGATGTGATGAATATATTGAAAGCTTGGTTTATTTGGTATATCGTTACTTGATATATACTATATGTATCATTTGATATATACTATATATATTATGCTCCTGGCCCTGGTCCGTTTGATTCCGCTGCAGCCTTGCTTGCTCAGTATGGATATGCTTTGGGAGAAAACTTGGGGAAGGGATCATATGCAATTGTGAAAGGCGCGAACTCCAAGAGACACAAACGAAAAGTGGCTATCAAGATTATTTCGAAGAAAAAGGCGCCCGAAGACTACCTCACTAAATTTCTACCGAGGGAAATCCAGGTACGGTCATTAAGCATCCCTTAACTGCTTTCACGCCTTTAATTTTTGTATATAAGTAAGGTTTAGTTAAAAATTACATAAGCAAAACAAAATTTACCGATAAAAAATGACAAGGCTTACTACAGAACCTTCTCAGTCTCTTATAATGTAACTGCTCTTCATTCCTTTTACATCTAATTAAGTTTGGATACAAAATGTAACTATATATGTAAAAATAACGCTTAAGCTGAAAGTTAAATGCATATCGGCTCTCAGATTGTACGGCAAAATTACTATGATAATTTCTAATTGTGAGTTTAGGTTATGACATATCAGGAATGTATTGGAAATTTAATATGTGCTATTCTAGACGTCTTAACATGCTTTCGTTTACAAGTTAAAACCAGGGGAGGAGAGGATGAATTAACCGTACAATATATCGAGTTTCAGACAGTAAATAGTAATAAACACTTTTATTTTGTAGAATTGGATGGAATTACTATGCAATATCCTAAGACAATCTTTCAAAATTGCATGAATTATCACCTGATTTGTCCTTACATTTAATGTCATAGATGGTTAATTTTAACTTTCCACAAGAGGCCTTTGCTCTGTTTTATATCGATTATTAGGCTTACTGGGTTATGATTATGATCATGTCAATTGCAAATTCATATCCTAGGGAGTGTAATCACGCAATTAAACTGTGAGACACTATGCTAATCCCTCCGTGCACAGATGTGCATCGCCCAACATGAGTTTTCTTTTAAATTTTTTTCCATACATTTGACTTGTGAGATCAAAGTGTCTTCATGCTAATGTGTTGATTCGCTGCTACAAGTATACCATTATATGAAATTGAGTTTTGAAACCACTTACAATACATTATCTTTCTAAGGAACTTCAATGTTGTTTTACGTTGATCTTCACCATTTTTCTAGTCTCTTTGTTATATGATCGGTTAAATAGACCTGCGAAGTAGGCAAGGGTTAGGAGGCGAACTTACAAGCTTGTTTATAACTTAACGTTGTTTTTCAAAGGCCTGTTGACGAGCATTTGTTGACAGTATTGTATTCCTTGATCACATTTTTACTACATCCCTCTACCACGATTCTACTCTTTCTCTGCCATTCTTCCTCTACGATGATGCCATTGTATCCTCCATTCTGCTTAATCCAGTAAATGGTCTCTTATCAAACTGAACCCTTATATGCCCGCGTTTTTGGCTTACTTTAAGTCGTTGATTTTAGCCTTTATTCACCCAACTCAAGATTCCATAGTCTGGCCCCAGATCTCTCGAAACTTTTTCCAGCAATTGATCCTTGGATTCCAAACCTCACCATCCCAACCATAGTGTTTGTAACACCTAATCCTGCGATGAGCTTACTGATTCTTTGTATCCACAATTGTAAAACAATACATTTTATTAAATGCAGTTAAAAGAGTTTGTAACTGCTGAAGTAATCTAAAAATATATACGTATAGTGTTACTTCCTTACTTCTGCACACTTCTTACAACGTTCCTGTTACCTGTAGACATGGTACGTTATTAAATTTATTATGTGAAGTTCTTTATTTGTTTAATTACTTTTCAAATGGTAAATGCGGTGAAAATCAAAAAGCTCTCCAGTCTTCTAAATTAATGTTTGATCTTGTTTTTCCCGTTATTTGATAGCCAACAATTCTCTGCTAGGAGGTGGAGGTGGTATGTGCATCTTTATGGCTGTCACAGACTGTCATAACTTCATGCAGCTGAGATAGACTATTTCCTGTAGAATTGCAGTATTTGGTGGGTAGTAACTGTCTAGGATATTATTAAAATCTTATAAAGTTGAAGACAAGGAGCTGCTCATAAGATTCACTACCTTCGGAAATGTCACATAGTCTGCAGATGATACACACTATTTTTAAGTTAACAAATGCCCTTTTTGACCTCTTCCTTAATCTTCACCAAAGTACTTATGGATGAACTCTATGAATATCTCAATAAGCCCCATTATGGAGGTTGCAACAAGCAATTCAGCCCGTCCTTTCTTCACATAACTCTGATGGTTGTCTGGAGAAAATAGCATGTTGTCTTAAAAAAATGTCTTGATACATCTTTAAACCTTCATGTGTAAATGTCTTTCCATGCTGTAAACCTTCATTTCTAAATGTCTTTCCGTGGTAAGCTTAGATTTTTCAGTAGACATCAAATTCCATGCAGTTGGAAGTTTTAAGTGCCACCTGTGCATTTATACTATTTATGCAATCTCAAATTATCCCAGGAGTGCTGATAGGCCTATTATTCTAATAATCCGATTGAAACCATTGCGGTCTGCTGTTCGAAATTAAAGGGATTCTGCCCAAGTTCACTTCTTCTTAGAACACAATGAAAATTAATCCAGACATGCAAATTTTTTATTTCTTCATTGCAAAGTGAATTGTGACTACTGGAAGCCATTGTTTGTGCACTGATTGCAGCTTACCTCTGTTGATTACATAAATGCACTGGGTCATTCAAAATATAATATATAAAATTTTAAATTTTTAACAAGCCTTGCCCTCCCCCTCCCCCCTTCCAATGAGCCAAGAGAGGTCTTGGGTCATCAGAAATGTGGTCTAGGTGGCATGCACTTTTCCTGTTAACTGCAAGGGATTTTCATCCTTCCTTTCTTAAACCCATTATACTCATACACCATTATACACATACACCATCATACACATACACCATTATACACATACACCATTATACACATACACCATTATACACATACACAATTATACACATACACCATTATACTCATACACCATTATACACATACACCATCATACACATACACCATTATACACATACACCATTATACACATGCACCATTATACACATAAACCATTTATACACAGTATACTTCAGTCATTACGCGTAATGACTGAGTGGATTAGTCATTACGCGTAATGACTGAAATTTTTTGGCGTTACGCGTAATGCCTGATTGCACTAAATGCCTGTTACATATACACAACATGTAAGCCAGATCCCCTTTGAAGCTAATAGAGAGAAGACAAAAATTTAATGGAGGAGAATTTCCAGTTTATTATTTGTGGTAAAGCAGCTTTGGCGTTATTCAAGACCAAAGCGGATCGGTGAGATCGTTAGGATTATTTTCTATTAGTTAAAGTAGCAAAATAACTGACTTTACTCTGATGACCCCGACGAAAACGTTTGAAAATATTGTGCGAATTTATTTAGATTCAGGTTTTTTTCGCACATTAAAGCGTCGGCCGAATTGTAAAGTTGATAGGGTTCCTATGCAATGAAAGTACTATCGATTAAAGAGGCAAAAGATAAAGCTCCTTTACAAGGGATGTGTATATTTTGATAAAACTAGGCAGTTTGTTACGAAATCTACGGTGTTGGAGATAGACTGTATGTATATGGTATGCATAAAATGAACGCCATTCAGCAATTGACAAAATAGAAATTTAGGTAAAATATCAAGAACACTACACGGGTTTTTTTATAAGAAACTCCATTTTCGGGGTCAGGCCTCAAGTTGCTTAGCAATTTTCCAAAATCAGGCCTGGAGTTTCTTAAGTAGTTGCTTAGGTATCACTACAGGTTATCGTCGAATACTAACATTTCAAACCCTCTCCTCTCGATGACACTTTCTAACTTTAAAAAGCTTGGGATTGATGACGGGCCGGAGGACAGTCCTTCCTTGGTCAAGTAACATGGCGCACAGAGGCTGGTCTCCAATTGCGTTAAGCTGGATGTCGATGTCCACCGGTGGATGATTGGGAGCTAATGTGGCAACTAGAGAAATAGAGTATGTTAACATAATCACCTAGCTCAGTTGCTAGAGTACACGCCGTGAAAGCGTGGATTACGGGGTCGATCCCCGGTGGTGACATATTTTTTATTTCTCTAGTCATCTTTTAAAAACTAATACCTATTACTTGTCAATATGACTAGTGCTAGTACTACAAGTTAAAATTACAAAGCAAACATGTTATTTTAAAAGGGAGGTGGACTACTTTATTATAAACCCCCCATTCCCCCCGGCTTCATACTCATCCTTATTGACCCGTCAATCAGCGTAAATGAACCACACATTGCAGGATGAATTAGGAAAACTCAAGCTAGAAAATCAAAATACGCAATGTTCAGCACGACTGTTCGTGGGCCTATACGAATGATTGTTTTCGTATATTAGCTTAAGCTAGATCAGCTTTCCACCTAAAAGTTGTAGAAGCGGTTTTCATCAAAACCAGGGATCCTTTACTTTGAAGGAGTTTGTGTTTTCTCCGAAATTGTTCTAACAATTTTGGCGCCTCCAAATTGTTGGTAGGCTTAACGGTTGTCCAATCAGCGGTCGACAAAATTTTGCTTCGATCCCTTTCTTTGATTGCGAGTTATCACAAATGATGTTTGAATTTTTGAACAACTCGTTCTTTGCACGAGCCATTCTGATGAGGGTGCAACGAAACCGGTCCATGGCATTTCACCAATGATTCCGTTATTAAATATCATCTACAAATTTTGTAGTACCAGGAATCTTTTCCAATACACATGATCTTTTACACATTCCCGACGGACACTTCCCCGAACGGACATACCCCCGAACGGACATTTTCCCGACCGGACAAATCCCCGAATGAATTATATGGATTCTAATCAAGTTCATACAAGGTGCCCAACAAACCCTGGAAACAACTAAAATGTCCACTCGGAGATATGTTGGGTCGGGGAAATGTCCGTTCGGGAAAGTGTCGGTCGGGGATGTGTCCGTCGGGGATTTGTCGGTCGGGGATGTGTCCGGATACGCACACACATTGTAGCTCCAAAACTAAAAACAGGGGGCAAAATTGAACGTCTTACTTTCTCTTCTCGTTCTATTTTCGATCTCCCGAATTTAGGTGGATTTGGCACCTTAGAATTAGCCCTCGGTCGTCCATTCGTTCGTTTGCTTATACAATTCTCAAGATTAGATTTTTTGAAATGTTGCAGGAAGTTACAGCTATATAATGGACAAAAATTAACATTCCCAGATTTTTGATAAAAATTCTCGCTGGCGGCTAGATGGTCAAAGGGGTGAAATATGGGGCGAAGTGGCCAAAATGCCACTTTTGGTAAATAACCTTTGATACATCCATTAGATTTTTTTGAAGCTTGGCAATAACTGCAAATATTCATTGTGTGTTGCAGAATTCCGGAAATATCTGGTTTGCGACCCTGGGGATCTTTAGGGCTAAACGTAATTCCAAAATGGTCAAAATTGCATTTTCTGACAAATAATGTTTAATTCATCCATTAACTTTTTCTAAAACGTGGTAATAATTTGAAGCACAGATGTCAATTAGGTGTTACTGACCCTGTCAAGAATCTGGTCCTCGTCACCTGGTGCTTTTAGGCCCAAATGGCAATATCTTCTTCTTCTTCTTCTTAGCCGTTTACGCCACTGCTGGCGGATGGCCTCCATAACTTGCTCCACGCCCTTCGATCCTGTGCTCTTCTCATCCATGCGCTGCCAATGAATATTTTACTTTTGATACTTTTCAAGTAAAATCCTTACAATGAAAGGATTATGACTCATTTATATCGCAACCGTGTTCATTCAATCTGGAGAGAAAAGGGAAAAACCCCCTTTTATTTATCGATTCGTCAACCATGGCTAAGCAGTCTTTAACGCTTCGGGATAACGGTCTGGATAATGACTCATCTGGTAACCCTGCCACAGTCTGTTGGCAATAAATGTTGCAACGGCATTCGCATGTGCTTCCAGTGCCGGGTTGTCCATTTCGTGCGTGGTTTGTTTAAAAAGTGCGAGCCAGCGTAAAAATAATTCCGCCGTCAAGTCGGGTAAAACGATATGTTTGGGCATCGGTGCGCCGCGGAAACGGCTGGTGCCGCGCAATTGTGCGGACCAAAAATTGGTCATTTGTATAAAGTGTGCATCCCAATCGATAACGTGCGCCTCAAAGATCGGTCCGAGACCGGGGTCTTTTCTGGCTTTTGCATAAAATTCATGCACCAGTGTTGAGACTTCTTCTTCGGAATACAGATTGGGGTTAGGTGACGGAAAAGGTGATTGATTCATTATTTAAATACTGAAAATAAGTTATTTGCAAAAATGTTTCTGTGTTTGGCGTGTCAATTGCGGAATAAAAATCATGCAGGGTTCATTCGCATTGCTAGGATAAACTATACGTACAAAAAGTTCCAAAATAGTTATACACTCACAATGCTTCGAATTTTCACTTGTCAGTGTTTGTCAGCGATCGGGCGGCGGTTGTTTCCGGTGTATTTGCGTTGCGTTGATTTGTATTTCATCGATCTATCTGCCAATATTAAAGCAATTACAACAACTGAGTAAGCGCCGGCTCGATAGGTGTATGTAGATAGCTGTTATTGCTTAGAAATTGAACCTGGTAGAAGGCATCGATTCCCATGAAAAATCTGTTTGGCAAAGCATTATTAGTTTTACGAGAAGCTTGCTCTGTAGAATGATAAATTGAACGATAAGACGTACCGTAGATTCTCGGTCTTGTGAACCCATGAGACCCCAAATATTTCTTCACAAGAAACCCAAAATCCGTTCCACTACGTTTTAACGTAACTAAAATCTTTAAATACGTAGCCTTCGATATAACAAATTGTTTCTTATTCTCCCAAAATTGTTCAATACATCGAGAATCTACTGTGTTTCCCTGCCAACCTTGGTGTTTTCCGGAAAATACACATTAGGAGCACAGAACAGAACTTCGTCCAGCAGGTGTAGTACTTAAGGTTTTGTCCTATCAGTTGTCGCTAATGAATTTAACTTATAATAATAAATATTTTTGTATGAAGAACATCATCAACTTCTTATCAAACATGATTTAGAAACAACTTCTGCTACCATCTGGTCTTCTTGAAACAAAAGGGTTAATAAACAACTGCAAAACAGTCAAAAATTGTCCTTTCGTCTATCACGCGAAGATCACTTCTGCATCATATCCTTCGTTAATCCTCACCAAATATTTTATTTAATTTATCGAGCAATTGGGTAAAGGTTAGTGGAAAAATTAAAGAAAAAAGCCCATGAATGGATATAAGAAGGCTAAGTTTCCAATCCAACAAGATGCCAATTTTCCAATATACTACTTCACTTCGCCAAGCTACCAATTCTCCACCAGCTTGCCAGTCCGCCACCAAGTTGACAGTTTGCAAAGTCTCCTATCTGCAAAGTTGCCAATCTGCCGATCTTTTAAGTTACCAATCTGCCAAGTTGCAAATCTACTGAGTTACCAATCTGGCAAGCTGCCAATCTGCCAAGTTGCCAATCTGCCAAGTTGCCAATTTTGCTTTATCAACTAACCAACGGAGACCTAATGGTAGATAGTTCTTATTTCAGATTATCTGCAGGTGGAGATGGACATCCAATTTTAGTGAAATTTCATCTCGGGCCGCCGTTTATTTCTGTGTCAACAGATTTTCGTTTACATGAACGGCAAGTCAGCTCGAGGCGAACTCAGCTCGAGATGAAAAAAAAGGATGAGATTTCATCTCGAGCTGGGATTGTCATGTAAATGCGAAATAATTCCCCCTCGAGATGAAAACCGCATGACAAAACAAAAGAACACTATTTATGGAGGTGTGATTGGATTAGAGTGATGCAATCATCAATTTAACCCTAAGGAAATACACAGTGTTTGCGTCAATTTCATCTCGAGCTGAGATTGCCACCATGTGAACACACACCAATTCCAGCTCGAGCTGAAACTCATCTCGAGCCAAGATTTCGTCTCGTGCTCATGTAAACGGGGCCTAACACGCTGACATAACTACAGTGGTCCGGATTGATGATTCTTCATGCTTGGAGATGTACTTGGGTTGGCATTTTTGGCACTTTTTAATATGAATCGGTGTATGAGCGTTTGTTTGCTTTGCGAGTAGGTGTTCATGGCTACCCAATCTTTTCAAACTCCAGCCACTTTTTAGCATTACAAACAGTCTGGCAAAACCCATCCACATAAATATTATTCACCATAACAAAAAGGAAAGCCTTTTTGAGAAATGTAGTATATAGGTTTGATTTAACATGTAAGCTTACAAATAAACTTAGTATCAATGGTTTCAAACAACTCTGTAGAGATGCAATAAACCTTCACGAATGTCATCTTCGATGGTCCGGTCAATGAGACTCATTCAATGCCATTTCAGAAGGTAATAGGATAGTTATAACCGAGTTATAACAATAAAGATGGCTTTGGTAGCCCATTATTTTTGTGCAGTAAACAAAAGCTGCCTCCTCATACGATGCCACACTATACCTACAAAACGATTGTTTACGATTATATTGCCTACACGTGACATAACATGCTGAGGCACGTGGATCATATTTGACACAGTTTGAATACACTAGATGGTTACATACCATGTTGCACAAAGCGTTCAAAATAGGCTAATAAGGCCTATTGGACAAAGTTTGCATACACTAGATGCGTACATTCCATGGTGCAAAAAGCGATCAAAATAGGCTGATAGGGCATATATGACATAGTGTGCTTAAACTAGATGCGTACATTCGATGGTGCACAAAGTGTTCAAAATCGGCTAATAAGGCATATTTCACATAGTGTGCTTACACTAGATGCGTACATTCCATGGTGCACAAAGCGTTCAAAATAAGCTGATAAGGCATATTTGACACAGTTTGCATCCATTAGATTCGGACATTCCATGGCGCACAAAGTGTTAAAAATAGGCTAATAAGGCATATTTGACATAGTTTGCATACACTAGATGCGTACATACCTTGTTGCACAAAGCGTTCAAAAAAGGCTAATATGGTATATTTTTCCTAGCTTGCATTCGCTAGATGCGTACATTCCACGGTGCACAAGCCGTTCAAAAAGGGCTAATAAGGCATATTTGTCATAGTTTGCATATACTAGATGAGCACAATCCGTGGTGCACAAAGCGTTTCAAATGGGCTATTATGCCATATTTGACACAGTTAGCATACACTAGATGCTTACATTCCATGGTGCACAGAGCGTTTCAAAGCTGCTATTATGGCATATTTGACACAGTTTGAATACACTAGATGCCTACATTCCATGGTGCACAAAGCGTTTCAAATGGGCTATTATCACATATTTGACACAGTTTGCATACACTAGATGCGTACATACCATGTTGCACAAAGCGTTCAAAATAAGCTAATAAGGCATATTGGACATAGTTTGCATACACTAGATGCGTAGATTCCATGGTGCAAAAAGCGTTCAAAATAGGCTAATAAGGCATATTTAACATAGTTTGCATACACTAGATGCGTACAATCGTCCATGCGTTCACAGCTAGGATACTGGCACGTGATTTTGTTAACAACGTTGCTTTGCGCAGCCCAAGGTGAAGGACAAGTACATAGAAGGACAACACCTATAACATCGTCCATGCGTTCACAGTCAAGATACTGGCACGTGATTTTGTTAACAACATTGCTGTGTTCAGCCCAATGTAAAGGACCGGTACCTGAAAGGACAACACCTATCAAGAGTGACGTGCATGGACGTGACAACGAATTAATCGATCGAAATTGATGCAGTCAAATGAGTTTTCCTTTGTTTTTTAGCAATTGATTTATTTGATCTGCGCGCGTACTTCACAAGAATCTCGAGACGACGTTTTCCTCTCAGACTCGCAAAGCCTAATAAAGAATTTTATTAGCACATATTAGCTCCTTTAGTGCTAATTTGCCTCCACCGTTTGCATACAATAACAAGAGTAGACGGTTGCAAATAGTTCACAAGAAACGGACTGAGGCAACAGCTAGTGTAGAAGAGATTGCGGTAAAGTATACGCTACTAAACCCAGTGCTAGAGCGTCCTTGGTTACGCGGTGGCAACGACATACTCAGCACAGTATTTTCTACAAGACGCTGAAAATATTTCTACTAGTTTTGAGTCATAACCTCCCAAAAATTCCATCGATCAGATATAGTTAGATCTTAGTTCGATCGATCAAAAATCTTTACATTTTGCCTGATACCCTCAATAATCTTGATGTATCTGAAGCGGCATTAAGAGAACACTGTATTAAGAAAGTCGTTGCCACCACGCAAGCAAGGTCGTTATGGCCTAAAGAGCACTTCCGGTTTAGTAGCGTATATCTTTAACAAGAGGCGCACAGAAACGCGTAACTCAATTAATAAAGTACTTGACAGAGAATTCAAAAGTAATCAAAGATTTTAAGTTAGGCATGGAGGAAGGATGAACTCATGCCATTCGTTAATCCCCAAGGTATTTTTATATGAATTTACACAAATAATTTACTCCAGATAACCAGCAAAACAAGCGCTTACTTATGGCAATTACCACTTTACAGCACTTTTATCAATACGAACTTTTTCAAGGTCTATGTTGGACTACTAGATGGATGGAAATGCCCCAGGGGAGGCACAAGCAAGACTTAACAGAGAGCTGTCCTGGGTAGAGTAGCAAAACATTTAGAGGGGCCTAACGTTCATGGATGGATATGGTGTTCTTCGCTGGAGAGCTACCAGGAGACAGCTGTGGATGGACAGCCATGAATGGCCTTGGTTTGTGACATCATCCGCAAATGACCCAAAGCAGTGTGCCGTACACGGGATTAAGTTAGTAATTAAGTAAGTTGTAAGGCAAGCACGACTTCGACCACAACGAAATTCTAAGTAGTCAATCAATATAACTTACCCTTCCAAATTCAACTGGGCTGGTTGAAGTCAACGAGTCTCTCCTGCATAGGTTTGTAGCTGGTGTAAGACCAACTTTCCCGTTATACCTACATTGATAAAAATAGTAACATCTTCATTGTGCATCGAGATTGGATAGATTTGCCGATTACAATAGCACAATTGCATTTTCATTGAGCAGAGCTCAGGGTGGCCAGTGTTCTCCCTGGGAAAAAATTTGTGCGTAACGGCCGCAACAAAATCGAACTGGGGTCCAAGGGGCGTTCTGAGCCCCCGGCGGGGTCGGGGCAAAGCCCCGGGAGCTCACGCTATTTTTGACCTGAAAATGCCTTGGAATGGCTTTCTAAAAGACGCCAACTGATGTGAATTGGGCGCTTTTATTCATTTCAAAATGGTTCACGATCGCTCGAAAACGGTGGCATTTGATGTTTGTCATGCAGCTCTCGACGATTCCATTCAAAACTTGGTTCTGTTGTCGTAGCGGTGTGTTTGTGGGGCGTAGCGGTTTCTCAATGATACTTTCTAACTTAAATGGGCTTTGGATTGATGACGGGCCGGAGGGCAGTTCTTCCTGGGTCAAGTCGCATGGCGCAAGGAGGCTGGTCTCCAATTGCGTTGAGCTGGATGTCGATGCCCACCAGTGGATGATTAGGAGCTAATGTGGTGACTAGAGAAATAGAATATGTTAACATCGGAGGTCACCTAGCTCAGTTGGTAGAGCGCACGCCGCGAAAGCGTGTGTCGTGGATTCGATCCCCGTTGGTGACATATTTTCTATTTCTCTAGTGTTCCTTTTAAAAAAAACTATAATATGTAATCCATGAAGAGATTCTACTGCTTAATTATGTACAGTTGTTGGTTTTGATCTAGAGAGGAAAGAGGTATCTGTTGACATGAGACGTTTGAGAAAGCAATAAATTTTAACGCACATTTTCTCTTGATAACTTGTGCCAACCATTGGCATTCTATTGGCATTCTATTGAGATTACACTGTCGATACTGACATCCTGGCCTTGATATCGGCTATTGTAAAATACATTAATGTAAAAGAAAAGAATTGAAGCTGTGCATTAATGTTAATACAAAATTGTACATGAACATGTACTTGGGAACCAACTGGGGTTATTCACAGAACGACGACAATCAGTGGAAAAACAACAGAAACAAATTCAACATTAATTTCATCAGCAATAAAAGCAAATAAGATCATATCTCAAAAAGACAACACAAAACAAACCATCAAATATCAAAACAGAATTAAAAACCAAAAACAGAGTGATAGTGAAGGATAGTAAAGAAAGAGCAAAAAGAACAATGATGGCAACCATCAAATCAAGAAAGTTAAATTGCTTGGACATGTGATGAGGAGGAATGTCCTAGAAAATCTTGCAATAACAGGCAAAATGGAAGGAAAGAGAGCAAAGTGACGTCAGACGCAAACATATAAACAACAATTAAGCTGTATCTTGGAAGAAAGTTGCAACAGATTGCAGCAGGTTTTGTTAAACCCATGTCGGTCTGAAATGTGCTAACTAGATCGCGGTGCGTTCCACGGTTCTGTAGGGCATCGTATGCTGCAAGCTATGAAGAAATATAAAAGAAAACCGTCGTATGAAAGTGTGCTATGTATCTTTACTTTCTCCTCTAACACAACTTTTCGACACTCCTTGTTGCCATTGTCAAGTGACGTAACATAGCTCGGGTATGGTCTAGATATTGTATTACAAAGTCGTGTGCAAAATCACGTTTCTGAACTAAGACTCGGAAAATGGTTTGAGACTGTATCAAAATGTATGGCAGTACGTACAAGTGTAGAGTAGAAAAAAATATTTTAGCATTGATAAGAAGAAGGAAATTGGTTTTGATATGTAATGAGAGAAAAGAATACATTTATTTTCTCATCATGTGAGAGCACATTTCTTGGAAGAAAAACAGTCAAGCAGACGATAACGGAAACAGGAATACAAAACTTAAAAATAGTAATTTTCATTGGCTTCTAGCCCGGATTCTGACTTTAAAAGAACCACCCTCTATTAACTTGTGCAAAGGGTCTTCTAGAATATATGCAATGAAGTAACTTCAGTTAATCACCTTGGTTTTAATAACAATATTTGTGCCTTTATCTGTAGCCTTTTGTTGTTTTGGTGACTTGGTAGCAATGGTAATTAAAATCGTTTGTCATCCTTATAATTGGGCTGTTGTTACAGTTAATGGTCGTTTCGTATATCACTCTTTTACTTTAGTAGTTTAATGTTCAATTGTTGGTTAATTAGCAGTGCAGCTGTGATGATAATAATAATAATTAAAATGATAATGATAATGATAACGATGATGATGATGATGATGATGATGATGATGATGATGATGATAATGATAATGATAATGATAATGATAATGATAATGAGTTGGAAATCCTTCGGTTTCCTAGAATAATGTAAGGATGTAGGGTTTGCATTTATTAAAATCAAGCTGTTTAGAAAGGCTAGTTTTAGCTGAAAAGATTTAATACAGAAGAAAAAGGAGGCACTGACTCTACCCTAACGAAATCCCATTATTCAGTTGCGCAACTGAATAAACACAAACCTTTCTCTGCAGATGAACTAAAATCCCATTAGATTCTCTTTCCTGCCTGGACAAATTTTACCGTCTGGTCTTCCAGATACCCTGTGGTTACTTTCTAACGCTGGCCAAGACGGGGTCAGCTTTTGCTTAGCCCCTCCTAATTTATCATCAAATCTCAAAATTCTCCTATCAACATTGAACATCAAAAGGTTTACGTTAGACAGTTGTAATGTCAGCACTACAAAGTTGAGAATAGTGCCGTCCAAATTTCTAACCTTGGCTACGGGCCTGCTCTTACTGTGTCAAGTCTTAAATTCCAGGAAGAATGGCCTTTATATCACAACATGCTGGATCACCAGATAGTAAAAGACGGAAAGGTGACTAAGCTTGGCTAGTTTGAAATTCCGCTAAAACGCTTTTCTCAAATGAACTGCAATAACCTCATTTTCATTACGAGGCTGGACGTCAATTTTTAACCAGAGGCCTTAATCCTTGCTTAATTTTCACTGAGGTCCAGAAAATTAATCAGAACCTAGAAGTCGATAAGAACGTAGTTCATATCACGGCAATACCTTTTTATATCACATTGTCATGATATAATATTTTTAAACTCTACGTGTGCTTTAATCTTCAAATGATTTCTAACCTTTGCCCTCTTACTAACTACCGATCAACTACTAACTCGCTCAGTTTTTATCACTCCTTGATTCTTCTTAGCGTATGAACTTCTTTCACGTCATTACTAGTGTTATGATTGATCGATTCTTTGATTACTAGTGTTATGATTGGTCTTGGATACGTTTTCGTAACACTTTCACAAGTGGAGCAACTTTGGTTCCAAATATGTACCCGATAGCATGCTTACCGTATAACTGGAAGACCTGTCTAGTGTTAAAAAGCATCCGGAACCGTGTAACTGAAAGACCTTTCCAGTATTAAAAAGCATCCGGTACCATGTAACTGAAAGACCTTTCCAGTATTAAAAAGCATCCGGTACCATGTAACTGAAAGACCTTTCCAGGATTAAAAAGTACCCGGTGCCGTGTAGCGGAAAGACCTATTCTGTATAAAAAAATATTCGGTACCGTGTAACTAAAAGACGTATCCAGTATCACAAATTATCCGGTACCGTGTAACTGAAAGACCTTTCCAGTATCACAAATTATCCGGTACCGTGTAACTGAGACCTATTTTTCTGGGAAGCGTTCTAATAAGCGTCACCTGGTCACTATAAATAATATTGACTTCGTGTAGTTGTTTGGGATTGAGAAGTAAATTTAAAGTAAGGATTTTACTCGATTAAGTAAACCTTTTAGATCTCAAAGCTTATCCTAGAATACCAGGAAGACAGAGAGAAGAATTTAATCGTCGTGACTTGGGTATTGGGAATGACGCACAAAAATAGGATTCATTAGAACAGTTATAGAACCCTAACAAAACTAATAGCAACCACTTACGTCCCAGCTAACATACTAATCTCTTAAACCTATTTTAAAAAATTTGAAGATGGTAAAAATGCCGTACAAAACCGACGTCAATCGAAAATCCGAAAACCGCAGAGTCCTCTCTGTTTATCACGTTTGAAATATCAGAGACAAACAGGTTACCCCTTTAGCGATTGAAAGTACATTCATGTAAGGAATAGGTCTAACAAATTTATGCATAAAATACTTTCCTAGCTTGCCTTGTCCTTGCTACATCGATGGACGTATGCCTGATAAATGGCAGTTAGAAACATAAGTCAGTGTTTCATTTCGACAAATAATGTAACTGCCTTGGCTGTTAACTATCTTCGCGGCTGCTTATAATATACTTACAGAGACACTTTCTACTGACACTGTAAGCCCGTCTATTTTGGTTCATGGTGTCTATCTGTAGGACCATCAAAGGACCTATGAGGCATCAAAATATCAAGTAATAACATAACAGGTTGCATATCAAATGCCTATGCAACAATTGGTCGAACACTTAATAAAGTCTCCACATGAAACACCAGTCGAGCACTTAATTATGGAGTACTAAAGTTCTTTTGGCCTATTTCTAGGGCTCAAATGTGGCAGAATATGTACTGTAGTAATGTAATTACACGTAACCACTGATAAACAGTTCCAAGAGTGTCAGTAAAGAGCAGCTATGCTTGGAGGAAAGTGTTCCTGCACTTTATGAGGAGCTACCTATGGCATTTATCATTTGCCTGAAAGGCTGAATAGTTAAGAAGGCAAGCAACTTTTCAATAATACTTATGCTCTGTATTTATCGAAAACGGGCTACAGCACAATGCCTGAAGATGTCTCGCAACAGTTCATCCATGTCCTCTAACCAGGCTCCTTACCAGATTATGCAAATTACAGTATTTGGTAGCACTGTGAAACGTAATTAAACACTTCCTATTTTATTGGACCACTGTACTCGAAGATTTGAGAGGAAATGTAATGCCTTGATCTCAGTTATTAATGCCATTATATGCTTACAGACTCTGTCCAGGAAACTTTGAGTTTGCTCGCGGTGCTTTGTTTCAGCTACCAAGCCATTATTTCCAGCAAGTTATCCTCATACTCACGGACAATATGAGCCATTGCTAGTCACGTCTCGGCATTTGGGCAAGGAATGTGCGTAGTATCTGTTCCCATTGATGACAGATGCTTGCCGTAATCCACGAGAGGCTGTCCTACTAGGCAGTCGAGCCTGCCTGCACGCTGGAATGTGAGCATTTCAATAGTGCCATTGAGCGTAGTTACACTATTTGAACATATTCGGAATCCGTTCTGCACGCTGGAATGCGAGCACTTCAATGGTGCGAATAAAAGTAGTTACACTTTTTAGACATGTTGGGAATGCGTTCTGCACACTAAAATGTGAGCATTTAAATAGTGCCATCGAGCCTAGTTATACTATTTGACCATAATTGGAATGCGTTCTGCACGCTGGCATGTGAGCATGTCAATAGTGCCATTGAGCGTAGTTACATTATTTAAACATATTGAAAATACGTTCTGCACGCTGCAATGTAAGCATTTCAATAGTGCCATTGAGCGTACTTACACTTTTTAAAGGCATTGGGAATGCGTTCTTCACGCTGGCATGTGGGCATTTCAATAGTGAGATTGAGCCCATATACGCTATTTGAACATATTGGGAATCCGTTCTGCACGCTGGAATGTGAGCATTTCAATAATGCCATTGAGCGTATTTACACTTTTTAAGCACATTGGGAATGCGTTTTGCACGCTGGAATGTGAGGATTTCAATAGTGCCATTGAGCGTAGTTACCCAATTTGAACATATTAGGAATGCGTTGTGCACGCCGGAACTTAAACATTTCAAGAGAGCCATTGAGCGCAGTAACACTTTTTGAACATATTGGGAATGTTTTCTGCACGCTGGAATGTGAGCATTTCAATAGTGCCAGTGAGCGTAGTTAAACTATTTGAACATATTGGCAATGCTTTGTGCACGCTGGAATGTAAGCACTTCAATAGTGCCATTGAGCGTAGTTACACTACTTGAACATAAAGAGAATCCGTTCTGCACGCTGGAATGCGAGCAATTCAATAGTGCAAATGAAAGTAGTTACACTTTTTAGACATGTTGCGAATGCGTTCTGCACACTAAAATGTGAGCATTTAGATAATGCCATTCGTGTCTCTTACAACAATTGTTTTGCATATTGAAATGCCTGTGTCTATGATATTTTATATCTGTATAGTGAAGGTCATTCGTTACATAGAAAGTCATTCAAAGTTTTTACTATGATAGCCTTAAGTTTATTTTTGTGGAGCCGTTGTACATTTGTAATTTTTGATACCATTCTTGGCAAGCAAATGAAACTTACATTGAAACAAGTTTCAAAATACTACTGAAAAATAAAATTCATTTTTATATTCATTAATAGGGTGTTAATAGGGTGTTTATTTATCATTTACAGGTTGAAATATCATAAATTTCTAAAAGCAGTCTGATATGTTTTAAATTTTGGTATCTTGTGCTCTACTAGTTTGCAAAATGTACTGACAGACATTAGTATCATAAACTTTTAATTGCAAAGTACACTTGTTATTTTTTCAGTTCTTTAGGATGCACTTATTCTACATTGCGTTTATTTGAGAGAATAAGTTTATGGCAATGCTATATATCTATGTTTTTGTGAGTAGTACCTGTCTGATTGTTATCAATTGATACAGAAGTGTTCTTTTTCTTGAACATAAAATATTTGCCCTTCACCATTAGCTGAGGTTACTTTGAATTAAGGGGATGCACTTATAACCAACTTGTGTTCCAAAAAAAAATTGCTCCAAAAGGGTGTCCTTATTTGAAAGGGATGCAGGTGTTTGAATAATTTTGGTGCCAATTACTAACTGTTAAAAACTATTACTAAATATATCTCTGAAGTAGCAAGTTATTGCAGGTGAAACATTTTAAAATCTGTGCTACTGTTACACAGTAAATGAGATTCCTACCTGCAAATACGATTGAATCACCTGATGTCCTAAACCCTACACATAATAACATAATTTTATTTTATGATTGCTTTGGTTTTTCTTTTTGCAGTATGAAATTAGTGTCGATATGCTTAGAAAGAGGCGGATGCTGAAAATCATGCGACCATGGTATGACTTGGAGCATCAAAGGGCGTGACATCGTGTCTCCTTATCATTCGTCTTGCAATCTTGATCTGTTATGAAACCGAAAAGGAATCGTCATTAATAATGTCTATATTCGATAACAGACGAGTTTGTATTTATATCTTCATCCCTGCGCAGTATGCTAACATTATCTACAGTGCGTAAAGAGATTCAACAAATTCAGTTTCAGTGCTGCAAGTTTGGCAGTTATTGTCTTCTTTTGCAGGTGCGGGTATGATCTTCCATCTATCAAGTTAGTTCATAGCGAGGAGTACACAATTCAACTGCTAATCCTATACCAGTAGGTTAGTGATAGGAGTGGTAGTTTTAAGTACCAAATTATCTCCAATTTTCAAAATCTTTGTAAACGTGCCTAAAGTCATGAGGCTATATTTAAAGCGTTGAAATATTTGGTCACGTAACCACTTTGTGGCTTCATTATTCACGTGACCATATTTTAAATCCCAGTTCTATGAAATGAGGAGTTATAGTTAGACTTGTTTGCAGCAAATTGAGAATTCTCCCTCCCTTCAACTTCGATGATTATGTCACAATATTAACTTGAAGAAAGAGGAAGAAGCTATTTATATTGTTTGCAGTTCTCAAGTCACTGTGCTATTGTAAACCCGCTCCAATGCGTAACCTCAAATTCGTACAGGTTAGGACTGGGATAACTTCACCCAGCCTTATCAGTGTAAGGTCGATCAAAAAGCCACAGTTTCCACCCACACCTTGTTCTAAGAACGTTTGTGTTTTGAGGAGAAAACAAGGTATAACCGCCTGCAAACATCTTTATGTGTGTTGTGAATTATTCTCTTCAAACGTATTAGTAAGTTAAAAATTGTGTTTATGTATTTGGTAACCTTTAATGTGAGCTCTAACTTGCAGACTTTATAAATCAAGACTTTTAAGACTCATTATATCAGCCTTGGATTCGTTATTTTAACGGTCCAGGATTTGTATTTAGGGAGAATAATTGTTACGCTCAAAAATATTTAAAATTTAAAACAATTAGACAACGTCTTAATTAACGCTATTTATAGGTTCAGTGGCTTCTGTTCAAAATTACAGGATAGATTTTTATGTCTAAACATAATGATATTGTATTGTTATTGCTGTGGTTGTCTCTGTATATGAGGCTCGAAAGAACTCAGTATTGGTGCTGTCAACCGTATTAACGACAGACTCAGTGCTCACTTCACTGACTCCGCCATTTACTTAATTTCAGAAATCAATAAAATTCAAGTCAAGACTAATATTTGGTTCCTACAGAACGGTAGCCTATAGGTCGAGGTTTACGACTCCTTAGGGTCACAGCCAATTTTTAGGGTTTGATAGAACAAAAAGGGCTGGCTGGCTGTTCATGATAATCAGTTGCCAAGGTAAACCGGCAACATGACTACTCCTTTATAATACAACATTTCTGTTATATCCACGAACAGATGCGTATGACCATATAAGCAACGTACAGGCGCCCTTTGTGGCTACCGTGTGCCTATTTACGTAGTAAGCCCCCTAAATATTATCAGCATCGTTGCTTTTAACTGTCTTGGGTGTAGAAACAACGCTAAAAAAGAGCGAAGGATCTGCACTGAACTAAACTGCGTGGGAAAGTAACTTGTATAGGTATTTTATCTTCTTTAAATTGCCTGCAAGTACGTTAGGGATTGTTAATAAAATCCGGTAATATATAGTTGCTTTCTTCTTATGAGGAGTTTTTGTGGTAATGAGGCATGTAACTGCTTGGCTAAGTTCAAATCGAAAAGTAGATAGATTAACAGGAGCAGTCAAGTCACATGGCGCAGAGAGGCTGGTCTCCAATTGCGTAGAGCTGGATGTCGATGTCCACCGGTGGATGATTGGGCGTCTCGGGCTATGCTAAAATCATTTATGACCGAATTACTCATTAGCCCATGAACAAGGCGATTCCGTTGAAAAGCGTAGCATAGTTGATATTATACAATGTAAAAATCATTCAGTTGTTAAGAATGAGACAAAATGTCCGTATTAAATACATGACACCATTTAAGTAGTGCTTCTAAACAATCTTGACCCATTTATATTAAGAGACAAATTAGAAACTAATTTTTCAAGGAAAACAATATGAGGCAATTAATCACTTAAAAGGTCGACGAGGAATTCAATAAAATAGAAATATTTCTAATCAAGTCTGTTCATAGCTTAAAATGCCCGAAGAAACATGTACGTACATATAGGAATGAATTCGTTGCTTTGTTGAATGTCCGAAGGGCTTCTGGGGGAGGGGACGGGTGGAAGTGGATCTCTGTAGATTGCAATTTCTCATGGCCAACAAAGGAACAAAGTAAAATCAATTAAAGCTTGGGCACTTTATGACCATATCATCAGAAGCTACTCAAAAATAAGAAACATTTAGTTCTTTGTTTAATGTAAAGAATTTAATAATGTTTTACGTTTTTATGTACGTATGCAGCAAAAATGTAGTATAAATGAGACTTATTGATCAAGGTCGTAACTTTCTACAGCTGTGAGAAATTCAAAATGGGACGTCGTGGTATTTCACACTTATATTACAAGATGAAGTTGCTTTAAATATAAAAAAGATGATATTAACAATTACTTGATATCTACATCACTCACAAATACATTCCAAATAATAAAAACTTTGTACATCCATTTCACCATCGATTGCAAGTCCTGGTCCTGCAAATAATACCTGTTATTTGTTACGTACTGGTTAAAAATAATCCACATTTAAATTTCAATTCAAGAACTATGAATTCCATAATTTGTCTCTGATTTACTCGTTTGTGCCACTGATAATCCTTTCAAGATGATATACCACGACAGACGCATCGGCATAAAATACCGTCATGGAGGCAGCAAAATGGAAGTTTAAATAGCCATGCCTATACATCCAAGGTAGCAGCGAAATCCCCCTTTTTCTCCAACGATGTTTCTACAAACGAAAGCAGTTTAACTTTGATAGAAAATCCTTCGTATGGACAAAACAAGCTGTATAAAGTTGAGAAGCTTACGTGATTCGAGTGCCTAGGACATTGAATGATATATTGCGAAGTTACTATACATATTAGAGTTCAAAGACCTCATGTAACACCACGCTAAATAGCGTTGAATAACAGCAGATAGTAACGCAAATGTTACAAACCTGCTTTATCAAGACTAACTTAGCAAAAGAAAAGAATGCCGGGTTGAATGTAAATTCTACTACATGTTTAGCATATGCATTGGAAACTGTTTGGAAAAGCTATAGCACAACTAGGTTTATTTGTCAGTATTGCTTAAGAGAGTAAACAAGAAACATTCATAAAGTTTTCAGCTTACAAATAACCCATTTCAAGCACATCGATTAAACTTTACATTTCTAAGCTTATCTCCGTCAATCGTCATAGTTTGGCAGTGATGTTCAAAACCACCAAGTACCACGTACCGTAATAGTTACTTGTAGATTTATGGAATACATCATAAACACTTTATTACCGGTTGCCTCAGAGCAAACTTTTAACTATCTTAATTTAAAAGTTGTTCTTTAAACATGGGAGAGATAAGTAATTGATACCACTGCCAATACGGCATATACCTTATTCCAGGAAATTAACGCGGCACTTAATTAACGCGTCTTTTAAAAAACCCGCTTAATAAAATACCCGTTAATTAGAAGTCAAGTATATTTACAGGTCGTTATATAGGTTCTGGGTAGAGAACAATCGGAATGCATTTAAACTTATTTTTATTTCTGTGTTCCATAGATGCATCATGTAAAGTCTCAACGATCGCAGCTAAACCACTTGAAAGAAAAGATGTCGATTATGTGTCACGATATGCATTCTTTGAACAGCAAGATGTGGTTATACTTGTTTTTAATGCCATTTAGCCCTTTTTTATATATTTGTAACCGTTCTCTAATGTTTGTACATACAGATTTGTCAAAAAGTTAGGATTGGACATATAACGTCATCAAAATCAAAAATTACCCACTAATTAATGCTAATTAGCTTTTAATTAGCATTAATTAGTATAAAATGTATTAAGAACTTGATTTTAGATCATTCTACAGAATATTTATAAAAGTCATCTAAAACATCTCGAGTTATAGCCCTTTCAAATTTTCCACCATATATGGGCAACTTTTTTATCAGGGTCACGTGACCAGACCACAGGCTGTGATGGCCAAATTTTTTTACCAAAAGTTTGCCAGATTAAAGTTAGGAAAAGTCAGAAAGTTTTAGTAACTTTGAAGCAGCCATTCAAAAGTTATTAAACAATATTCACAGCCGCGGGCCTACTAGGCTCCCCCCCGTGCTAGGTAGGGTTAAGGCATCTACGCATGCAACAAGAAAAATACACTAACACACAGGGACAGGGCTTGGATAAGGTATTTTGGGCTGAAGAAAACAAAAAGAGTTGAGGCCCCACCTAACTTGGCACCGCCTTCCTTCTACTGCTAACGTGTTGGGTTTTTTTGCGGTGCCCTTCTTTTGTTGTAAGAACATATTTTGTTTTTACAAAAATTAATATAGGAGATTATGAATAACGTCTCAATAGAAGGACGAAAATAGAATTTAAATAGAAATAGCGTTAAATTTACCTCGTAGTGGTATTTTTTACCTCATTTTCGATCCGTACCAGTTTGGATCCGATCCCAAGCGTTTACACGAGAGCTCTTCGGGTAGGTATCCAAACTGGTTTACTTTCATAAGTGGACAAAAAAATCTCTACCTCCTACTCTCTGTTGGTCATTAACCCCTCTTTAAGAGGATTATTGGTGTGGATCAACACCTTAGCCTGCTATTCCCTCTCCCTTAGCATTAATTGTATGACGAAGAAAAGTGTGACGAAGATACGAATGATGGTTCAGAAGAAGACATTGTCTTCTTCGGAACCACCATTCACTTCTTGTCACACACCGTTCATTTCTTTGTCACACATCGTAGTTACTCTTCTTACACGAGGTTTCCAATGTGTGGTAGCGTGGACATTTAGGCAGGGTTGTCAATGTTTCTCATATTATTTACACTTCATATTTTTCTTCATTTATGGCATATAATTAATATCCGTATATGAAATACATTAAGCAGACTTCCTCGCTTCCAACAAGCTCTATATCATGATTGTAGTTGCAATTGAGAACGCTTAACTCTATATATAGGATTTTGCAGCCCGCCTCATCAACACACACGGTAGCTGTTTAATTGTATCACTAAGTAAACTATAATATCGCAGTTAGTAAACAACGTTATATGTGGTGTATCTCTTAAAAACAGTGTATGCATAGCGTTAGTCCCATCAATGTTTCAATTCGTGTGCTAGTTACCCTTTGGATCCTAAGTGCAAAGGGACTTCACATGAGGAGAACTGGTAGCTTGAATGAAGGTTTTGCTGTCTGAAAAAAGTTCATTAAAGAGAAAGAAAACTTTCCAAGCTGCAAAGGAACTTACGAATTAATACCTTCAATGGTACAATATACCAAAAATGTTGACCGTTTGATTAGAGATACTCTAAGTTAAAACCATGAAAATACATCCCTGTTTAACGCCATGCGGTATGTTGCAAGGATTCGGAAAGCTTCCATTGTCAAACCCTCAATCAATCAATCAATTGGTGCCGTCCTCGAGGCGAGGGTTGGCAGCTATGGTTCTCCATCTTTCCCTGTCTTCAGAGAGTTGATGTACATTGTCAGATCTAGTGCTTGGTTGTACTCAACCAACAAGCTAAAGGGGTATCATTGAGCTAAAGAAAAGTGTAAACATGTTGATGACGGAAAATGTTTTTCTGTCTAAGAATGTATGGGTTTTCATCGGCTTTTTCTGATTATTGGCTTTACTTGGACAATAGGATTCATATTAAGCAGTAGGAGTTCTTAAAGAATTAAAAAATCTTAGAACCAAGGTGCAAGTTAGATGAATCCGAAGAACTCTTGGGTGCCTAATAGAAAGGGGAGTTGGAATAAACGGGAGGGTTGAAAAAATCCTAAAAGCAGGGGGGTATAGACGGGGGGTTGGGAAATGACCAAAAATGTAATTGGCGGGGGACCTGAAAGAAATGTGAAGTCAAGAATCAATGTTTGGAATCACATACAACTTCCTAAACGTAGGGTGATACAACAAAAACAATTGTCAGCTATTCGAAGTCATGGTAGTCTCCTACATGCCTTCCGACATTTTCAAAATGTTTTCCTCGCCCACCTGCTCAACGGCAACGGCATTGCTAATATCTGTAATGCGCTTCCTCACACTTCTTCGAGACTCGTAACAGGCCTCTTTCATCTTTTTAATGTGTGATTTTCATATTCTAAAGATGTTTTCTATTCGTCCGCCAAAATATCTCGTAAAAAGTTGTCATGGGTGGGAGATTACTTTAAAATTAATAAGCAGGGGGGTTGGAATAAGAATGTCCTGGGTGATAAATTTTTGAAAAATTAATTAGCCGGGGGGACGTTTATTAGGCACCCAAGAGTAGTTAGTCATATTTCTTGATAATTATAAACTAAAGTGTACAAAGCTCTTTTTTCTAATAGTGAAGACCTTTGGAGTGATAGTAATAAGCTTGTTGATTCAAAGTCTTATTTCGAGACAAGTTAGTTCACTGTATGGCACTGAAGGAGTGGATAAACTATTTTGTTTGGCATTAATCGTTCTCCTATTTGGTTTTTAAAGCAACTGTTTCTGCAACTATTTCACATGTGTTAGTGATTTTAACATTGCCGAATACATCTTCCATTACTCTGTCAACCTTTTTGCTATGATTTCATTCCCGCTAAGAAAGTCAGTGTTGATGATATCCATGAGTGGAAGAGTTGGGCATTTAAATGGAAAACATCTAAAAGGTTTGAGATTAGCGTAAAATTTAACTAAGGTTTGTTTTAAATGCGTTAATAACAAGTAACATAAACTCTAATCTGATGACTGCACTAATCGTAATCGTAATTAATTAAGTTTGATCTGAAAGCTAGAGTATAAAGGATAATCCCAGGAGACATTGTCTCTGAAAGGGTACCATTGGTGAACACCTTTGCTTGCGTTGTGTTAATATTCCAATCAATTTCTTATCGGTTGTTGATAAATTTGATTTAAAAGCTAGAGTATAAAGGATAATCCCGGGAGACATTGTCTCTGAAAGGGTACCCTTGGTTAACACCTTTGCTTGCGTTGCGTTAATTTTCCAATCAATTTCTTATCGATTGTTGATAAATTTGATTTAAAAAAATAAAGGATAATTCCAGGAGACAATGTCTCTGAAAGGGTACCCTTGGTTAACACCTTTGCTTGCGTTGCGTTAATTTTCCAATCAATTTCTTATCGGTTGTTGATAAATTTGATGTAAAAGCTAGAGTACAAAGGATAATCCCGGGAGACATTGTCTCTGAAAGGGTGCCCTTGGTTAACACCTTTGCTTGCGTTGCGTTAATTTTCCAATCAATTTCTTATCGGTTGTTGATAAATTTGATGTAAAAGCTAGAGTACAAAGGATAATCCCGGGAGACATTGTCTCTGAAAGGGTGCCCTTGGTTAACACCTTTGCTTGCGTTGCGTTAATTTTCCAATCAATTTCTTATCGTGTCACCTCTTACTACCCTTATATATTCATATCCAGACTGCTTCATCACCTCAGCATAACCCTAATATAGAAAGAGAAGGATGACATAAGACACTATCACAATCTTGACTTGGTAGTGCGTTATACATTGCACATGGGAAGAATATTTAGAGACTTGAGATCTTTAGGAAACATGTCTTACTTTGTATTTCAAAAGTGGGATAGCAATCATGGTAACAGCCAATTTCATAGAGAGCTAGCCTACCTGAAAAAATTACTGCAAGTAGTCATGGCCAGTTTAGTATATAGTTTTTGTTTGCACAAAGGCTAGTATGAAGCAGAATATATTTCCTCTTACTTTTTTCATAATTTTCAAACATTCAGATATTTCGGATATTCTTTAAAATGTGTGTGGGGTGGGGGTTCGGGGTGCAAATTGAAGTAAACTATAGCCTTTCTGCAGAGGAGTGGACATCACTGGCTCCAAATATGTCCAATATGTTTAAGTACTATTGCAGAGCATATTACAAATGTGTAAAGGTATTTTTAGCAGCACAAAAAGGGACACTGTTTAAAGCGTATATATGACAAAGCTAAAGCATTCACTGAAATACCTAATAGTTTGTTTGTGGTACAAAACAAGAATATTGCACGAAATAGTGAGAACTTTGTGTTCTGAAAAGCATTTTTCGTCTGACACTCCTCAGAGTACTAACATCAGAATGACCGAAATGGAATGGTTGAAAGAGTATACCCAACTGAATTTTGAAGGAACTAATCAGAAATTGGACTGCCATTCAGGTGCTACACTGTATTGTACTGAAGAACCTGAAACTGTCAAAGATGGAGATGATGCCTCATGCCAATAGCATGTGTTGTGTTGCAGAAACTCACTCAATTGATGAGGGCAAGCGGAATGGTAGAGAAATTTATATAGTCCAGGCAAGAAGGAACTTTTATGGGAAAGTAGTGCTACACTTCTACAGCAACCAACTGCAGCAACGTTCTCTGCTGTGCTGGGACACAGCAGGACTATAAACCAGCCTTCAGTCTTCTTTTGTTTTTCGTTTCATCCTCTATTCTTAATTCTATCCTCTCTCTTTACTTATATCCACTAAAGATGTGGAAAGTGTCCGATCTCGGACCTGATATACGTGCTTGAAAATTACGCTTGTTAAATTTTCAATATTGGTATACATTTGTGGACTGCTTTTCAAATTCTTAACCTTGTCTCCATAAATTAAGGCACTTTAAAAAGAGACTAGGCAAGGTTACAAGCAAATCTGAAATCGAAAACGAAGTGAAAAACTCCAGGAAAAATGACGTGCCAGGTGCTAACTTTTTTTAAAAAAAATGGATATTTATGGCATTTAATTAATGACTTTCAATAGTTCCCAAGCTTTTCCTCACTGATTCGACAATTGTCAATGGGTTTAAAACGTTTCAAGGATATCTGAAACCTTGACAGGGGTGAAAAATGGATGCAAAATGGATGCAAAATGGATAAAAAATGGATGAAAATGGATGAAAAATAAATGAAAAATGGATGAGAAATTGACGTGTAGGGACAGATAGCAAACCCCAGTATTGTGCTGGTAGCTAAATTCTACCATTCGCTCAGTTTATTTTTTGTGATACAAAGACGTAGTTGAGCTGAAGCAGTGTGTCTCCACTCATTTTGCTCGCACAAATAAGAGTTTAGACTGGCTGCTCTTGAATTTGGTTGAGGGCATAGCTTTCAAAAGTCTCTGCTGCTACCGGCCAGGGTCCAAAGATGGTTTATTTATTTACATAAACTGAATTACGATTATCAAGTTAAAACAAACTCCGACCCTATGTGGGTGACATGAAGGTTGCTACGCCTTTGCAACTTTACGTAAGAAAGGAAGTCGCAGTATAGGAATAGCTCAGTCAGGACTTTCAATTCTCTCCGTATAACTCCGCATCTGCTCCAATGACTCTTCTAGTTCTTCCTTCTTTGCCACAGCTGTAAGAAACACGGCTGTTTACCAAATAGTAATGTACATTCCTACGATTTCCTCCAATAAACTCTTCTATCTCAATTAGTCCTCTTCCTCCACTTTTCCTCTTGATGTAAAGTCTAAGCATCCCTAAGACTTCGGCTGCAGTGTTCCAAACTTGACCTAATTCTCTGGTATCTTTGTCCTGCTTTTTAACTCACGCTCTATCCAGCTCACAAATGCTGCACTGTAACGGGTTACAGCTACAACCCAGGAATTGATGGCCGAGAACAGGCTTCTACCATTACCATTAATTCCGAATTTCAAGAAATGAGGGGGCCTCTTCAAATACACTTCCTTCACTTTAGTCTTCATTTCCTTGCACCATATAATGTCCAAGCACTGTTAGATACTGTATGTGGATATCCCAACTCCTCACCATTTATCCTTTTTCCTCGTTTCAAAGTTACTTCTTCTTCTTGGTGTTATTATTGTTGTTATTATTATCACTATTATTGTTATTATATGAAAGCAATAGATATCTAAATTTTAAAAGTAAATTATTATTATTGTCATCGAATCAGGAAAAAGGAGGTTGGTGGTGGTGTGGAGATTTGTGGTTGACCCCACAAATCGTTAATTTAGTACACATGTTTTTTATAAGAAACCTAAGCAACGGCTTAACCCTCGAGTTTCTTAGACATTTTTCCAATTCAGCCTGAATTGTTTCTTAATAAGTACTTCCTGAAAAATCATGTCAGACTCTTATATGCACTCACAAAATAACGTTTTAATTTATAATTAGTAACGTGTGGTATGGACGATCAAGTGCAAAGGTGTATGCAGTGTGTAATAATAGATCGTTCAATAGGATACTGCCTGCGTCACAAACATCTACACGTGTTTTATTGTAACCTCTCTAGTGAAAGGCTGTCACTCAGTTAAATCAATCCCAAAACGAAAATTTGCTAAGATTAGAAACGAAAATTTTAACTAAGCCATTTAAAATTTAGAAGAGAACGGGAAGATATTATCGTCTGTAGTCAAACACATGACTGAATTATGGAGGCGTATTTGGAAATTGTGCCAAAGCACCAATGAAAGATGCCACTTTTATATATTCATTACAACATCTTGAAGACAAGGCTTATTAAAACTTTTGGAGATGAAATCTAATGAGACAAAACCTCGTAAACCCTATCAATCTTGGGATAGCACAAGCAGAGCTTTAAAACGTTCTCAACCTCTGACTATCAAGAGGATTCGTTTAGGGTATTAGCGAGAGCCAGATCTCCTTTTCATCTTGCCGCTTTAGAGACCGCATTTATCAAAACAAAGAAGCCGGTACTGTCGACAAAAGAATTTGTTTACAATTTATGCTTTTTCAATAACAGGAGTGGCAGCGTGTGACTCTCGTGACCGTTATTTTCTAGGATCTTCTCATTTCCTATAAATTCGTCGTAATAGCTTTCTAATTTCACTCCATACGATTGCTGTGATCAGTGTATGGAGAATACGTTAAGCAAAATGAATTCGTTACTCAACGCAATATTCAAGTTTGGTACCACAAACCAACTTTTCAAATATAAGAGTAACAAAACGTAGTCGAAAGGGAAGAGCTCAAAAGGCAAAGTATATTATTACTCGTTAGTAATATATGCTTAAAAATAAAGTGATTTTTATAAGGGAAGAGTTTACAGGCAAGAATATTTCGATATCGACTGTTCTACACACCTTAATAATCAACACACTTAACAATGGATGGATCTGAGCATCCTCAAGTCAGACAATGTCTTTGCTCTTATCAAACCTTTTGTCAATCAAACAAAACATTGCTGAATTATAAAGAGTTCAGAGTAACCAAATGAAGCATAGTTCCAAAAATGTTTTAGATGTCTGTGGAGCAGGAAACTTACCTCAATCGCAACACTGGAGGTCTGTTGAGCAATTTTGTCCTTCAACTTCTGACAACTTCTTTACGTCAATCCCACTTGTTCAGAGCAAATCTCATGGATGGAATTCATTCTGTTGGCACTGGGTGCTAACAGATTTTCGAACTGTAACTTGGCAGACGAGGAGTAAAAAGGAGGAGGAGAACAACATTATCACCGTAAGGTGGTTTGAAAAAATATCTGTCACTTTACTGTCCAAATATATAGGGGAAGCACTGCTAGGTAATGTCAAAAGATGGAATAGGGCAGAAAGGAGTATGTGGAGGTTACCAGACCATCTATTTTTTCAGACTACAACTGTTGCATAGGTGGTGTCAACTTCCTGAATTCCTTTTTGGCAAAATACAGGTATCCAATGAAGTCAAAAAGGTGGCAACTGCATTTGTTCCGGCACACACTAAAAGTCAGACTAGTCAATGCATGGCTCCTGTACCACTGAGAATGCAGATTGCTAGGGGCACCTGAGAAAGAGATCATAAACCATAGAAAGTTCCACACAGAAGTGGCAGGTTCTTCGATTTACATCACAATAAAGAAAAAAGTGGGAAGACCATCAACAAGACCAGTAACAAGTGCCATGCCCAAACCATCAATGTATATCTCTACAGAACCAATATTAGATGTCAAGGGATAAGATTGCTTGCATATAGAAGCAGTTGTAGACAAACAATGATTGCTGTTAGGGGACGGTTTTCATTCCGACAATATTTACCAGCTAACCCCAAGAAGTATGACATCAAAGTTTGGTTCAAAACAGACAGTTAGAATGGATACACTAATCAATTTTATATATATATATATATATATATATATATTCTCAGCAGACACATTGCAATTATACATAATTCTCAAATAAAATTTTAGAAGACTTCAACGAAACTCCTGCAGCAGCATCCAGTGGAATTAAATAACCAGGCTTTTTCATTTTTTTATTTGATTAGATCTCTCCATCTTGTGCATTGTATGACTGTATTTCACAGTCAAACGCTTTTACAACTGATAACTCTGGCCTCGTATTCATGTTCAAAAATGATTGCGTAATGTAATTCAAGAAGTGTCTATTGGTGTGTGTTTACATGAGTCCTTTTCATCTTGAGCTGAGAGGTGGAAATCTCAGATCGAGATGAAATTGACGCAAACAATGGTTTTTGTTTGTTCAGCAGTATTTGATAGAGCTCACAGTGGAAAGGAGATTTGACTTGTGCTTGTGATCGTGTTTCTTGCATTATGCGGCGACTTTCAAAGGACCAGGGGCCATATGCATAAAAAGTTCCTTAACTTAAGTGAAAATTATTCCTAAAGCAGTAAGGAAAAATCCTTAGCGAAGAAAATCTCTTTAAGTTGTAATGCATAAAGGACCTTAAGAGTTTCCTTACGTGAGGATTTTCTCAACTGTTAAGGGAATTGCCTCACCTTGTTCTACTTCCGGTATACCGTAATAAACCAATGAAAGTCACGATTTCAACTACTCGGCATCAAGAATTGGGGGTTCCCTAGACAAGAAAACATGCCAGCATTGCAGGTATTCAATAAGCGCACGAAATCTTGTGTATTTTCGTCTGTAGCAATAATTTACTAAATAAGAAACACGGCTTAACAGGAACTCTGAGGAAATTACAACTTTTTTTCTCACGTCAAAATGCTTTATTCATTACCACAAACATCGGTTATCAAGTGCAATAAGGCCAAGGTGTACGTGTAGCATCCTTCTGGAATGGTAGCGTTAAGGCTGGTTTATAGTCCTGCTGTGCCGCATGATTTTACAGCATGCAGCAACTTTGGTCATTCCCCACATTGTCGGAAAATAACGTACTTCTGAAAACATTTCCCATATAAGACATTTTAGTTAGACATAAAGAGGTATATTTGTGCATAATTGGAAAAAAATCTAGAAATGTCAATACATTTAACATTTAATATCCAGTATGTAAACCTCGTGCTCTGAAATCGGGGGGATGATCGCAAAATTGGAGGGGATATATAACCCCCATTACCCCTGTATTGACGACCCCTGATCGTCAATATACATATGTTCAGGAACACATATTTCGCGTTCCGTTTCGTTGGTTCCAGATGTATTATTAAAAAAACTGAGGGAACCAAAAAGGGGGTCTATAGTTAGAAGTGGTTTATGATTATTTGGCATGACGCAAAGAGGGTCTATAATTGCAAAGGGTCTATAATATAAGGGGGTCTATAATTAGAGAAAATACGGTAATTAAATATATACAACTGTAAATCCATGTAAAACACTCATTACGTTTGCCGTTTGGGCACTCGCGCAGATCGAAACTGATAAACAAAAATCATTTTTTCGTACACCAGCCCAAGAATTGTCGGGGAGAGGGAACACGTAACAGGCTCATAGGCCTACACTTAACATTTCGTTCCTAAATTTAGGTTCTCATTGACTAGTTGGTTGATGTGTACCTATACTCTCAAGTGTATTACATTCTATCTGCTCCGATACAATTTGGTCAAAAAATCATAGGAGGTCGAAAGGTAACCAAGTCTGACACCTTACCAAATGATTGAACCGGGCTGAAGGAGGAAAAGAAAACCTCTATTTTTACTTGCATTTTGGGATGCGGGGGGTTTGGGTGGCTAACCAGTCGAAAATGGCATTACACAAAGACAATGCAGTTTGTGCATCTATCAAGGCAACAAGCACCCGTACCAAGAACCTAGCACAACAGTAACGTCACTGAAGCCCAAGATACGTCCAAACTTTGACTTTGAACTATTATCGAAATTATAAATGGTTATAGTCTTTTTTATTAAAAATCATCCTGATAATATAACTACCATGAAGTTTGATTAAAGACATATGTACATGTACCGCAAGGTGACCCGGTAGCTGGCTTCTAATGCCGGGGGTGCACAAACTAAAGTTTACATGGGTTTTGATATAACATTTGAAATTTACTGGTTTAGAAACGGAACACGTGGTGTGTCCTAGAAAGAGCAATCAGCTATGAACCAAGTCTATCACTATTTAATCACTTGCAAAGAGTCAAGGACAAGCATAAGATTAGGTTTACTATTTCAGTAATTGATTTCTCAGAAGGGACCCGACCTCCTTTGCTAAGCATGCTACGATACGTAGCACTAACCGACAGCACTACAAAAACAAAAAAGTAAAAAACAAAAATCAAAAAAAATCACTATTTCGCAAGGTGCAATCTCTCTGATGTTTCATTTTATCTTAACATAGGCTGAGTGAGTAATTTCGCTGATTTCAGAATCCACAATAAGGACAAAAAACAGTATGGACGTGGGTACCCGAGAAAGTACACCACAGTAAAATTCATTCAATCTACATTCCGAGACCGGAAACTTGCAGTTCTGAAGATTCCCCATCACCCCATAAAATCAACCGCTTAGTTTGTATAAGCTAAGTAAAAGGGCAAATTCTAGTAACAACTTACAAAGGAATAAAAATGGTAAGTTTTGTGCGGGATGTGCAATACAAATTAAAAAAATAACGCTGATTGAGGTGAAATGTGAAGGTCGAGTTTGCAAGACGAAAGTCCATTTTTGATTACAAAAGTACATTAGAAAGGCAAAGGCACCTGAGTTTTCTTTAAAAAAGATTAATAATATCATAGAATGCACGTGGCTTAAAAAGGCTGAAAACCTCTTTTGTGAAGTTTATACTATAGAGTCCTTTCAGTATTTCAGGACATCGTCATTTGTCTGCAAACGCATAAAACAAAGGTACACTGCGAATTAAGATACATACAGTGGACCTACATTTTGTTTTTCTTATTACTGTTCGTCAGGGACTTGCCGTCGGTGAATGCAAGGCAAGGATTGCATGCATTAAAATTCTCAAAAGTACACATATCGGCAATAATGGCCCTATCTGTGTTGAAACCTTGTTTCTCAAGGTAAGGTTGCAGAAGCAGGAGGGGATCTTATGTTACATACACCAAAATCAAAATTCAAAATAAATAAAATTATCAGCAAAAAGAATAATTGCCGCAATGGTGGCAGCGGGGACTATGTTCCCCTGCCCCATATCCGTCGGCCCTATTTCTTGCGAGATCTACTTTAATCTAGGTTTTAATGTCTTACATTTTATGTTCATGAAACTTTGTTACTTCCTTAATATTGCAAACTCAAATTTGAGACAACCGTCAGATTACAGCTAGCCACGAAAGACAGGTTAAAAAACGTTACAGATGTTCAAACAGGAAAGAAGTTTTTGATTGGATTTGTGGATTCTATGAAGTAAGGAAGTAATTTTTCTGGCCCTGTTTATCGTTCTTGAATGGAGAAAAGTTTGTGGATAGGAACAGTCTACTTAGATCTAAACAATTTAAACGCGGCTTGTAAATGTCGTGAACTGAATGAGCAGCAAATATATACCTTTGGCCAGGCTGGGATTGATGCTGTTAACTGAGTGACCAGAGACATCCTAATGTAGTAAATAATGATATACAGTAGGTTTCCGCAAGTCACACAGCTGGCCTCGCTTGTGCTTACCACCCCATGCTCTCCAGCGAGTGTTGAGAGATCATATTCTGTATCGAGGAGAACAAAAACCTTCACACGTAGTAATCAAGACAGAGCAAAGAAAGTTTTTGCAATTGCGAATGCAGGATTATTGTGATCTGGCGATGGAAGAGTTTTTGAAGAGGGACCGATCTTTTTCAATGTACAACTACGCCAGTCAGCGTCTAACAATATTAATCTTCTTTAAACTCTCAAGCCTAAGAACATTTTAACTGATGACCATTAACATATAGCTTTAGAGCCGAAAGTGTGCTTAAAATTTATTTCCAATCTTCATCACAAATTCCAAAGTCAATCTATCATTTGCACAGTGTATCCAAAACGACAGGTTTGTTGATTAAACAGGTTGGTCATTTGCACACTACTGAATTAATTGTAAACATATTCTTTGTGGTACAGAATTTGAAAAATCGCTTGGAGAAGCGGACGCTTTCTGACAACTGCAAGTTTGAGATTAAAGCTTTGCATTTGGCTATCATCAAACTCTTACGCCAAAATTACATGCATCAAGATGTCAAATCTTATATAACAAAAGATTAACATGGAAATTTTTGTAATGCTTGTCAGTAAATTTGACAATGCAAGGGAATGTCAGCAGCATGACTAAAAGTATTGAAGTATCTGACTCTAAACTCTGGAGGTATCTTGGGTTTTAGACTTTGTTCCATTGAAGAAATCATGTAACAATGATCTACAGTTCAAGTTCTATTGAAAATCATATAATGCTATGCTATGTTACGTAATGCTATGTCCTTGTGACCTTCAACAATTAACCTTGGTAAAGTGAACCCCATCCTTTAATTCATTTAATAAACGAACAATGTAACTGAAACCTGTCAACATCCACGAATCACCCTACCATTGCTCGAAACTTGAGTATTTAATTTGAAGAATGAGTGAATGGGTACCATAACTGATAATTCAAATCTTATTGAAAGAATGGGAATAGTTTGGATTAAACTCTTGACAAAAAAATCCGAGCATAAATATACCTCCTCGTCATCTTCATCAAATTGGACGGCCACGCCATAATTTTCATCAATCATATCATCTGTAAAGCAAAACAGTAAAAATATTGAAGTCTTTGAGGGGGAAGGGTGAAAGCGTCATTCGTATCCCAGGCACGTAATTTAGGTAAAATTTGACAAACAGGAAACTTGTATTTAGTAGCCACGCAATAGTTTACGTGATCTCGGATATGCCAGTAGTTTATAGATAAATTCAGCCTTAAGGCAATACACGCACCTTATTTTTTGTCACGTAGTTTAGTGCTATATATATGCGCGTAAATTCACGATCATCAGGATTAGTTAGTTGAACAGGTCAACTACATCGAAGAGTTAAAAGAGAAGACGCAAGATGTAAAGAGTTTCATTACTTGTTAAATTGTTACGGGTGTATTGTTTGTAGTATGCTATGTCAATGAGGCCCTAGCATTTAAATGGACATATAATTAGCTTATCAACTCACACTTGTAATACCTTTTATTTCTTAATTTAGTTGTTACATTTCTAATTAAAATTTGTTTATTGCATTTTCAGATTTGAATCGAATTACTCAGCTAAGATTTAAGGTCAATGCCAACTGAATCAGTCATGTGTTATCATTAAGGTTATAATCTTCATAGAGTTGAATTGTTCGCATGTGAGCTCTTGTGCTTCAGGTTCAGGTTCCATGTAACTTGTCACAGATGAGACTTACAGTTACTTCACTTGTGTACGATTCATCCGTTATTTTTAGGGCCATTGCTGGAATAAATTCATGCTCCCGACGCTGGGTATAGTAAACAAAGTGTCATCCATCACTTCCCGTCTTTGTAGAGCGCCCCTGTCGCAAGCCATCCCTTACCCAAGGCCACCCCAATTATTTCTTAATCTTTATGTTAAGTGCGCCAAAGATCTGTGTAACAGTTTTATACTACAGTACGTAGTTTTGTATGTCGTCTTCCCCCATGAAGGAAAAGTGAGGCACTTTCCAAAGTTGAGCTCACCTAAACTGCATTTTTTAATATGTAGCTCTGGTGCTTTTTACTGCACTTCTATATTTGGATGACAAAGTCATTCCCATCCACAAAGTGGAGGTCTGAATCATAAGGCAAGGAGCCGAGGTTTGTACTGCCGTAAGGTATGGGCAGACAAAATTTGTTTGGGGTGTGGAGTTGACTTTGGCAGCGATCTCTGTATTTGATATGTAATGTTAATATTCTCAAACAAGTGCAGGGACGGTTTGAATGGTCTTTGTAAATTGTGAGTGTGCCTGAAGTAATTTGGTAGATTGCTGCTTATTGTGAGAGGGCGAGAAAATAATCGAACTGCGTCAGGAGTTAGGATGAGAGAGCATAATAAACCCAGTCCAGCAAGGGGTCACTTTCCTTTCTCTTATACTTTGTAAATATTTTGCAGACACCCAAGATTGTGACAATACTTTACGCTTTCGTAAACAATATGTCGTGTTACAATACATCTTCATATAAATCTGCAGAAGCATAAGAGTGGTGCCGCGTATGTCTTTTAGCTCCTCCTTCTTAATTTAATTGAAATTAGAACCAACTACAACACGATAACAGCAGATTTAACTCTTCAAGCTTAGAAAATTGGATAGTGGTACACAAGTTGAATTGAGCGTTGAGCAACAAACTCATTCTACTAATATTTTGCGTAAACGTGTTCTTCAACAACGTGAGTGACAGAAACGTGATGTCTACGTGCGTATTGTTTTCTACGGCGTGCTGAAGTCAGTTCGTTTTTTGTGTTTTCTTCGCAAAGAGTGCTCTTATTTTACTCCTAACAATTAACGTGACCAGTATCGAGCGAAAAAATTAGCAAAATTAATCCGTTACGCAATTTTCCATGTTTCAGCTAAAGAAAAATTACTAAACAAAGGGCAAAACTATGTTGAGATACGCTAATTTAAATAAACCAGGGTGATCTAAATAATGTTTGACATGACGTTCTATTGTGAATGCTGAAAGGACGTCGATTAAAGTAATTTATGCATGACGTGAAAACTAATTAAAATAATTACATAAGTCACGTAAAAGCCGCAACATCTCTAGTTAATATTCGCCGTTTCTAATATAGTTAGATAAGCGATTGTTGGATAAGTTGTGCAATCTTTAATTGGGTCAACAAATTATGTGTTCGTAAGTTGTTATTCTCATAATGAATCAGATGTTCTCCTTTGAAAGGTGGATAGACCACCGACAAGTTATTATAAGTAAAACGCCAACTGTGGAAACTTCATTGACAACGTTTCGTCTAACAGACTTCTTCAGGTCACTACTGTTACTTACGTTGAACGACAAAAGAATTTTTAGTTGGAATGTACCATACTGCAATTCGATTTTAGGTTTTATATCTGTACTGTAGGTTTAGTTTAGACGTCTGTTAGACGAAATGTTGTCAATGAATTTATCACAGTTGGCGTTTTACTTATAATGTCCTACTTTGATACAGCCTTCAATCATTCCTCAAACGTATTGATAATGAGCAGCGTTCGCGTATTTTTACAAACCGACAGTAATTCTTTTAGTGACGTTCATTGTTTACCTCAAATAAATTTGGCAGGAACAGCAGATTTTATCCCTAGAAACGGACAAGGTATCATTTTGTACATCGTTAGTGTAACTTTGCCCACTTGATTCTAAGTGGATATGATCGGTAGATTATTAATGGATATGTTGTTCGTTGTTGAGTGGATATGATAAGCTGCTTGTGTTTAAGACGTAAAGTGGTGAGTTGTTTATTATTACATTGATAGGAGGATATGCACGTTTTTAGTGGATAAGTTGTCAACAAGAAGAAAGTGATCAGTCCAAAATATTATCAAATTTCTGATATTCATTAAATTGTGACGTCACATTTTAGTACTCAATAAGAAAGTAGTATGTTCTTACAAGGGGTGGTTGCACAGTTCGACATGAATACATCAGCACTGGCAAATGAATAATTTACTACGAAAAATTGCCTCCTGATATAATATCTAATACTTCGGTCATGGAAATGGAACTTGACTGAATCAGTCCTAATGCATGTCCCTAACGCATCTGCTATTTGCAATTATGTAACATAGTGAATATTTTAAATATCCAGCATTTTAATTTTAAACTTCAAGTAAATGAATGCTCAGGGGTACCCAAACCAAAACAGTTACACGTTTGGTTAAATAATGAATTCAAAAATATTCCTCATTGTATTGTTTCCCCTCACTTTTAAATATGATGTCAAATTTGCCGATTCACATTTTCTCATGAACCCCCAATTTCAATAAATATATGAGAGTACGCACACATTACAAGTTGGACTGTTTAGAAGTATCATTGAAAACAGATTTAAACAAATATTACAACGTTATAAATGATTATATCTATCTCATAGTAAACTTATGACGATACGTAAATCAAACGTCTTTTGCGTTAACACTAGACCCACTTGACTTAAACGAGATAATATATCACTGCAGGACATCCAAATGGGCAAAGCGCGTACATATTATAATAATAGCGTAGAACAGCAGCGCTAAGGTTACGATCTGCTTGAAATATTTGGAGGGCCCTCTTAATCGTTTGACTACCGTGTAGGCCTATAGGCTACACCATGAAGCCAGTTTCACGTGAATCTGGTAGGGTCTAATTTTTTCTCCATTTCTCTTCACCAAATTCTAGTTGCCTCACCAGGCGCGGAACGCCATAGGAACATTAATTTGGTTACCACTAAACCATAAATGTGTGCGTAATTTACAAAACACACATACGTCACCTACCTCCGACAAAGAGAGTTAATACAGGAGCCCTCTTCTCTCCTGAGTAGTACTTATGGAAACTCTGCATTTGTCGATATTTTGGCGGTACTGCCATTGTCAACAGATCATCTGGATTTGGAGACTGAAATTTGCATCTTGTGGCATTGGGTCGTATGCTGAATCTATTTGCTGCAACAGGGCATTTTAACTATGCCAAAAGTGCTCGATTACATTCGCACTGATCCTTGAATTAACTGAAAAGTATCCATGGTTGTATCAGCAGTTCTCAGAGCATGAATTTCTCTGTGCTAGACGCAGTGATCGGTACTGGGCTGGACTACCAGTAGTAGAGGGGTACTAACGAGAGGACGAGGGTTTGCAGAGTCAGTCAGATTAATGTGGGTATATAGCATGCAATCATGCGCAGACTTCACTGACAGGTATTGTACACAGAACCAGTGAGCAGCATGTAAATATGACTAGTGCTCGCTAAAAGGGAGACTTCATTGGCGTAAAAAGCTCTATAATTAGATCTCGCAGCACAATTCTTATGACCCAAGTAAGCCAGAGTTACGTTCAGTATCATCCGGATAGATAGCTGCCAATGGAGATGGTATGAATTGTGATGATGTTGAGGAGATTGGTCATTCCATACAATGACAGATTATAGGTTACGTGGTTGATGTATAACCTGTATGACTTCTAGGCGCTATGGTAGCGGCAAGGTTGTTAAATCCGCGGCAGCGAAACTAGAACGAACAAAAATCACTACCAATAGCTTTGTTGTTGACGACGAATTACATAATTTGTTTAATATATATACAGAGAGAGGGAAAATCCCTATCGTGCAACCATTACATCATATTACACTGGAAGATGCAAGATTCACGACAAGATTGACAATGTCAATGTTTGGGAAACTTCACTAGAAAGAAACGCACAGGTGCGAACTCTAAATCAGTTGGACAAAAGTGTGAAGATAGATTGGGAGAACGTTGGTGTTGAACTGAATGCTCTGTTTGTAAGGCCTCTCACTTTGCTCGAGAGGAAAGACGACATAAAACCTTTCTTCAAGTTTGAAACGATGGTCAATATTTTCCTTTTCGTTGGATCTACTAATCCCGATTAGACCAGATTAGTCCATGAAGCTGTGGCAGATGGTAATTGGTACAAAAACAGAGTACCAATCAGGCAGTCTAATTTCCCATGCACTCTTTTAAAAGCACAACTGGCCGTGTTTTTCTTCTTAGATTCATTCCAACGATTTTTCCTCTGAAGAGTGTAAGACGATTAATTCTTTTCAGTTCAAGGATGATTTTGGTACTTGGTGCAATTTTGATGTCTTATGTCATAAATAAACATGTTCAATGAAGGTCAAGACGCATGAACTGATTCAGGAACATTTTAAAACCTATGGTGACTTGTAAACAAGTATTCGAAGTTGTAAAAAAATAAAGAGACCTGATGAGCAGTGATTGAGAGTGGCATCTGATTTCATTAACACATATCCATCATACAGTGGAGTAGACAATGAAATCTAGTGTTAGAAATTCAGAATTTTATTAAATATATCCACTTTTTTATACTAATTATAAATATAACTTAGTTCTTTCCTTTAAACTGACGTGTAATAATTGAATTCATGTTAATTTCTCATATTTCCAAAACAGAGAATTGATCAGCTACCCATAATCAACGTATGACATGTGATGGGTTGGATATTCCCTTTTGGAATGCTAGAAGTTTCCGTTTTGCCATCCAATGGCAGAATGTCCACCTATGTATGTATGTATGTATGTATGTATGTATGTATGTATGTATGCATGTATGTATGTATGTATGTATTTATTTATTTCGCTATATAGAAAAAAAATAGCTGCCAAAAATAATAAATCAAAATTACAATTTTTAAGATATTAATTACTTTAAGTCACTTTAAAGTATAAAATACAAAATATCAGTCATGAAAAACAAAGAAATTGTGCTCAAAAAACCCCTACTGACAAAGTTGGCAGGGATAGCATTAAAAAGGTTACTACAAGTGTATTTAGCTATAGAGCAATCAAAACACACAAAGGAGTGATACAAGGATTTTAAGGTATTACTGCTTATCAAGCGATTGCCTTAAAGAAACACGTGATCTACAAGCACTTGAGTAAACATCTTGAAATTTAGATTTCTACCAGTGTATTTAGCTATCAAGCAATCACAACACACAAGGGAGTGATGCAAGGATTTTAAGGTATTACTGCTTATCAAGCGATTGCCTTAAAGAAACACGTGATCTACAAGCACTTTAGTAAACGTCTTGAAATTTGGACGAGGCACTTCTTATTGCAATAAAGTCAGGATTCTGATCATCCTTACTTATTTTGGAGTCTTCTCTTGTTTAAGGTTAAGTCATTTTATCTTTACAACTCGAACTTTCTAACTTGTCAAGTGCCAACGCTGATTCAACACCAAGCAATGAGGGTGAAAGTTACTTTACGGCAAAGCTCGCTTTATGTTGTAAGTTTGTAAAAGTAAGCAAAAAGGATGGTGTGCGGAATTTGGAAAGGTATAGAACAATTTTACTGTAATTTGATGTATAAATAAGACAAAAACTTTTCTTTACATGATGGGAGAAGCTTACTTGAGAGGAGCTGCTATTTACTGCTCCAAATATTTACATGCGCGTTTGCTTCGAGGCCGAACTGTGTTTAGAAACTGCATGCATTTGGGAATTTACAGCATGTCTCCAGAGTTATCGCTTTAATTAATGGGCTTTTTGTGAAAGGGAATGCTGAATTCATTTAGAACGGTTGGAATGCTGTAACCTACAGTAAGATCTTTGTACTATTGTCACTCAAGAAACGATGTAGGACTCGCATTGTAATTAACAAGGCTAGTTTGTCATGATACTAGGCTAAGTTCAAATTTGCTCCAAAACAACAAGGAGCCATATTTCAGATGTATAGTTTTAAATGACTAAAATGCTAAAACATTAATTTTGTGTATTAAGGTAGAGTAGCGAAATAGGTGCTAGAGTAGACTACAAAACCGCCTATGACCTAACTATTTTGCAAGTTTCGGAAATTTTTTGATGTGGGGATGGTGGGGAGATTGGAAAATCACTCAATCAAAGATCCCTGATGAGCAGTGGGCCCGATTTTGAAACTATCCTAAATTAACAGTAAAACCACCAAACAGACTAACTAATAAATAAAGAGCAGCTGGGACGGGGAATCAAGCCACGAGGCTTAACCATCCGGTAGGACCGGCTCTCACATATCATGGAGAGAATCTGTCACCAATGACAACATATACTAAATCGGTCCCTTGTCTAAAGGCCGAGATTTTGCACTTCGAGCGACATTTCAAGGAAACACAGTATGCCAAATGCAGCCCCTAAATAAGCATAAATGACCAAGCCCTTAGCCACTGGGGTATTAGGAGGCCATGCCCCCTTTTGAGAAAAGTTCTGCAACCGTCGTGGCGGTCTTCTATGGATTTGATGAAACAGGATACCGGAAGCATCTCCTAAAATAGATATACTTCCTATCTACTCTTCTTTATAAAGTGGAATCTACATGGAAATCTTCCGTCTTGATACAAATACGCATGGAAGAGATGGTAGGGAAAGTTATACTCGTCCTTCTTGCAATTGCCTGCAGCCAGGTTTACTGCCAAGGAAGGTATGTTTTGTTACAGCCTCATTTTATCAATTTCCTGTTACAGAACTTTGTCATTTTGAGAACCGTATTTTCCCTGCAAAGTTCAGCAACGTGGCTTTGCATATCTGATAAGTTATTAGTAAAGTTGTCACTGTTCGTGGTTGACTTTTAAACATACTAATGATTGGATGGCTTTCTTTAAACATTGTACGTGCTTTCCAACTGTCAAATGAGGATTCTTGTAGTGGGAATTTCTTTGCCGCGTTCTTTGTTATGCAAAAAACCAATCGGTGTGGTAAGGAGTGCTTTAGTCCCACAATGCCTCAAATTAACCCCTCCTCTTTTAAAATCCCCCGACAGATAAACGCCCCTCTTGTATAGGCTAACGAAAAGCTAAATTTATGCCCCAACATGTTAAAAACCCTCCTATTAAACTCTTTGGATATCGCACTCATTACAACTTCTTTGTTGATTTTTTAAATGAAATTAGCAATGCAATTTAGAGGCCAGTTGCACACTATTGCATAGCATGAAAAGAAAATTATGATGGTAGCATGATGTTATATGGAAATCAACAATAGCTACTACTCTGAAAACCTTGGCCGCTGCTGTGTAATGCAGAGGGGGGATAAAAAGGCACCTGATGTTTCTTGAAGAAGCTTAAAAGTTAAGAATTACACTAATCCAAATCTTTATCGCCCTTGTCAACATAAAATTCCCGTGCACTTTACATCTAGAGCGCCTTCTCTCTTCGCAAATCCATCAAAAATAGGGGAAGGGGTCAAAACGTCATATTCTAAATGATCGCCGCTTGGTTTAAAATTGTAGATCATGTCAAGAAGACATGTACGCTACTTTATAACATATGGTGTGCTTCAAATCCATGTTATACCAAGTGCGAAATTTAGAGGGGGGAATGGCACCTCAGTCATCAGGCTAAAAGTAAGCTTCAGGAGTCCAACTGACAATCCAGGTTATCTTATTTCAGGGCGTTCTCTGCCCCTACGTCCTTAATACAATAGATTCTTCTTTTCATTTTTCTCAAGATAAGGTTTATATCTTAAGGTAGCATTGACAGAATTTTTGATGGGATGATTACCGTAACATTTTACTAGCACTACCCCATTGATATCCGCTTGACTAACAATGGTTTTGGACCATGACTAACATACCTTCACATGTCTTTCCATCTCCACGGTATCCAACATTGCACAGACAATATTTTAAGACCTGCTTTTACTAAAAAAGCAGTTTGGAATGTACTTTTGTTCAGGTTTGACAATCCTTAGAAAACCACAATACAGTAATTATAGTAAGGATCATACTCACCATGGTGTTAGCTAACTGGTCGCTCTTATTTAAACTCTCTTTTAGCCATGCTAAACTTGCTTTCTCCTGTAGGAAGTAAGATTATTAAGTAACAGTCTCACAGTTGTAGAAGCAAGCAATTACAAAAACACTTACAAAAACACACACTTGCATTTTGAATGCAAACATTTACAAAATACTTTAAACCTTTTAAACCTATTGTGGCCCATTGCCATGTGTGGGCGATGGTCATATTTTGGTCTTGAAAGCCTATCATCACATGTACATGACACTCACTATTGGCTCCTCTCATTGTTCCAACCTGATTGGATACATAAACAAACACCAGTGTATTCCTGAGACAATAAGCTATTAAATGATACCAAATATGAAGTAGGTTGTCATAGCAAATTATTGAGAAAATATCCAACAAAATCAGGCAAGTGAATTTCGAGTGGCAGTTACAATTAGACTACCATTGCAAATCATGATCACCAGTTGCTTTGACTAAATTATATATATGAATTACCTTATTCAAAGCCAACAAATGATTACTTAGGTATATATATAGTACATTTAACATTTCTTTGTGGATATTATTACAAAATATGTGTTGATATTGGTGTAGCAACAATTTTAGAGAGTCATCTTTGTGTCTCCTTTCCTCTCCTTGTGTAGCTGATAGAGGTAATCTACCACATATATTTTATCAGGTCTTCTATCAATATTTAGGCAGTACTCAGTATTTCACTACACAAAGAACATTTCAGATTTTGACAGGTAAATTTTTGACTATTTATACTTTGAAAAACACTCTGCCATACTCTAATTTTCAAGTTTTGCCCTTCTAGCTATATACTACTTGACAGTGCGAACGTCTTAAGATAGTATTTCAAGACTTAAAGTACCCGTATCACTTAATTTATAGGACCATGAAGCACTTTATAGACGGTAAAGTAGTTATCGAAAGAGGGAAGCCCTCCCAATATGAACAGAATAACACTATTTGTATTGTGTTGCCATTTAAGGACCAAGCCTCCACGAACGTCGTTAAGAGACAATTAGGCAATCTCATTGTTAGAGTTGGGGCTGCTATTTTACCCATATTCGTAAACCGCAAACTAGGTGATCTATTGAAGAATAAGGAACCCAATCCTTCTGTTATCAAACAACAATGTGTTGTATACAAATTCAAATGTGACCTGTGCAATGCAGGGTATTTAGGTTATATACACAAGCATCTTTTCCAGCGCGCGGATGAACACAAGAGGAAATCGTCCTCGATCTACAGGCATTACGTTGAGATGCATAACTTGGGAGTTCCAGATCCTGCTCTCCAGTCTGTCTATCTGTCTAAAGTCATAGAGAGTATTATCGAACTCGGGGTGACATATTATCTGTTTCTATGGTGTCTTACTGTAGTGAAATTGCAAACCCTTTCCTCTTGATGGTACCTTCATATCAGTTTCATAGTTTCAAAGGATTACAGATGCTATTGCTGGTAAAATGACGCCATTACAGGTCTATAGTATATTGAAATGTATATTTATTACTGTATGACAGCAGCAAATAAGTATGTTAAAAGCTTAGTAAGAACTTTCAACCATTTCTACAATTTTGTGTGCCATTTTACTTCCCCAACTCAGGAAACCTCAGACATTTAGTAGGTCCTGTTTAAGTTACATAAAAGTACGGTTCTAACGGTACCAAACATGCTAACATTAGAATTTATTCCCGGTAGGTCACAAAATTTGGCTAATTTCCTCTGAGGTTTACTGTACATGTCGATTTCACATCTTTCATTGTATGTATAATGCAAGACACTTACATGATTTGTGAGGTCTGAACCGCAGGATTATTGCTTTTAGGCCAAAAATGAAAAACAGACGAGTGTTATGTTTTTTATATTTACAAAATGTTACTAAAGGTCAAAGGCCATTGCTCATACCATCTTAATGAGTGCACTTGAGGGCATGTGGTGGCGACCTTCAAATTCGTTTCCAAGTGAATGTTGAGATATGAAAAAATAAACCGCTCTGCCACAACAAAGCAGTACGTCTGTTGTTAATAGGCTTGTCAGCTCTTTAGCATAGTATAAGCCATGCCTCATCTACAGTATACCCAGTCTCTATAATGTTTCGCCGGAATGTGGTCACGGTGCCGTTGGCTGTGGAATCTTTTGAATAGCTGGCTATTTGTCGACTTACTTCTCACCTTATTCTTTGGGATTCAAAGTAGCTTTGGTATTTGGTGTCCAGTTTCTACAAGCAATTGTTTCTAGCACGATCTCTTTGTTCTGCTGTCAATAACATAAAGGCGAGGCAAGCAAAAATCGGCCGGAGGCCATGCCGCAGATACACCATAGGGCTGTAAACAATATTTGGAGTGTGATTTATCGTTAAAAAGGAAGCAACACGCACGTCATAAATAGCACACAATTTTTATTATAACATCCTCAGTTTCCGCTAGCGTGAGCGGATGTTGTCATGCCAAACTAAGCGCTTCAAATTCGTTAAAAGGTAAGGTCAAAAGTTTGGTTTCGGTGAAACGTAATGTACCAAGGAACTATTTGCCGAGCTATTTGCCATGTATGAGATTTGCTTCCTATGCGGTGGGAGAATACGGCATGCTTCGAAAATCGTAAACAAACCTTTTTGGATCAGTACGTTGTCCAATAGATCTATCCTACGTAACTTTCACTTATTTTACGTATCTTTACTCCATGCGAAGCTGTCACCTTCGATACTTCGATTGATATCGTTTGCTAACACGTTAAGATCCACTGCTACTCATTAAGATCCACTGCCACTCGTTTAGACTCACTGTCACTCGTTACGACCCACTGACACTCATTAAGATCCACTGCCACTCGTTACGACCCACTGCCATTCATTAAGACCCACTTCCACTCATTAAGATCCACTGCCACTTGTAAAGACCAATTACCACTCATTACGACCCACTGTAACTCATTAATACCCACTTCCACACGTGAAGATCCACTGTCACACGTTAAGATCCACTGCCACTCATTAAGACCCACTGCCACTCGTTACGACCCACCACCACTCGTTAAGACCCACTGTCACTCATTACGATCCACCGCCAGTCTTCAAGACCCATTATCCCTCATTATGGCCAAATGCCACTCTTTTAGATCCACTACCAATTCTTAAGATCCACTGCCACTCGTTAAGACCCATTGTCACTTATTAAGACCCACTGCAACTCAATGCAGCTTGTTGTAATATATGTCACCTAGTCGTATATACGTTTTGCCACTGTTTTAGATATCTAGGAGCCTCTTCGATGTTTAAGGTTTAATCAAAAATAAAATAAAAATTAACGAGAGACAATACAAGCAAAGAAACCTAAGAAAATTTTCAAAGACTTCTTTGGCAATCAATCAAATAGAACGTGCTTTCTCCTGTTACACTTACTATATTCATAAATGTTAATACATATTTTTCGACATTCCGTCTTCCGTGATGCTTAGTTAAAGTGTGATCAGCTATTACCAGCACTTCGATGTATTTCTCGTCCCCAGTCACTTCGTTTTCAGATCTGTCTTCAGGAAAATTTGCACCTGCTAAAAATACAAAGAAAGAAAAACAAATTAATAGTTTGCAAGGGGGTCTAAACCCCCACCTAGAACAATCAACCCCACCTACAAACATAACCCCGACCTAGAACTCTAAAGGCCAACCCCCACCAGGAGCTTGTCAATACATCGATAATAGTGTGCAGTGTCTTAGAGATAATTCTCACAATGCTGGGGAAACTATAATGAATAACTTGCCTTTGCAACACACTGTTTTGATCAATCGATCAAAGTCTGAAACTGAATCTCTGTCAAGTTTTTAAATTTGACCATTATTAACTTTGTCACAAATACTTTTGTATTTAAACTAGCTAGTATTCCGTTGAAAACTCTCGTACGTCTTGAATGGGTTGGATGTGTCTTCTATTAAATCTGTGTCTTATTCAAGTCAAAACAGACATTTATTGTACCTTACATTATTGATTTGGTATATTCTGCCATGCAGTTGACCCCCGGTAACTCAAACACATGATAACTCTAGATAATTTTGGATATGGTCAACACTTTTCTTGTTTGCTCCTTGAACATTCCTTAGCAATTATTTAGATCTAGAGAATCACACGTCTGCTTGCCAAGTCTCAACTGGTGTAATCTTTATGCGTGATGTTATAAGGCGCTTCCAATGTATTAACGTATTTGATTATTTGTTAGTTTATGATGATGTCTGTATGTAGCTAATGCAATAATCTGTAAATTGCTACTGCAGCCATGTCCATTTCGTACAGAACATATAAAGTCCTTGTAAATCTTTTAAGTAGCAAAGATTACTGTTACTGATACTCACGAAGCATCAGTCTGTGAAAGAGTCGGTCTCCAAAAGAGTCGGTCTGCGAATGCAATTAAAGGTTTTACTCAAATCAATGAATTTGATTGCCACAGTCACCTGGCACTCCTGACAATGCTCTATAATTCGCCCTAAAGCATAGATCTGCTCTTCGCATAACCTTTTACACCTGATATCTGCGTGCTCTTTACAGAGGTGTCAATCCAGACACCACGCATTTGATTTAGAATGGTTTGACAGTATACTTTTGCGTGTATTGCTCCTTTCCAGTTATTTGAATGGAAGAAACTGTCGCGAAAGTCGCGAGATTTCTCTCGCGACAGTTTCTTCCCGCGACAGTTTCTTCCTTTAAAGTAACTAAAAGCCTGTTTTATGAGGGTCGCAGGAGACGATGGCCACGGGCCTCGCCCCCGCACGTTAAGGAAATTTGTTTCCAAATTTGTGTCAAATAATTGAAAATTGATGTTCTATCACTCATCTGACCATCATTCTGATTCATCTATTACACATTTAAAATACTTGCTGCACGAAAGAACTAAAGAAGGATTCTTTAATGACTGAAAGTTTCGACTTCGTTGCTTTGAAAGAGGTCAGCGCACTTAACCTCGATGTAAGTTCGTTTTATTTCAAGGGTTTCTGGCTTTTATGTCACGTTAGAAACACCACAGAGGATCCATGCTACGTGCCTGAATACAATTGGGCCTACATGACTCAAGCAACAATTCCAAAATTTATCTATTAAAAGACTAGATTTTCGGCCCCCTGAATTTTAAACTTCTGCCTATCTAGTCCATTGTGTGACAATTGAAACCAATATACAAACAATAAACTAACCTTTATCAAATGATGTTTTGCATCATTGTTGTTAATAACTCACAAGCAACAGCTTGAGCTCAAACCTTTCACCGTTCAAGTGATCAGCCAGTGCTATTTGGATAAACTGGTGCGCCTGCCATGACTCTTGTATCAGTAATGTTCTTGCTGACGGCGTGGTGTGCAGAATGTGATATCGAACGTCCACTTCATGCGTTGCAGTAAAATACCGTTGCCTTGCGGCAGCAACCTAATCTTGGTTCTTTGTTATAAAGAGAACACTTCCTTGTTGATTACAAGGGTGAATTGTACTCAGTAAACATTGGGATTTGCTTCACAATCCGTATCTCTGTGAACAATTAGATCAAAGTTTGCTCGCCTGTGATACTGAGACTCACATCCAGACACTTTGATAAGCTGTTTGAGTTCATTAAATTTATGAACACACATAAGCAAAGTAGAATATTCCCGGAAAATATGATACCAAAGCGTCGTAGTAAAGGTGATTTTGAGAGTTATACAAGCACTGTATATGTCGTTGTGATCTTTATTTGTCTGAAAATTCCGGAATTTTATAGTTGCTATTACGCTTCCGCCTCGGTCCCAGTTTTAGCTGGAGAATTTGGGAAGCGTTGCAAGTGTTGTGAGTGGTCATGATCAGATAAAAAGTCGCTAAGGCATAAATAGAAGGCACTTGGAAAAAAGAGATGAACAGTCACCTGAAACACACGATCAAAGACGAATGTTCTCAAGTCAGCCAAACCTTACTGGCCGTTTAATTCTCTGAAAAGGCTGTTTGCGTTGTACTATATCTAATAGTTGCAACCTTCGTAGTGACTTCCGTCATTTGGCACTGCAGTGCACGAACTCGTTTTCCTAAGTAGGAGCAGGAGTAAGAGTTGGTAGTTGGAGTTTGGTGTCACCTCAGCACCACTCCTTCTCAGACAGCTCTTCCTCAACAGCAGTCTCCGGACATCGCTGAACTAAATAGTCAACCGCCTGCTTCTCACCCCTACACTTGGTCAGTCAGGAGATTGGGCTAGGCCCCATCTATGCATGTTGCTAACAACTCTTTTGTGTCTGCAAAGCAGCCTGTTAGCTGCTGTCCGTTGTACCCTGCTGCAACTGCCGAAACAAGTTCCCCCACGCCCGGACTTGCCACGTTATTGTCAGTGGGGGTTTGTCTGCTTCCTCAGGAGAGGACGCCAGGCTAAGAGCAAGTCCAAACCGGTGGCCGCACCAGGAGACTGCTCCCGGCCACTCACCTCAAAGTTATGAGGAGCTGGTATATGTCACCGTTCAGACTTCGTAACCGGTTGGTTCTACCAGAGGCTTTATGTATGGCTGGATCCTTGGCTACAACCGACGTGAGAAATGGGATGCTGAAACAGAGCTTTATGAAGGTATTAAAGAAGACATATATTATGCAATGTCCGATTCACTGAACCAATAAAAGTCAATCAAAATAGTTCAAAGAGGGAATACATGGCAAGACGTGAAATTTGAAGCGCACCGTTGTATAGCAGTGATGATTACTGTGCCTAGTTGTGGAAATATTGCTTTATATAACCAGTATCGTATCTTCGGTTCACTTGATGTGTAATTTACTGTATTCGTGTGTAGTCCTGTTAAAAGCCATTATCTGCCTTAAACCAATGAAGTTCCTAAGGAAGTCTTGAAGCTCTAGACAGATTGTTTATAAAGCGAGTTTCAAAGGATACGAGTCACTATGGTAGGGAATTGGGCATCTTAAGGACTCGTTCAGTATCTTCAACATTCAAAAGTCATTTGATAATATATCTATGCTTTAATCTTATAAGTAAGACAGAGGTAACTGAGAAGGAATTAATGGAATAGAAGGCACGGCAACAGCTGTAATGAGAAGAGGCGAAGATAAACGAAATTCTAAACAAAAATTATGTAAAGGAGTTGAAGGGAGTAACAAGCAATGAGCGCTTCTCTGCCTTTTGGTAAGGTAGATCTAGCATCTGTTCTCATTGGGATAGATTAATCTCCCTCCGGGGAGTCCTCACCCTCTGCTGAACAGGGATTAGGTTTCAGAAATATCATAGTATCTGTTGTCATTGATGACAGATGCTCTCCGTAATCCGCGAGGTGCGGTCCTACTGGGAGGTTGAGCCTGCCTCGTGGCTTGCTTCCCTGCCAGGTAGCTTAAATTGAGGGGCGTTGCCTTTGAGCGCCCCAGTTACCCTTTATTTATTGGTTAGCCTGTTTGTTGTTTTTTCTGTCTACTTAGGGTAGTGTCAATGTTGGGCCTTCTGTTTCTCAGGGGGCTTTGATTGAGAGACTGCAAAACGTTTTTGAATCAATGCATGTTTTGATTTTGGCTCTCCGCAGAGGAATAATTAAAACGAAATTTGCATTTTTTTTTTGGCTAAATGGCTTTCTCATAATTTTGATCGAATGATTTTGAGAAAAAAAGAGTGGGGGAGGAAGCCTAGTTGCCCTCCGATTTTCGGTTAATTAAAAAGGCAACTAGAACTTGTAATTTTTTACGAATCTTTTTATAAGTAAAAGATATTCGTAACTTATAAATTAGCTTACGTAAAGAACTTTTGTATTCTCATGTTTTTATTACATATATGAGGGGGCTAGCCCCCTCGTCAATACCTCGCTCTTTACACTAAAGCTTAAATTTTGTAACAATTCATTAAGAATGACCCCTGAATCACAAAAGCCGCAGAATAAATAGTTTTAATTACTAAAAATACGTTAGCGTAAAGAACGAGGTATTAGGAGGAGGTGAGCCCCTCATATAGGTAATAATTTCTGTTTGTTTTAAGTTTTAATGCTGCTGCTTCCTTCCAGCTGAAAAAAAAAACCTTTTCATATTTATTTTTTCATTGTTTTTTTTATGTAATGTTAGTAAATCCTGCGCTCCTTTCATGGAAATTTTCTCCCCCCATGACAAATTCCTCGATGGAAAGTTCCTCCAGCATAGCCCCCTCTTCTCAACCCCTCCCCAAACTAAAACATCCTCCTGAAAACACCTTTACACTTCCCAATAACCATTACTATATGTAAGCACTGATCAAAGTTTGTAGCTTGTAGCCCCTCCCACGGGGACTGTGGGGGAATAAGTCGTCCCCAAAGACATAGTTATAAGGTTTTTCGACTACGATAAATAAAAAGTCTTTCTCAGAATTGTGATCCGTCGACTTTGGGAAAATAATTAGCGTGGGAGGGGGCCTAGGTGCCTTCCAATTTTTTTGGTCACTTAAAAAGGGCACTAGAACTTTTCAACAGGTAACATCCCAAAAGAAATACAGTAATACGAAGGAAATAAAGTACAGACATGACATTTATTTATGTTACTATTCTTTCTTGATACGTGTTTTATTTTTGTGCGGCCATTTCGGACAGAACGTCCAGACATTTTCAAAGGCTTGAACACTGCCGACCTTATGCCCTTGCTGCTCTATTGCTTATCGTAGAGCAGGGATTTGACATCCATATGTGAACTGTATAAAGTGACGCTCAATGTTTTCATTGTGTTCAATTTAGGGAGTCTGTGATGGGATGACCTATGAAGAAATACAAGAAAAGTATCCAAATGATTTCGCAAGGAGAGATCAGGATAAATATCATTACCGGTATCCCAGAGGAGAGGTAAATCCATCATTGAAAGATACTTTCAGGTCACGGTTTGTTAAAATACGAACACCGAATTTAACTCAGGAGATATCAAGAGGCCAGGAGGTGTCTTGAGTACAGTGCCTTTCCCAAGTGTACAGCGCGGGGGTTATTTCAAATAGCAACAATTTATAACTATCGACAGGAGTCAACTGAACAACTCATAATGTGAGGTTGAAGAGCTTTTCCTTTGAGAATAAATGTAAGATCTACAGTTACAGTGAATTGCCAGGCGGAAAACGTAATCTGCTTATAAAAATGACAGCCAGGCTAATGATCTTTAAAGAAAGAGACATATTGATATATCTTTTCTTCTTTTAAACTAAATGAACGTTTCGTCGAACTAAACTGTTGACGTCTTCAGAGCAACAAGTAATATTAACTGGATGCTACTGAGTGGCAGAATCATGTATGAAGATGCAAGGAAAATTTTCTTACTGAAAATTCACAGACGTGATTGGATACAAAAACTGCTGACGTAGGTGACACTAGCATAAGAGCACGTCAGTAACAAACAAACTGGGTTGGGTCGGTTTGTTGGGTTGAGGGGTTTTTTTGTAGAAAGGTTAAATTTGTCATTTTTTTAGAATGTTGGCAAATCGAATAACGAGCATATAATGTGTATTTGTATAATGTTTCGAGAGTCATTATTGCCAGATGCAGTAACTTAAGCCGCAGATGCGCAGTACCGGATAGATATGGAGTGGGTAACATTTGACAGCAGATCTGTCTTTCAGGTGTAAGGCATTCACTCTATCCGATACAAGTCAGCGAACTAATGGTCTGCTTGTAAAAGGAGTGATGAAAAGTTTCGAAAAATGTTTGGGTACTCTCTCAAGGTTATCGGTCACAGAATTTGTTTCGAAACTTATCATCAACCATGACTCCATGAGACGTTAGGAAATAAAATTAACAAGTCGTAACTTTGAAGTCCGGAGTGGACATTGCTAAAACCAACAACTACATTCTATACGGCCTAACGAAGCCCTTTTTAGACAAAAAGCAAATAAAGCTTCGTCCTCCAAAATGTGCCCTGCTCTACGGCTGTAGCTTGCAAGCTGTCAGGAAGCGTTCACACGGGAGTAACACGTCGGGCGTGGGCATACCACGTGGCAGGTCACCTGGAAACGAACATATACAACAGTATCAAACCTTTCACGTGGTAAATGCGACATGTCATTTGTCTGGCCATTTTACAAAACATGCTACGTCGCACAGTTACTTTTTGGTTGAAATTCTCAAGTTGAATAACAGAACACGGAACTTTTTTGTCGCTTATCTCGATTCATATTCTTTTTGTGAATCAAACCTTAAGAAATACCAATCTCTGGTTACATAGATAATGCTATTTACACTTTTTTGATTTCAATTTAGGAATGTTCACCAAATATTGCTCGCTGGTCAAATGCCAGCCACTCTGCCAGCCACTCTGCTAGCCAGTCAAATGCTAGCCAGTCAAATGCTAGCCAGTCAAATGCTAGCCAGTCAAATGCTAGCCAGTCAAATGTGATTAAAAAATGTCCATTGCATTTTTCATAGATGCTTTCACATAAATATTGACGTAAAGTCTAAAAGGAAAACAGCAATCAGAATAGGAATTAAAAAAGTTCGTTTGTGGTCGAAAATTTGAATTCGTTACTTAAGGCAGTATTTAGAATAGGAACTGCCGTTGATCAGAGTATACACATGAAACAGTTCAAGTACAAAAACATTTCCACTCACGGGATGATATATGCAGTATCGAAAGAGGATTAGCCAATATTCCGTTTAAGACATAAGATACATCTTAGAAGAACATCTCGTATCAGAAAAATTGCCGCCAAACTTAAAACAACAGGATACTAAGTACTGATACGACCTACGTCCAACGTAACATACAAGCCTTCAATGGGTCCATGGAATAGGAGTCAAAACAGGACATATGTACATTTTGTATGCCAAGGATGAAAGCCTACCCTGAAGTTCAAAGGCACAGTCTGCACCACAACCGCCCATCCTCCCACCCATCTGATGAACTCAGATAGAGCTTTCTTACAACACTTGATATCTAGTACAGAGTTTTGTTAAAAGTAGTTGATCTTCCACGTGCTGCGACTTTTATGATAAAATATGTCCGAACAAATTTTATTACATGCCAGTCCAAATAGACTAGCTCCAAAGTTTTCCAATTTGCGTTCTACTGGAATAAACTAACCAAGAAACGGTCGTTACAACCCTTTTCTCGCTCTCTCTTTGCTGCTTTGCAAAATAAGGTTATATGGCATGAAATCTATTAATTTATTGCATTTATTTTATTCCCTCTATCTTGTTAACATTAGTCCTTGAATACGATACTTAAGCGGCATAACCTTACATACACGTGGCGGCCTATTTCCTAAGAAACGGCTTTTACAGTTTGGTAATTCCTTCCTATGATTGTTATTGATGCTTGCTTTCCTTACTTCAGCTATCTGTGATACATGTGCAATGGACCTACAAATTCAGAAGCCTGTTTCAGAACAGCAATTGCATATCACTTACGCTAAATACCATGGAGCCAAAAGCTATATCATTCGTGAACGTGCTTAGTATAATAAGGGATTTAATACTCAGAATTGTCTTGGTGAAGGCAGCACGTATTGCAGTCACAATGTGCCAAAATTAGCAAGTTGCAAATGAATGAAAAAAATGTCAAAATCAGCAAGTTGTAAATGAAAGAACTAATGTTAAAATCAGCACGTTGTAAATAAAAAAACACAATGTCAAAATCAGCAAGTGGTAAAAAAAATAATTTGAAGATCAGTAAGTTGAAAATGAAAGAAATATATATAGTTAAATCATTTAGCTGCAAAAGAAAAAAAGGAATTTTGAAAATAGTAGTTCGAAGTAAAAAAACGTTGTCAAAATCAGTAAATGTTGTCAAAATCGAAAGTTGGAAATGAAAGAAATTATGATTTCATGTACCACCTTGAAAACAAAAAAATGTATTAAATATCAAGATAGACATGGAAGAGCTAATTGTAATGAAGGGGATTAATGCCTACTATCAATTTTGCTAAGGTAGGTGACGTCGAGATCAAAAAATTTTAAAATCTGTAATAAAAGAAATAGTGCCAAAATGTAGTTTAAACTCGATTATGCTATATGTGCAACTTGACTTTATTATTACATTAAATGACAGCTTAAAATCATTAAATATTGTTACGCACACAAATATGGACATACGTGAATGCTGCGATTGGGTATTGTGTGCGTCTTGTTGCCGCGATTTAAGTCTTAAAAGATAAATTTAACAAGTATTTTCATGATATTTTTTTGTGTGATACAAGGTAAAGTTACAAGGCCATTATTGAATACAGAGATAAATACGTTAGTCCTTTGCTATATTTGTTTAAGGCTCTGCTCTCTGTGCTAAAGTACATTGTAGCCATGGATAATTTTTCTCCACATTACCAAGTTTCAGACAGTCGTACAGGCTTTTTACAAGCGAGTAGTGATCACAAATCACATCCACATTTTGAACAATCTCAGTAACAACGAGATGAAGCCTGTGAGACAAAAGCAGTGAACGAAAATAGTACCTCTTCCACATTCTTTTGACAACAAAGTCTGGAGACCTCCTCTCTGACCACTCGTAACACTGGCACCGTCATAGCATTGAGAAACAATGCCGTTCAAAGATATGTCCATGTCTCTCAAGCATATACACAATATATCTATCAGTAATATCCTCATTGTAGCAATATTTGACAAATTGAAGATCTCCTCAAGTGAGCTAAAGGCCGTGTGTGAAAAATGGGATATAAAGATAAACCCTGATAAATGCAAAATTGTGTCGCCAGAAGTAGATGGAATTCGGTCTGGTAGGAAAAATGTCGAGAAAGTTAAAGAGTTTGTGTTCCTTGGCTCAGTCGTCCCATGTTCTGCATCTGGCTTAAAGAGAAGAAAAGTATTGGTTGCCTCTGCTTTTGGTTGCCTTAAAGATAAGATTTGAAGCAAAAAAACATCCCAACCCCACTGAAGACTCGCCTTTACTACGCTTTAATCATACCAATAGCAATTTATGCTAGCGAGACTTGGACAATACTTGCAGATGAGGAAACCACATGCATTCGAAATGAAATGTCTTAGGAGCATGCCAGAAATGAAAAAGTGAGAGAGTTACTTGGCGTTGAGATGACCATCACGGACATTATTCGTAAGAAACGAATGAAATGGTTTGGTCACATCATCCGTTTTCGAAACTCTAGCCATGTAAAAGCTGCATATAAGGATGAATTAACTTGCAAGCGCCCAAAAGGAAGGCCCCCAAAGCGTTGGTCTGACCAACTAAGATGGGACACTAAGCTGCCGATACTGACAGCTGAAAGGATATGTACAAGTAAGCTAACCTCTTGCTGAGTTTTTGCTAGATTGATAAGGAGAATGTAGTCTGTGTTCCCGTCTTAAGGAAATAGTGTCATAGAAGTGGATAACTATCAACCACGTAGCCAGGGGGTAGGTATTTGGGGGCACCACTCACCCATCCCCGATAAAATGTTGTTCCTCTGGTAAGAATATGTAGAGGCTTGATAGTATCTGGAGGGAAATGCAGAGTTAGACCCCAAAAAGACATGTCATGAGGGTTACAGACAATTCTGATGTAAAGGGATTTGAGTTCAGGCCTTACACAGTCTAGATCATATTGAGTCGGCAATTAATATTTTGACCTGTTTTGTCGATTCATGGTAAAAAAAATGTTTCGTTGGACTCCGGTGTGACCATAATCACATTTTGGTTCCATTTAAACTCCTTTTTAATGCTTATACTTATCCGTGTCCCCTCGTGCAACAAGGGACGTCTATTATAATCTTTGGGGAAGGGGGTGAAAGTGTACGTTGCATGAGGTGCTAAGATTTGTTCTATTCTAAGTTGCAGCTCAGATTTTCAGATCTTACGAAGATATCTTTTTGATATGCACAGTGTTGAATATGTTATTCATAAAGTAAAACAATTTGTTTCAGAAATTTTATTTAATTTCAGATAACTTTGATCTTTTACATAACTGAAAGGTCAAAGATAATGACTCTCACCTTGACACATAATTACAGAAATGTTACTATATTTCCTACCAGGAACGACATGCAAGAGACCAAGAGAACCACATCAGGGCAACGTAAACGTCTCGAACAATACAGTTGGAGGAAGAGCGAGCTACACATGTAAGCCCGAGTTCAAACTGGTGGGCGCAGAATTTCGCGATTGCCAAGCCTCCGGGAAGTGGTCAGGCAAAGAGCCACGTTGTTTGTGTAAGTCAACGACAAAGTTATTCATAAGGTTTTTGACTTTCAAATGTCTGCTAAGATTGTTAACGTCTAGTGTATTCATGTGAAACTCTTTCATTGTCTAATCAACCACGCCCATTGTAAAGACCGACGACTTAGTTTTATATATTCGCTGACTTCACCAAATTTATATCAAAACACACCATAAGTTTAATGATCATCATGATGATAATAATGATGATAATTTTTTCTTTTTAGCCATCTTTGTCATAAATTTGTATCTATATGTTTTGGGTTTTTTCACGGATTATTCGAGGCACAAAATAAAAGTATAGACGTTAATGAATGACTCCTGATGTGAGAATGAAAAGATTTCTTTGTTTCTTTGTCTGAGTCTCAGCAAAAACGCCCGTCCCACCCACACCCACACCCACACCCTAAAATAGAAAGGCAACCAAATTCGTAGTTTTTGCTTCCTTAATTATATTGTGATGAAAGTTTGCAGCCTCACCTCATTAGATGATTATAGATACCAGTTAAAACCAGTTTAATGTCTCGAATTCATTTTAACTTTTGAAATCTCTAGTAGAAGTGCATTGATAAGAGGACAAGCGTCTTCTGATAACCTTTAAGTCTTCAACTCTTACACTTATAAATCTAGCTGTAAACATGTTGCGTTGAGCCATTTTCTAAACGTTATTCACATCCTGATAAGTAGATCTAAAGAATGCATGCTGTACATTTTAAAAGAAACTGGTGTAGACAACTGATACGTTCCTGTTCGAAATTACGGCGTCACTTGGTATATCCAGGACCTGTTCCGTTGCTTGCCTGCTAGAAAGGAAATACTGAGTGTGAAACCTGGCTTACAATAATTTATATCCCTTAATCCACGAAAACGATGTTTTGGTTTTTCTATCTACTTCTCGTAGCGGTTGCTACAATAAATGTGCGGAAGTGACCCGATAATGGCGGTTTCTAAAACTTTGTAACGACACTCCAGGTTCTTTCACTGTTATATGCTATATGGGATATGTTATACATACCTTGATTACAACTTTTAACCTACACTGGCCTAACTTAACCTCCTACTTTGACGTTTATTTTGAAGTAAACTGCTCGAAAAGTACCTCAGAAACCAATGATGTTAGTATCAAAAACTAGTTTTTGAATACAGTCTATACTAGCGCGGTATATTAACTCCACTGTTATGTTTATCACTGGTTGATGCCAATTAGCTAGTGTTTGGACTAAGTAGTTTACGTGCAACACATTTGTTGTTACTGTTGTGACCTTTGTATCTCATATTTGTATTCAATAAAAAAGACAAACTACGTTTGAACTAAACGTGAGTTGAAAGGCATAGAGTATCCTAAGGGGTAGTGTCATCTTTTATATGTTTAAGTTACTGTAAGTTACATCACTGTAGTGAGTCTGCCCTTCCACTTTGAATTGACGAAAAGAAACTGAAATCGCGATGGAAGATCACTAAGATAAATTGTTGTCTTGATCGCATGAACGCATTTGCTGGCCGCAGAGGAACTTGAGCAGTGGACGTTTTTAAATGAGATAGTAGAGACTGCTGCAAAGACTATTTAGAAGAAGAGGGTAATAATTCACGTTCATTACAACGACAAGGACTCTCAAGGGTCTTAAAAGTGGATATGCTTCGAACAGTGTAGTATTGACAGTCTACTTGTGCATTTGTTCTAGTTGGCATTATGAAAACAGTTCCTTTAAACCCTTACGAAGGTATCAGTAGTATACGACCCATGTTAAAGGTAGCAGAAGAAACTACCGTTTCATGTTGATTAATTTTAGGCATGTTTTTCAAAGTAACAGTTGTAAAGTATGCACAAGAAATAATCTTAGAGGTCGAAGATAAAGGGACCATTATGGAAACAAGGTCTTCTGAACCTTTTTAATGCTATCCCTGCCAACTTTATCAATAGGGGTTTTAGTAGGGTCATAGTAAATAGAAGGGGACGTATAGAAAGGGACGCAAAGAAGGGGGTATTCAAGTTACCCTGGTATGATTGAACGGCGTCAGCATTGAAAGGGTATTAAATTTTTAGTTATCTAACCAGAATTGGCAGAGTATCCATAAGTTCAAATTTACCTGTAATTTTAAACAGTGTAGAATGGGTCATCCGGAATGTATCTGCATAATATATAATGCATTTGAAGTGTAAATCATTTCTAGCAGACTGAATTTTAATAGAAAGTAATAACGGTATGTACATAGGTAATACAGTAGTGTGAATTTTTGCTTTGTTTGAGTATTGGGCAAGTGTTATGATCGTATGTCAACCAAGTAGGCACAAATAGAGGACTGGTGGTGAGGTTTATGGTGCTGGAGGTAGTCTCGTATTCTTTATATTGCCAAGTCAGGCGGTAAAATCCACATGCAAGTTTTTTTAAAATAAGCAACTCAGTTCCCTAGGTGCGAGGCGTCGATTTGGTCCAAAATATAAGCAACAAGCTAAGCAACTCGAGGTCTCAAATTCAGGAAGGACGATTTTTAAAGCGCCTGAAAAACAAATCAAGAAACGTTTTTCATTAAGAATTGATTACAAATTCTTGATATATAACAAATATCATACAGTTGATAATGTGTCAAGCTAAGAGATCAAAGATCCAACCATCATTTGGTATTTCATCATTTACTACAAGCTCAAAACTCGACGATAACCTGTAGTGATACCTTAGCAACTACTATACGAGCTGAGCAGCTCGAGACCTGACCCCGAAAATGGATTTGCTTAAGAAAGCAACGTGTACGTCTGTTGGAATCAACTTCATGCATTTTACGAAGCAAACTACCAAAATGAGGCCAAATCCAAACCTTTTTTGTCGGCCAGTCAGCCTCTCAAACGGCTGCATTGAAGAAATTTGGCCGTGGATTCGTTTCATAGCTTCAGATCAACTGCCAAAGGAGCTTATCGATCTTACTGGTGCTATCTGTGGCTTATAAAAACATGAAACAAAAAAAAAAAAATATATATATATATATATATATATATTGCCCCTCTTCTTTTACTCTTTAGATATATTAGTACTGGATACTCTTTTTGTTCAACTAAATATTTATTTAGTGTGGTACTCGAGTTGGTGTCAGATATATTCTATTTTTATTTTTACTTTGTTGATTCCTCCTACATAAATACAGACACGTTTTCTTATTGTCATTAGTGTAGCTGATCTATCATAATTCAGGCAACTCAAATATTATTAAGTTATGTTTATTAGTTATTAACAATAGTGACTCTCTCACAGTTAGAGTACAGCAAATTTGTTACTTAATGATACCTTAGGTGTACTCTACGTATGCAGAACGACTGGAATTTGGCATGATAAGTCGCACAATATGATACAACCCTCAACACTTAAAAACAAATTATTCAATGTTATTCACGCTGTAATAAATATAAAAGAATGTATTTTCTTTAATATTTAAATTTGTTGATGCACCTCTAATGATGCATTTTAATCCTTGCACTACCCTAGTGAGAGGGGGGGAGGCAGAGAGATGGTCCTAGATACATGGAACATCAATAGTAGCAGCGAGCACTTTAAGACAGGATGCCTTGCCGAAGTCACCATGGGTCCCTTGGGAGTCAAATAGGTGTCTTTAACAAAGATAAATTAGATTATTAGGAGAGCTTGCACAAACAATGACAAGCCCCAATTGCAAGGTACCTATGCATGCAGTTTGTAGACAAAGTTGCTCCTCTGTCTTTTTCTACAAATGTCGCACTGATCTGCCATCGAATGTATGAATGCAGTTTGTAGACAGAGAGTTGCTCCTCTGTCTTTTTCTACCAAAGTCGTATTGATATGCCATCGAGTGTTAAGTTCACAGGTGAACAAGTGAACCCTCATCACCATTATCATTATCATCGTCATCATCGTCGTCATCATCATCATCATCATCATCATCATCATCATCATCAACAACACCATCATCATCATCAATTGTTGTCCATCAAACTCTTTGCATTACGTGCTTACATGACCCCCTAAAATAGGGACCCGTTCATCTCAATTTCAAGCTAATGTTGCCAGAGTCATATCAACCCAATGCGGGTCACACAGAAAGGAAGCAAGGAATACCATAACCACAAAAAATTCAGAACTGAAATCAGATATAAGTACTAACATGAGACATATACACATGCACGTGGACTTACATATCTGAGTCAATTCTTCCATTTTCTGCTGCCACCATTTCGACGCAGTACAGAACCAAGAGGACTAAACCTTTCTTGATAGCCATGGCACTCATTGTTGACACTTCGAGTTCTTACTCCAAGATGATACCTAAATTCAAAAAAAGAAGACAATGCATAGAGGCTTGATTGCATTCTACCATTAAAAGTATCCTTGGAGATTTTTACAGATACTGACGTTAAGAAGTAGCGTCACGACAAATTCCTAATTTGGTAGTGCCTCGTATGCAAAGCGAGGCTAATGGTACAATTGATGAAATTACTCACATCAGTAGAAATGGAATGTTGCCATCGGCGTAAAAATTGTCATCTGCTCGGCAAGAATCGATTAAGTTTCAAGGGTATGAAATGCCAGGAGTTCCATAGCGATTTTCTCCACCTGACCAGAAGCATGGGCCTACTTAAAAAGTGATCTACAGTTGGCACGTTTAACGAAAAAACAAGACTGATTTCGTAGTAACTCATTTCCAGAATGTCCCCTAACTTTGAATTGCAACTGGAATTTTATGGAAGTGGCTGAAACAGTATTAGGTTCGTTAGACAGCTTCTATCCGATCATTGTATCCCTTGATTAGAGTGTATACCTCAGCTGTTAGCCATTCTTGGCACGAGTCTGGTGGGGATGATTCACAAGAGCTCTCCTCTGTAGAAACCAGCTCCAGCAGGCACTGCCACTCTTCCGCATTTTTATCCGCAACCACAAGCAACGGAAACAATGAGTAATGCTCTAAAAGATAATCAATGGATACAAAATAAATTGTTACTTTGATGCACCGATATCGTCAATATGCAATCAAGTACTACACCTCATTAACTGCAGTAGTAGCACGATGGAATATTCATTGCCAGCACAAGACGATTTGGAACAGAAGGAAGTAAGTCAAATACAGAGGCAATGAACCTTAGATCAAAGCTAAAATAACGGCCTTCAGAGGACATAGCTAGGACTTCATATGTTTAATACGTTAACCCTGCGAAAAGGCATTGTCTTATCAAATTGTATCCACTAAATATAAAATAACATAAATTAGATTTAATAACAGACATTTGGCTCATCAAGCAAAACCGGTTTCGCGTTTCTGTTCTTTTCAAGGTGCCTCATTATCTTAACTTACTTTAGAAACTCAAAAACCCCTTTCCTCAAGTACTTATTGAAAATTTTAATTAGGTGTCGAATGACTATGAGATTATTCTTTTAACGTCTTCTTCTCTTTCTTAAGTGCCGTATCTAGCGACATTTAGCGATCATGAAATTCCACAACTCCCTGTTTCTTGTCTTGACAAAACGCTCAACTTCTTTCTCTACAATTCCTTGCTCTTCTAGCCAGTTTTATCTTCGTCTTCCTTTACTTCTATTCACCTGCATCTGGCCTGTCAGTGACTTTTAGCTGCTCTTTCCTCAGTACATGCCCCAAGAAACTTAGTTCAGAACTCCCATGTCTCTTACCAGTTTCCTGTGCACATCAGCTCTTGTACTCTTGAGTGCCTAATAGACGCCCCCTCACCCCCACCCCCCCATCCCCCGTTTTCATTTCTTTCATTTGTTCTCTGTTCCTGTTACTTTGGTTTTAGTACAGCTGTTTCTTTATTTATTCTTTCATTCATTTGCTCTCTTGGTGATAGTTTGCATAATTCTTTGTCTTTCATTATCTCGGTTTATTTGTTTCTTTATTTTGACACATTTGAAGTTAAGACATCCCTGGAATCCATTTTTTTTAAACGTAGAACGGATTCCTTTCTAGTGAGAAGTTCCTCACTGCCCTTGCTCTTGTCAATTGGTCAGATACTAACTTACTATTATACCCCCTAGCCAACAACCATCCCTCTTATTCCTCACAGTGCTGATTAAACAAGTCGGTGTCTGAACGTTTTCCCCTAATACGAAGTGCCTGGCTGTAAGGAATGGCTTTCTTGGTGTGAAATGGGTGGCAAGACTTAAAGTGGAAGTATTGATGTGTGTCTGTAGGTTTGATAAACAAGTCCATTGTCAATTTTCCTTGATTAATTACTAAATTAACATCAAGAAAACAAATACTTTTAGTAGTGTACTCTTAGACAAACTTAATGGTTTGATGAAGGGTATTAAGGTAAGACATAAACTGGAGTGGCTTGGCTTCCCCATGATTCCACACCATAAATATGTCATTGATATATAAGCCACGTGACCGGCTTCACTTCAAAGCCCCCCATCGCCTGTTCTTCTAAGTCTCGTAGAAAGATAACAGCATAAGGAGGCACAAATTTTGTGATAGACGTTCCTCTTATCTGCTTATAAATCTTATCATTACGAACAAAAAGAACTTGTTTCTGCTTAGGACAGCAAAGTATCAGTCGAGACAGATTTAACCTCCCTAGCTTCTAATGCACTTTTTAAGGCTGCGAGACCCTCTTCATGGGGTATACTAGGGTAAAGGCCCACTACATCTATATATAGTATAAAATATCATATCCTCACCCACTACTGGCATTTCTTTCCCGATCGATTGCATGTATACAGTTCATCTTTCAGCTCACTCTGCCCTGAATTACTTTCACAAGCTCCCCTCCTCCGATCCATTGTCTTGCTCCCGCGCCGTTCTCAATGTTCTTCTTCACATGCAACGCCTTCTGCTGCCCCTGGTTCTCAAAACAGATTAGCGGTTGAAAGCATATTAGAATATATTTTAAATAAACGATTTTTTGACTCTGAATCATCATTACCATTCCAAACTCAAACACCTTTAAAGCAGCCCCTTACAATTAACTTGTAAACCCGTATGACTCAAGACACAATTTCTAGTTTTAGATTTCTTCTTCTATATAATTGCAGCGTTATACCTTTACAAGCCTTTTCATTAATATTTTGCAGTATATCTTACACTAAAAAGAATGAAAATTAGAGATTTAGCAATTTATAAGAAAATAAAACGGGTATTTACGTTATTTGTAACATAGTTCTTAAATTTGATTACTTTGTCATTCTGTCGTCTAACTTTATTGTAAATAAGTATGACGCCAGGCCTCCTTAGAAGACAGGGGACATTCCTATCGTAGAAGCCTCAGAATAGCATGGCTTAGGAAGGTTTTAAGATGGTATAATGGTTTGTATTATTAACACTAGGGAAATATTATAGTTATGATTATGCTTTCTTTGACAATTTTCTACTTCTAAATGTTGGCTGATTTGATGTTTCTTTTTTATTAAATTAAGAAGCGATTAGAACAATCTGAGCAGCAGAGAGTGTCGGTCATAGCGTCTGTTAAGTTATGTGAAGCGATAGTGACGGATATTTTCCTGTTGCACGAAATAGCGAAAACATTGTGTACTGTTGTAATGGACGCTGATTGGTCCAAAAATCAAGCCATTCAGGTAATACAATTTATGATTGGCTTCTCCAAAGTACAGTTGGGTATACTCTTTCACACATTCCATTTCGGTCATTCATCAGAAAAGTACGGTAATTGAGTGTTTTACCTAACTGTTGCAGTTGCTAACTTTTCCCTTTTATTTTCACAGGCATTTTCAAGCATAGCCAATCGTTAGCGAAGGCATATCTTGTGGATATAACAGAAGAGAGCGAACGCTCAGCCGTCTTTGGGACCTTTAATTCAATCGCTACATTAGGGTTTATCGTCGGCCCGTTACTTGGAGGCCATATTGTGACATTTGAAAATGGGTTTTCGAAAATAGCTATGCTAACATGCATGTCATGCTGGCTAAATGCAGCCCTGATTTACATGACATTTTCAGAAGTAGAAATTACTTCAAGGAGCGAATCATCTGAACCTGATTCACAATTGAAGAAAGAACCAAAATATTTCAATGTTATATCAGTATTCCGAAAAATTATTGCTACTCTTATACATGATATTAAATACGTTCCATGGCATTGTATTTGGGATATATTTTTAATCAAGTTCTTATCCAGTCTAGCTGTGACACTTTTCCGCTCAACTTTCGCCACCGTTCTTGAGTTCAGATATAACGTAGAGCCCAAAGTCATCGGCTATGTCATTTCCTTTAATGCCATCATCTCTACATTCGGAGGTTTGAGTATTGGCCGCATTCAGCAGCAGATAAAGAAGACGAGCCTGCTACATAATGTCTTTATGTTTGTGATGTTCATAGCGCTACTGGGTTTAGCGCTCGCACCGAATGTTGCTACCATTTTGATTTTCCTCATACCTTTGTGCATATCAACATCTGTACTGCGTGCCTGCAACTCTGCACTAGTGTACAGTAAAGCGTCCGACCAAGAAGTAGGCTTGCTATCTGGTCTTTCAAACTCAACATTATCGGTAAGTCGTATGATGGCGCCTGCTATTGGCGGATTTTGTCAGGCTTACAGTGATGTAGGAGCCGGTATATTAGCGTCATTGCTTGCAGGTTTAGTAAGCTTCTGCTAACTTAAGTTTTGAAATAGTATTTGTAGTTGATGATTAGTAACGGCTATTTAGGCAAAGGTTCTCTACAATCTTATAATTTGCTATTGGCTTAAAGTTGCGATTAGAGTGTTATGGTGCGGGAAATGCTTATCGCGTTGTACACAAGAGTACTAGCGGCTGTCGCTTGAAGTTATGGGTTGAAGATTGCATTTACCTCTGTCCTAGAGCATATCTGAATTGTGAATTATCAACTATATTACAGCTTGTACCATAAGGAATCTCCTGCGAAAGGAATTCAGTAAAGTGGATTGAAAGGATGCCGGGATCATCCGATGGTGATATTTGGACTGATGTTACAGCCAGACAATCTATGGAAATCATAGACGACGAGGTAGGTTTTACACTAACGTTACACAGAAAGATTATTTTAATTGTCGTATAGGGGAGAAAGCATCTTCTACAGCACAGAGTGGAGACTCGTTACACTTGTAGACGTTAAGCTAATTGGTTGGAACCACAAGGAAATCTCAAAAGAAGACAAGTAGTTCGATAGTGCAGAAGTCATAGTTTGGCAAATGTTTAAGAATCATTGTTTATTTGCCTCAGTATAAGGTTGTCCTCTATTTTCACAACTAATTTTGAGAGGAGGACAATAACGCAAACACAAGGTAGAGACACCGTAGACGAAATTTTTGTTTCTGGGTTGAAATGGCTAATAATGACGTCACAATTGCGTTTCATAGTAAAGGATTTCGAAGGAATGCCATCAAAGGCCTGCACCCAAAATATCTCGTGCAAGATTAAAGGCAACTAAGTGTAAGTGAAAGTGGGTGACTTGAGAAGAAGGAGGAGAAGACGAAAAAGAAAAAGAAAAAGAAAAAGAAGAAGAAGAAGAAAAAGAAAGGGAAGAGCGAGAAGGAGAAAAAGAAGAGAGAACCATGAGTTTCAATTTGAAACAGATAATGTAATGAAATGTCCAGTTTAGTGTAAGATTAAGAGACGGGAATAGCTTCAAAAACAGGCAACAGAGAAGAACTGAGTTAAATGAGCTTTATATCAGAAAGGAATCTATGTAATTAATTATAAAGTCTGTAATCCCTGCCTAGGCTAAAAAGGGCCGCAGTAATGTTGAAAAAGTTTAAATCGGTTAGTGAGAGGTGTTTTCTCTCTCTCTCTAATATCCCTTTTGGTCTCCTAGGAAGACATAGCGCACCGCGTCAGGTTTTGCTACATGATCTTATTTTGTGCAGCTTGCTCTTTGCTGATTTGCTGTAGCCTACCACCACGTATTACCATCACCTTAATTTTACTCGTATCTTTCTTTACAGTTTGAAGCAATGTTGTTTTAGTATTCCCTCTGGGCTTTTTAACATATCTTTGGTATTCTCTCATGGCTCTTTTGGCTGGTGTTTTGTCTGGTAATCTCATCATGTGCCCATACCACTTCAGTCTTCTTCTTTTCACTTCCTTGCTCCACGGGGCCTGTACCTTATATAATTTCTCATTGGTTGTTTTCTTCGGCCATTTGATGTTCATTATCTGTCTAAGCAACTTTCTTTGGAAGACATCTGTTTCATTTTCTATTTTCTTTGTAGTTGTCCACCAAGTTAAGTTAAGCCTTGTATTTGATAAGGATGAAAGCGAGGTTAAATAAGCGCACACTCCGAGGCATGAAGACCTACTGAAGGATGTGATTGAAGACAAGATTGATGGTCGTAGGCCGAAGGGACGCGAAAGAATGGCATTGCTGGACAGCCTAAAAAATAAAGGCTCTTATGAAGAATCGAAGAAACAAGTTGTAGTGTATGCGCCGAAGTAACTACAGCACGTATACGAGTTGCGTTAATGAGTTCTATATGTGAGAACTCTTGTATATCTTTAACTAACAAATAAGAAGATAGCGTCCGACCTCTTCTTCTTCAGCTCGAGGAGCTTTCTGGAGAGATGAAATACATTCAATACTGAAGTCGTCAGTAAGTCCTTAGCCTTAGTATTTGGAGCGATATAGTAGGAATGCAAAGTAATGGTATAGGTCGATATCGGACACACTGTCTAGGTTTAAAGTCACAACTCGGACGAAGACTCCCAATAAGATGGTGCTTCGCGGAAAACAGAAAGATTTTCGGTTGCATCATCTTAGGCACACGTTTTGTGCTGCAGTGTAATAGCATCAACCAAAGTTGTATTTTCTCATACTTAGAACAACGCCACAGGTCACGTTTTAATGTTAATCTAAACTTTTTCACGTATTTGAGGATCTTTAACTCAAGAAGACATGTACTCGCACAATACTTTCATTGATGTAAGTCGTGGTCGACAAATTGTCATTGCTTCATGTAAGTACCATCAGGTATATTTTACGTAGGAAGGAATCATTCACACATGCCTGGATCCGTGATCATTTACTTGAAATCGGCAGCAGGCAAAGACACGGCAAGCCTAACAGAGATGATCATATGGGCTTAGGAGGACCCAGACCTCTCTTTCGGACAAAAACTACACTTGCCCTCATAACTCCAAGACCTCGTACTCACCACAAATGTACCTTATATCACTGAATATTTAACAGAGTATTCTGGAAATCAAATTGCCATGGGATGGTATTTTAAATGTTACCAAAGGAACTACCAAGTGACAGTTTGCTGACATCTTTGTGTAGGCTTTGATATATTGGTATCCTTTGTGAGTCAAAAAAGCATTAACTTGGTCTTCCGCTTTGTTGTCTTGATTATTGACTAATGGCATTTTAGATTTTAACTTTGTAACAAGCAGCAACGCCCAGCAAAGAATGCACACATGTAACATATCGGAAATATATTAAACACGGCCAAAGGCAAAGTTTGAGTGACATAGCATTCATGGCCTCAATGAAGAATTAAATTTACCCGTACAGGAATTGATTGAAGCCGAGGAAATTGATCACTTACTGCGGGAACTTCCTAATTATAAACCAGGAGTTGAATTACCTCGTTCAGCAGCTGACTGAGAGTATTTCGAGTATTTCGATATCACTGACATTTCAAATACAAATTTGAACGATACGATGAAAAACTTTAATGAACGAATTTACTCATTCCTCGCTTCAGTCTTTGGAACTGTTGACACTTCGTCATCTAAACTTGTTTCTAACTATGAACATCTGTCAAAATCTGATCTTAAGGAAGAACTTTCCCGCCTGAAGAAAGTATCTCCTATTGATTTGACTTCAGTTAGATTTGTCGCCCGTCTTCTTCGCAAAAGATTTTCTGAAGGTCAATCCTTAAACAACAGCGACTGCATCGACCATGACCGGGAAATTCAACACAACTTCTGGCATTACGTCAAACGCTTTGTTGTCGATGCAGCTATTTCACTAAAGCCTAATTTTACTTCCGTTCAATGCGTTGATCATTTCAAAAGAGTATTTTCACGCCATCTTCCGACAGTGATGTACAAGATCCCATCATGGATCGTCTTTACCTACTCCCGAATTTGATTTTCATATGGATCCACCTTCGTATGAAGAGATAACTAAATCAATAAGAGCTATGAAAACGAGGGGAAGCCCATGCCCTCTTCATCTAGTGGGGTGGCTTAGCCATCAAAAAGACCATTTTACTGAGAATGTTCTCAGATGTATGTTGTATCGTTTTCCACCCGGAGACAGAATTTAGACAGGCTATATGCTATGTTATGGAGGAAAAATTGGGGTCCGAATGTACCCAAATTATGCTTCGTTTCCTCCTGACTCTGAATTCCTTGCCAACTGAATATTGTCACACAGGCATATCCAAAGAGTGGAATTGATTGGTTACTCTTGGTGTTTGGCTTAAACTATACATACCAAGGCTCTCTAGCATACTCCTCCATGGCTTGCTCTGGTATAATCTGTCAGGAACCTCAGTTTATGTTATCATTGGCGAAGATATCTGAAAAGGCTCGCTCACATGTGGATGTTGCTGTTTCACAGGGTTGACAGGGAATGACGCAAGGTAGCGAAAACGAGGTTGAGCCTCAACCTGACTCTGCAGACAAATTGTTTGATTGTGAGTGGACTTCAACCACAAAATTAATAAACACGAATATATAACCAGGAATATATAAATTCTATGTTTTCAGCCTTTTCCATACCATGACCCCTACAAGCAAAACGCAAGCGATATCATCTGACGACCCGCATTCCAAAACATCAAATTTTTGTTTTGTAAGTTTTGTAAGAGCTGAGGTAAACACATGTCTGATCAAAAAGAATGTACAACCCTTTGTTGAACAAAACATTACATTAATCCTTCATCAATTACAACCTTTGGGAGAGACTTTAAGTCCTGTTTCTGGGTGAATAACGTATTAACATGTGACACTGCTGTTGATCAAACATACTTCAGGTATTTCTCCACAGTTTCTGTGTCCCTTAGTCTACATACCGATCATTACGGAGAGGCAAGTCTACGACAGGGAGGTTGATAAAAAGGACATGTGATGGCTTTCTTATACATAGAAACCATTCCTGACCAAAACGCAGGTGAGATATTTCCCGTGAAGTCTTTTTTCATTGTTGAGTGGTTTCTTGCTTCAAAGGACATCTCGTGTGTTATCATCGCCGTCGAACACCTTTCAAGTTTCTAGAGACTAGATGCGAATATTTGGGACACTAATATTATAATATTACATACTGTAACTGTCCTTAAAAAGTCGCCTAAAGCCGGATTTCCACTAGACGAATTTGTTAGCGCGAATCGATTTTTTTCGCCGGATCTGTTCGCGCGAACAGTCAGGAAATGAAAGAGATAATACAACAATTTTTTTAAGTAAATTTAGAACGTAGTTTCAACAGAAAGGGTGTCTGCCAAATTGGAAGAGACTTTTATTTAACATATTTCGAATCGTGTTTTGGATTGCCATGGTAACACTTTTTACTACGATAGATCCAGTCAAACAACAAATTCCCGTTAAATCTTTAACATAAGCAGGTGAATTGAAGTGAGTAGTTTTATTTCTTCGATGCTCATAACTGTAGTTGACAGTGTAAAGAAGGGCTTTTTTTGAGATTAAGCATGTCTTTGCTAATCTGAGTTTTACTTGAACTTTTGACTTCTTGAACATAGTCCACAAATGCTGTGTCTGTAGTAGGTATGGTGATCTTACTGGTACGGTCAAATCTGAGACTTTAAAAAACATTAAATAGCAGGGCCGGGAGTGGACTGTTGGTGAGCCAAAAGTGAGACTCCCTTTAACAGTTAACTCCATTAGCTAAAATTTTTTAAAATTGATTGTTATTTTCCAATTTCCGGGACTAGGTTATGGAGCTTCTATACATCTTTGCGACAACTGGAGAAGTTTCTAACCGGTTTGAATGAAACAAATTTCAGATATCAGTGCTTAACTTTTGATCAAATTGTGTCTATAAAATCCCTATTTAATTCATCCTTATGAATCAGAATATTTCCTTGTTAAGACAGGGATTCAATCATCCATGCCTGTTCGGTAGATAGTTTTAACGTTAAAGCTGATGGAATAATAGCTTTTTGGAAGGTGCATATACTAGAATGTATTGGGAGAGGGAAAGAATGTATGTTATAGAAAAAACAAGGTCAATTTTACGGTGTTTTTCGGTACCCCGAGTTTCCTGGTGGCAAACAAGAAGAAAGAAAAGAGTATTGTAGTGCCACTATCCAGTCAACGATTGCATAGTCATGCGTAAATAACTCTGTTGTAATCTAGTGCAAGATGGTTACAAATGATTAGTACTATCACAATGGTACAGAATTATTGTCTAAACAATGGGTGAAGTTCCCCTCCTATATCGTACATGTTCCAAATTGGGAACTATCGATGTGGACCACTTCTACTCAACATGCGACCAGAGACGGTGGACTGAGGAATCGGTACAGGTTAATTTAGAGATTTTGAAGTCGAGGACTGTTAGAACAAATATTATGATTAAATAATTGTTGCAAATGCTGATCGACTTTTCATCTTCCTCGATGTTTAAGTCGTATAATTTTGAAACTCGTTGTACGACAGAAAGTGAAGTATTCACGGAGTTTAATTCTTCCATAGCAATTGTCATATATTGAGGTCTCAGTTATGCCATAATACGTTTAAAGAGAGTCTTTTTAAGGTTTCTGTAATTAACCCTGTTCAAATCAAATCATTAGAAATGTTTCATACAATGTATTTATGAACGGTGGAACATTTGTGGATGCCGGATGCCATAAATTTAGTTCTTTTAGGGCAGCTAAAAGAAAGCAATTTTTGTAAATGCACGCGTAAGCAAAGAGCCTCATCAAATAAATTTTAATGGAGGCTCCTTTGCAAATATTGCTCTGTTATCCGGTTTTATTTCCATAGATCCTATAGGAACCCAGGACTTAGGTTTCACTATAGGGGCCTAGTTAAGCAAAAGATTCTAGTGGGATAAGCCCAAATATTTGAGACAGATGTAGATATTAGGTGTATTGAGGGGTAATTGCTTAATGTGACAAGAAGATGTTTTGCACAGGAGGTGTAGTATCAGCTGATCAACACCGATAACAACGGTTCCAGATACTCGTCGAAAGTCTTTTTGGCCAAGATCACCTCTGTACTGCATTTGTGCCCATATGTCTTTGGACATTAAACCATCAGGATGCCTATACCTCAGTCTCCTAAAAATCGTGATTTCCAAAAGCTTGTTCTATGATACTAAAACATGTTTACAGTTTCAAATTTTATAAAAAATGCTGTTTACGCGAAATTTGTAGGGGGGTGTAGAAGTAAACTAGCGCCCTCCGTGGCATTGTAACTTGGATCGCTACGCGCATTAAGCTGACCCCACCACCAAATCTAGATTAAACTAGTAACGATCGTTCTGACTGGGTTTAAATCTATCAAAATGACATGACAGTAATGATAATATTTCATTAAAAACTCGGTGTATGTTTGAACTTGCACTCTTATTGGCCCAGGCAACAAGGTCTCCTTAACTGGAGAGATGGGGGTGTGTAGGCCCTACGAATTAAAATGTGTGCCAGAATATTGCTATTTCATTATTTGATAGATGAGGTGAAAACACAACTCGTCGATTGCCGTTAATCGTTGCTCGCCTTAAGGATAACTTCCGAAACAAATACAAAACGGGTTTTGTTGTGCACAACAGTTGGGGCATACCCAAATTAATTTCAGGTACTCACCAGTCAGGAAGGATTGAGCATGATTTTGATCCTGGGATGTTAAGACGATCGCATCCCACTGGCGACTTGGCATTTCTAACCTCCTTAAGACGCTGACGAGCTGCTGTATACCTTAATTTATAACGCCTGCCTTTAACGTATTCGTGGCAGATCCTGCCCTTGGTTCCACCTGAAGGATTTTTTTCTTTCAAGTGTTCATGTCGCCATGAGACAAACCAAGCGAGGTTTGCTGCAAGACCGCAGAACACCGCGGAAAACAGACAAAACTAGCCCAACTACCGCCCAATGTGTCATTCTATAATTGAACACTGATTACAACGGTATTTAGGGCCAAGTCGATTATGATAATAAAAATTTGTAGGGCTATGCATGAGTGTCAATCAGTGTTTAAAAAGTGTGTTTTGAAATGACAGGACATGACGTCATTGTATTGATTTTATGTTATTTCTTCCGTGCCACTTTGAGGAACAAATCAGACCAATTTTCAAACACGTGCTACGTCGAACAGTTGTTTCTCAGTCATCCTGGGTAGTATTAATTTACACCGTGTCATCAGCAGATATTTTGGCGAACTCAGTTGCTTGCAATGTAAGGACTAGTCACTAGAGTAAAGGACTTGCGTGTCTTGTTTGGCAACCGTTAAATTTAACTACGGGTAAGTGCGATGCGTTTGGCTGGATAACTAAACAGAGAGCAGATTGGTCGTTCGTACCGATACAGGAATCTTACCATCATATACTTTGGGAGCACGAATCGGCTTTTGCCGTAAGAGCGTTAATCTAACGGAGTTGTCACTTTCACCACCACTGGTTTATGTTGCTTCACGACAACATTCTTTATGCGGATGTTAAACTCGTCTTGTATTTCATTCTGATGCTTCGATCGGCAGTAATATCTGCCAGCCTTGGATTTCGAAGTTTCTGTCAAATTCTTCCATCCTATCTTCTATTCGTAGAATTTAAGTATGCAGCGTCTTGTTTTCTCTCTCACCCTTCTCGTGTTCATCCTTAAGTTTCTCGCTTTCTTGAGATTCATGCCTCTGCAGTAATGTCCCAGGTTTTTTCAGTAAATATTCTTCCTTACTGTCACTTTGCTGTAAGACTTCCTTACTGTCCACTGTAGGTGCACCTCCTGCTTCTGAATCACTTTTACTTTGTCCTTTCATCCGTTATGATGTGTTTACTCTCTTTGTAATTTTGACTTTAAGTTTTCCAAATTAGAATGGCAGTACTTGATAGCTCCAAAGATCCCACTTCTGTCACCAATGTGGAGGTCGCGTCACCAGACGTTTTAAACTTGATTTATGAGCTTCTTCAAGGAATGAGTGAAAAAACCCCAACCAACAGCTACTGCGTATAATAGACTCTTGTAACTGAACCGTAACTTTTTATTACAAAAGTATGTTGTTATCTTCATTGACATATCATATACATTATAGTATATTTTCAAGTTTTGTAATATTAATAAGTTCTGTTCAAGTGTTATAAATGGCATATGAAATCATAAAATAATACTAAGGGCACTTTTGAAAGGTAGTTTGTTTCATGTGCAACAAAATGTCTATATGCAAAACATTTTAGTGTTATATTTGTAGTAGGATCACTGGGTCTAGGCACGTGCTACTTGCGGTAATGGTGCATTTCATGCAGGGTAGTTTACTCATCAAGCCCTATTCAGTAAAGACAATAAAATTAAATAACCGGTTTTGTGGATTTCTAGTAAACAAAGCGACGTGTTACTGTGTGCTTTGCTAAAAAATTTGTCCAGGTTCCCTTGATTTTACACGACGTCCAAAAATTTTATTCTAAAATTCTTCAATGTCTTTACAGATCTGGAAAACAATAAAACGTTCCCGTGCGTTTGATAGCATAAATGCCTGCTATTGATAAAGAAAATTACAAAAATACAGTAGTTATTACATCTACCTTCCTCGGATAAAATTGGGAGTACTTGGTCTGAGATGCGCTGTGAAAGCGACCACGTCCTATTAAGAGCTTGAAGCTACCGACACCATTTTGTTACTTTTGATTTGAAAGCCTGTCAGGTTTTCGATTCTCCCCCCACCACAGTGCTGACTCTGTGTAACGCCAATTAGGACACATTGGCAGCTCTTGTGCATGTTGACCAGTCAGAGTTAATGCTTGGCAATCACTAGCAACGACCGAAACTCTTAACGTTAATTTTAATTATCGTACAGCTCGCCACGAAGTCTACGGAAGCTTACACACCAAGGTGGCACGTCGCAAAGGCCACGTCGCAGATGCCACGTGAAACTGTGCTTTCAGACTGAAGTGGCACATGCCACGTCGCATGTTTGAAAAATACCTGCTCAGTAGAAAGATGTATTCCCTGAAAAGATTTGACATAGTCAAGAACTTTGCTTTCGCTGTAAGTATCATATCGCATATTTTGTAGGCCTATAACACAACGAGACTCTAGATCTACGTACGTAAACATGAGCGACTATTGCGCTAGATCGAGTTACAAGCTATGATGTGTAAATATTGTTATGTTAAAGGTTTTTGGACGAGTTGCATTCTGTTTTAGAAAGTGAATGTAATTCTTAACTTGTGCCGAAGGACCTACGGCTGTAAGAGATGTGAACTGGCTTGGCTTCTAACCCCCGCTCCAACTGACGACTGTCGACTGATTTTGAAAATCATGATTTCGATGACTTACATGTCACACACCCCTGTCAATAGAAAATGAGGGTCAGTGATCGAGAAATACAAGAAACGGAAGCCCCTTTACTTTACCAAGTGCAGTGTCTTCAATGATTTCCGTCCGATAGGCTAATTTCCATTAAAGTTAAGTAGGCCCTAAATGTTTACATTAGTAAAGTCGAAGGTTTTAGGTCCAAATAAGCCGTTGTAGAAGTTAAGCTTATAATTATACGACAGATCAATTACTGCATTTGTATACGTGCACGTTTGTGCTTGGGACGGATTAGTGGACGTGGCAGACTAGTTACGTTTTTAGAACTTTGTTCCTTATTAATGTCACTTTTAAGTCATTAGGCAGGTTTCCTTTCTTGATAGCATGTGTTGCAACATCAAGAATCCAGCAAACCAACCGAATATTGTCAACTTTAACATGTTTCTGTCGTCAATCAAGTACTCAGCAGACACATGCGGTACTATGACATAGCATTTATTATGTATTTATCACGAGTGGAGCATTACCATTGCCTTTTTTCACTAACGGAGCTGAGGGGAGTTGAACCCATGACCCATTGGTTTGAAAACACAAACCTTAACCATTGGACCATCAAGTCCAATAATTAAGGTGAGAAATTGTGCTAAATATATCTGTTGACACAACCTTAAGCCACAGAGAAACAAAGGGACGACTTGTGAAAAATCTTGTGACTCAGAAGCTTTTCTTTTTGGGTTAAAATTTCACACAGAAAAACAATTGGAACGAATATCTTTCCCTTCTTACGCCAAAATTTAATTTAAATTTCACCCTGGTGAACCAATCACGTTTTAAAACGACTAACTATTTCAATTATTTCGATTTTGGCACGAAAATATTTATTTAAAGAAAAATTACAAGGTGCATTTTGCGTAACCATTTAATGTTTGTCCAACCGATGTGTGTGACCAAATTCTGTCCATAATTGTTTGGCTCCATTTTGAATGGAATGAATATAGGCTAGATTTAGGTAAATAATATGTCCCTTCAAAAATTGAGTTTCCTTAAGGAATAATGTAATTGGCTAGCGAAAACACGTCACAGTTATAAATCAATGAAATTAAAGTATTATTTTTTACCACAGAATTAATTGAAGGCAATTTCTCTTGTTCTCATTAATTAAACGCCAATACTTAGAAAATTAAAGCTTATTTTCATTTTTTAGTAATACTTTGGAGATGATTATCATTTTTTGTAATTATCTTCTGTTACTTTATATTTTATTATTTTCCATTTTGTTATTTTACCGTTTATCTTCGTTTTGTTAGTAATACTTTTGGACCAGGGAATTTTCTTTTTGTCTTATTCAATTGATTTGACCTCTTCTACCGCTTTGTCCAGTTTATTATAAATTTGGAATTTTCCTATTTTAATCTTATACAGAATTAAGGAAATATTAAATATGCCCTTTAGATTTTAACATGCTGATGTTTATTTCAACGAAAATCTCAATATACATTTTGGGACACAAATGACGACCGGGACACAGGGAGTATAAATGACGACCAGGACATAAGTAAAAAAAAAAACTAAAAAAACTAAAAAAATGGGGAGGAAAAATACCAAGACTTGAAAAGAGACATTGAAAGAATGTGGAAGATGAGAAACGTACAGATAGTACCAGTAGTGATAAAGGCTCTTGGGAGTGTGACAAAAGAATCGAAAAAATGAGTTTAAAAGCTTGACATTCTATGCAATATTGGTAAAATGCAAAATACTGCCTTGTTGGAAACAGCAAGAATACTGAGTCGCAACTTAAAAAATCCAAAAAATTCATCATTGAACAATCTTTTAATCTTCAATTATGATAAAGGATGCTCTTGATCAACTTTTTAAGTTCCAGTTATTCACTGTTAGCGGCTGCGATGTCCAAAAATGTTTTGTAGGTTTATTTCTAATTGGTAATCTTGCTTTGTTCGTAAGAATTTCTCTCAACTGTAACGATATTCGTGAGGTTGGTTAATTGACGAATTATTGTAGTTCCTATTGTATCCCGTGTTATTTAAGCCTCCGTTTCGTGCTATTGAAAAGCTTTTGACACCAAGCAGACCTTTCAGTCACAAGGTATCGGATGCGCATTTGTGACGTATCTGGTACGCAAATTGCTCCACTAGTGAAAGCGGTACCAAATCGTATCTGTCACACTTTTAGTGTCGTGACATTACTCATTTACAGCTGTGCGCTTCATGTTGTGCTATACAACCTCGCTTTCATAATGAGACAATGTGAAAGAGAATATTACATCGTCTGTTTTTAGTACAATTTTCTGTTGAAGGAGCTATGACAAGTGGAATTCTTAGACACTGTTTAACACTCAAGGAATGGTATAGCTGCTAAGCCAACTGCTGTACGAAGCTATGCGGTACCATGTAAACGCAAGTGCATTGGAGATGCTATGTGACATCAAGCGCTATCCAACGGTGTGTGTGGTGTAACTAAGGGAAGTGGTACCGGAACGAGTCGAAAAATGGAGCCCCCGAATGGCCAGTTTTCATTTTTTGTGTCGAGAGAGAAATGGCCCAGCTAAAGCTTCAAACCTTGTATCCGTGTTTTAGCTTGGGAACGAGGCCACAAAGCTGGACAGCAGACGTTAAATTAAATGATATCCCTGCTTGAATAAAGAACCAATGGCAGTTTACTGACCATATTAGGTAGTTCAAGGCCTGGTATTCGCATGGCGTCCTTGCAGAAAAAGGTCTTGTCTTAGGGCTGTCGTATGTGTCTATGCCTTGCAGCCTTGAGAGTTTCATGTTATTGACTCATATTTAATCCACCATGGTTCTGAACGCTACTTTGAAATACCCTAAGGGACAAGAAAAAACACAGCATGGTTTTACAACGAAAGAAACAACAGCATTTAGCAGTCCTATGATATCAAGATTAACAAATATCTCAATGTTGAATGCAGTAAATTCAGGGAGGTTGCTTACCAAAATAAGAATGGGGCTTGAAACGATTTCAGGATTATTGCGTCGGCCTTTGTCCCAACGAATACCTCATCAATTGCAAATTTACGCAATAACGGGCCAGAATTGGATTTAAAAGATGCTCTTTTAAATCCCAGAATAACAAGGCAGCACGAATGATTCCAATCCAATTAGGTGTCATGCCAGACAAAGGCATGGGACAGAAAATGGCATTAGAGTATTTTGTATGGAGCTGTTTTAGACTGACACGATAAAAGGTCCTTTTTAGACACAACTGTCAGCGGCGACATATACCAACAATCTAGTCATTAAGACCAATTTAAAGTTCTTTAACTCAGCATGGGGGACGGACGTATCCAATTTAACACGTTCCTGTTAATACATGCAATCGTTCGATGCTTGCCTTGCGTTTTCTGGTGTAAGCAGGTTTGGTGTGCCGGTTTGGTATGCCTCTGTCACTTCAACTGTATGGTGTATGATATTCTGCAACTATCGAGAATTTAACACTAGGTAATCTTTACTTTTGATTTCTAACTCACCTTTTAAATGCCTCAACTAGCAATTTTAGTTCCCTTTTGGAACTGGAATTTCCCGAATCTTGATTCTGATCCGCGGTCATAATTATCAAAGTAACAGCAGTCGACAGTGTTTTTCAGTATCATTTGGATTCCATTCAATTCGCAATAACATGATATATATTGGCCGAGTGGCAGAAAACGTGTCGCTCTCGTGATCGTTATTTTCTAGGATCTCCTCGTTTCCTATAAATTTATCGTCATAGCTTTCTGATTTCACTCCATACGATTGCTGTTACCAGTGTATGGCAAAAACGTTTAGCAAAATGAATCCGTTACTCAACGCAATATTTAAGTTTTGTACCACAAACCAACTTTCAAACTTGACATATTCTGGGAACAGGAGCGCAAAATATTCTTTCTCTGGGTCTTCACGAGTTCCCTGGAAACTGGTGGATCAGAAAGTAATTTGAATCTTTTGGGGAAGAGAGGGGACTGTGCAGGCTTTTCCCGATCTTTAAAGAAATCAATTATCCTATAATCTTATCCATCATTCAAACGAGACTGACTGTCATAGCCATATAAAGATTATAAGTGCAAAGATATAAGAAGTTATTGGTGAAGACAAAAGTCTCCTTTCTCTAACTCATACCTAACCTACTTAGCGTAACTTGCATTGCTTCTAAGGAATCATTTTAAGGAATTTAGTGCGTCTCCCACTTGTTGATACACAGGAAGAACCCTCCTAACTGCCTCCTGCAATAAACGTCTATGCCTGAAGTGTATCTTTACACTTTGTGTTGTAATTTGTGAATTTAAGGTTGACAACAAGAAACTTGGATGTACAGTAACTTTGTCATGAAATTCAGTTTGCTTTCTTTAAAGTACTACACCTATTTCTGATCACATGTTTGTTCTTGTAATACAAATTTGAATAAGAGTTAGGAAAAGTTTGCATAACACGCAATTGCTATTTGCTGCAAAGTAGCCCGGTTCATTCTATCCTTACGAAAGCATTGAAAACGATGCATACAACCAGATTGGAAATGAGAAACAAGAGGGTCATTATTTGTCGTTCCTTAGATCTGACAGCTTTCTCTAGAAATCCTAATCGGTGTGAAATTTATTCTCCTTCCGCCTACCATCAATTAAACCAAGAAAAGAATTGTGTTCACTATTTTCTAAGATTGGGCACTCAAGTAATGAAATGGACATTAAACAATGGGCCATTAGCACGTAGAAATTAAATTTCTTTAAAATTTAATTAAGCGAGATAAATTAAAGTTTATGCAAATGACAAAGAAGCGAGCAGATGGTTGTGTTGCATTCAAAAAAAGGCCGCCGTGGATAAAAGATTGTAAAGGTTATTTTATATTGAAAGAGTCAGCTGAATTTGAATACATGAGATTGGGCAACAAGTTTAATACTAAAGAGAATTACAAGAAGTTTTGCAATCATTTTTATCTCAATATTTCGTATCTTCACTAAGATACATATTCATGAACATGTATTTTAGTGAAGATACAAAATATTGAGATAAAAATGATTGCAAAACTTCTTGTAATTCTCTTCAGTTGAATTTATTTTTTCCCAAGTTTTAGAATGAATTTGCGCAAGCGTTGACTTCCTGTAAATACGTAAAAAAGATTTATAGGTTACGTGGTTGATGTTTAACCTATATGACTTCGATGCGCAATGGTAGCGGTCATTTCTGTCCTCCATCGAGTGTAGCAGCTGCCCTTTTCCTACTAACTTGAAGGGAGTTTTTGAGGCATAGGGTTTGGAGAGACACTAGAGAAATAAAAAGATATCAATACAGATGTCAAACTCTCTCTTACCAACTATTTTCATAACTTCATTGCTGCGCCCTCTCATTATAGCAGCTTTAAATGTTGAAACCCTGACGTCTGCTTTCGTATCCGTAGAGTCCAAAACTTTCCTTCCTCAGTCTCTTTTGTAACGTCCGTATCTCTTCTCTCACGTTCTGTTGTGTTGGAAAAAACTCACATTGTTCTAATACGCTTTATTTTGTCCAAAGGGGCAAAACTCCTCCGCTGTTTTCTTTCGTAACCGATAAAGGCCACACCTCCGCTTTCTACCTACCCTCTTTTTGCCCCAAGAGTACCTTCAATCTTTGATATATTACTTCTAGGAAACTTTTCCTTTTTTCAATTAGTTATACATTATTTTGGGGCTTTTTCAGGCGTTTTTTCAACTTTACGTGAAATATATTTAAATTAACTTATGATTAAGTAATCACTGTGTTTGTATCTCTCTTAACAGAGGATCGGGTGGAATGCTTTTTGACCCTTTCAGATCTGGAGGTGGGTATGGGGGACCCTCTTTTGGAGCAGGCCCAAGGCAACCGGGGTGAGTATTCATTTGTAGCAATGGTGTGTTTTTATCTTTTCAGGCTTATTATGGTATCTGATGTCATAGCTTACTGTCCGAAACAATAGTAAGCTAAAAATTGCGAAACCTTCCGTCGTAAATGCAATTAGTAACTTTGATAAAAATGGATACATCTGTTTCAACCTTGGTATATTCGCACCGGTTTATTAAACCAACTATATAGATATTAGACTTTAGAGAGACCGCTTTTCAATGTTATATCGCGCGGAGATTATCGACGTCGTCATTCTCCGTCATACCTGCAGCGAAACTTACGTTCTGTGACGAAAATCTTGTCTTCAACCTTGATGATAGATAGACTGGACTGTCGATTAATACTGTCCGTTAGTGCTGGCCACAGGTAATAGTCCTGCAAAGATTTAGCAAGACATTCAGAAATAGAGAAATTCAGAGAGACGATAACGAGCTTTGCAACACGAAAGGACATTCACTGACGAATACCAGAGTGTTATAGACAATTCTCGAGTTGACCATGAGCTGGTCAAACAGATCAAAAGCCAATCGAAGATAGTACCTTCGGAAGCACCACGTCGATCTTGTTCATTCGTACTCTTCAAGCAATCATTTACATCCACTCCACCCATATGTTTACTGTAAAGCTTAATCAGATTAGGACACTCAAAACGAACCTTTTCTCCCTGACCTTTAATACGTCTTTCAGCGCGAGATATGTCAGAATCAATGATGCTGGAAATTATTTGTACTGGATTATTTTCCATCCATTTCACAGCCATCAGATTTGATTCTTGCAATAAAACATTTCAAGCTTTCCTCTCAGCTTCTTCTTGTGGTCTTTGACCGTTGGTAAACCTTTTCTGTCTTTCCGGAACACAGCAACGATATTCACTCCTCGTTCAATGGAGAAGAACATCCAGTTTTGGAGCACTGAAGTAATTGTCAGCAAAAATGGAACACCACTCCCCTTCAATGACTTTGTCAAATCCATGACAACATTCTTTCCAAAACCAAACCCTGGTGCCTCCTTCCTTCCAGTGTAGATTTCGAGCTGGTAGAGGTAACCAGTCACTGCATCGCATCGCAACCAAAATTTGAATCCCCACTTCATGGGGGTTTTTTTGATGTATTGTTTCATACTGTGATACCCTTTAAATTTAACCATATGCTCGTCAACATTTTGATGGGATGTAATACTTGCATTTTTCTGATACATGATGTTGAAATGCTCAATCAAGGGGCGAATCTTTGCAGCTTTGTCATCTGCCCTCAGAGGATAGAGATTGTTCGAAAAGTGTAATTTTGTTCGAATCTCTTCGTACCAGTCTCTTGGCATTGCCTCATGAACAAATGGCGCCCCTAATTCATCACTACGCCAGTAATCTCGCATGGAAGGAAGCTTTTTCAGTCCCATAAAATAAGTGATACCAAAGAACTTTGTAATAACACCACGATTAGACTATTGCTGGTACCTAGCCAACATTCCTATGGTCCCAGGGCCTACATAAAAATATATGTTAAGGAAGCAATATATAGCAAATCCAATACAAAACAAAACAATATATATTTTATGTTGAGGGATCAGAATATTGAAGTCAAATTCTTGAAGTGAATTAATGCTACAAAATGGACAAGTTAGAGCTCTGATATTCCTGAAAGTTACATTTCTATATAAAACAGAATATATAACTTTTTATTTTCAAGGATTTTGAGTTTGTTGATTTGTACAAAAGGAGCTTTTATTAAACAAAAGGTTGACTTTGCTTATTAGAGAAACTATTTATTGTAGATCAAGATGATTTGAAATAGTCCTACATTCACGATAAATCTTATACAACGAAAACATCTTTTGTCTTTTTGCGTTCCTCTTTACTTTCAATTTAATTTTATGGGATTTGCCCTTAATTGAACAAGAGAGAGCTTGGCATTGCTGTAAAAGCTGTTCCCAATAGTTTTATAGTCTGTTCTGGTTATAAGACTACGCTTAATCCTCAGGTTTGGAGTTGAATGTAACAGCAGAGAATTGAAAGGCCTAAAGAAAGCATAACACCTGTTGCAACCAAATGGTGTTTAAAAAGCGCTAGTAATGACAGCGAAATATAATCGACAACCTGCTTGTTTTTGGCCCAGTTTACATTTGTCATCGAGTGGTAGGTGATTTGAGTCAACTGTGTACGCGAACAACAACGTTCCAAGAAGGCTGTTAGCGACACATTAGATTTTAAAGTCGGAGTAGTTGATCTCACAACGATCACACTTTGTTGATAAGAATTCACATTCTTGTTAGGGGCAAGAAGTTTGTGGTTGCATTTGATAGCCTTGTGTTTGCAATAGTAGGATACTTCATTAGCTCCTTGGAGTGGAAATATCTACCTTTGGTAAGTAGTTTTGAAAAGAACACTAGAGAAATAGAAAATATGTCACCACTGGGGATCGAACCCGTGACCCACGCTTTCGCGGCGTAAACTATACCAACTGAGCTAGGTGACCCCCGTCAGATGTATTAGCCATTTAGATCCAGTTACTAAAACGGATATGAACTTTAAGCTTCTACGAAAATATTATCCGAATATGGATTGCGGAAGAAAGGCTTTAAATGAGCCTTGGAGTTTTTCAAAAATAGAAAAAGGATTTTTCACAAATAAAATGGCACGAAGGATCAAAACCATAACGATCTATTACTCCTTGCCAACATCTACTATTCTCCACCAGAAACAAGGAACGTCTTGAGAAAGCATGTTTCTTGCTGAAATAAAGCCAAGCTAATGAAATTACTAATATTGTAAGAAGCCTACTTGCCACATAATTCCAACCTAATTGTAATTGACTAAGCGACATACATCACCAAGGACATTGCTTTTTGGTTGACTCTTTTTCAGATGATTTTAGTTTTCGTGTTTTTGTCTCGTGATGTACATATCATGTCTACAGTATGAATGTTTCTGACCATAATACACTGATCAATTGCCTGTAAATTACCTATTAAATGAGAAATAACATTTCTCGTGTTTAAAGGGCTGAGTCACCCACTCCCACGTATATATCGGAACTTATTACTATTAAATAAGTAGTAATTAAACTTTAAGGCCAAACAATAGTTTTTAGCTGTTCCGCAAGCAAAGTTGAAGATCATTGGAGATGGATCCTTTGCTGTTGTCGCTGCCTGATTAAGGAATGCATCATCCTATAGAACTAAGAGTTGCGACAAAAGCCATCATTATTTTTTTGAAAGACTCATTTGTTTGGGAAAATATTTACGATTTAGCAAAAGATCTCAGGTCTTTTTGTTTATTAGGTTCGTTAAGAGCTAAAGGTGTTGCTGCCTGCATGCATATATTTATAAAACACTAAACACAATAAAATTCCTAAAATATTCTACCATACTTATTTGTAAAACAAAAGAATACTTTGACAGATATTTGGCTGAAAGCGAGAAGTGCATTTGAAAAGATCGTTTAGGGATCTGGAGACGAATTACTACTGATGTTACTGGCTAAAGTTTTGAGTAAATAATCTATGGCCTACCTTTTCCTTCCAGTTGTCAGTCCTACTAGAAGCCTCATCTGACACCTATCAACCACTGGGAGGATATGAACCCCAAGGACCCTCCATTCCTGTAAAGCTGCACACACTGCTAAAGGTGTGGCTGAAGAACATGGCAAATCGAGGCCCTGGAAGTACAGACCACACCCATCTTTGATTGATATGTGAAAGCTCGTGAGCGCAGGAGGCTGGAAAGAAGGTGTTTTTAATTATAGGAAGTCGTAACATCTCTCTCGTTAAGACCATGTGGCTCAAACGTTTGTAATTGATATTGCCAAAATGACTCTTTTTTACGTAATTCAAGTCCCAGGGATAGGAGGATAATAATAGTAAGAACATTAAATGGAAGAGGGCAAGAGACAAGAGAACGAAGAGGGAAGATGAACAACGGGATAACGCAAATAAAAGGCAACAAACATGATTCAGAAATTTATTAATTTTTGTTGAATAGAAGTTTGGGATGACCAAAGCCGTACTCCAAGATTCTGTCCTGATTTATATGGATATGCTGTCCTGATTTAAAATATTTGACAACGGCCTTGATGATCAAAGCAAAAAAGGTTTCAACAAAATTGAATACAATAGTAATTCACTGCATAGCATTTAAAAAAAACCTACACAGCGACTTCCTTCGGGTGTCCATACCAGAGAGAGTATGCCTCATTCCCAAATAGCATACGAAATCCCCTTGCAAATCCAAATTTCTGCCTACAATAACTTTGTCGAGTAATAGAGACGACCTCGACCACCTCGATTTTTCGCCACAGATATCAGTCGTTTAAATTACAACATCGTACTGAGAAGTGACCTCACAGAGTACGTTTAACGTTTCCAAGTTTAACTTAGTACCATCTGCTGTGCTTTCCTCTTATCTCTTGATTGAAATTTTTGAGATGGAATTACTCTTCTGTCCCTCCTCCGCACTCCCCACTTATAGAGGAGAGCGTGATCTCTGTATATTTACGCTGCTCTGTATCAGGTGTGCTGAAGCTAGACTATGCATTGAATTCCATACACCCGGTAGAACTGTGCCCATAACCTGTTATCAAATGAACTTAATATTGGATAACTGACCCGTAAATTGTAAAAAATTCCGATGCAATAACCACCTTTTAGTCACCGCTGGTCATCAAGAATGCTTAGCGAAGCGGCTCAGATTAATCTAATGAGAGTTTCGTTAATAAAATGTTATTGCGGAACAAACAATGTGAGATTATTTGACCACCATGGGTAAATTGGATGTAAAATTCGTTTGTTAATAAACAGCATCATGTGTTCACATTACATTTATGTAATTAAAGTGTTCTTGAATTAAAACAGTGACAAGGGTTAACTGATATATGTTTACAGCGCTGTGCAGACAGGAGATCGGCGCCATGCGTTTTAAGAATTTTAGCGTCGTTCCTTTGTATTCATTGATCATTTTCATAGGTTGACCTCAGCATGGAGCAAGGGGACTTTTCTTTGCATTTGTGGTCACATTTTGCATCTTCGTGGTTATTGTTAACCGTATTAATGTTAGTAGTAATATTATCATGTTTTAGGTCCCCAACTATGGCTGGAGGATTGTTTGCGATTCAGAGAAAGCAATTCTTTGATCTGGGAGCATATGATCGGAAGCTTACATATTGGGGTGGAGAAAACGTTGAGATATCTTTCAGGGTACAGTTTGTCTTTTCTCTTATTACTCGTAAGGAGTTATGCAGTCGTAAGCAGTTTTCCATGCCGAATCGTAAACAGTCGTAAGCAATTTTACGGTTCTGAGTGGCTTCAAATCCTAAGCACTTTCACCGTCGCTTGAAGTTTCCATCGTAAGCAGTTTTACAATCCTAGGTGTCAACAGACATGGACAATTTCACATCCTAAGCAATGCTAGAGTCGTAAGGAGATTTACGGTTCTGAGTGGTTTCAAATCCTAAGCACTTTCACTGTCGCTCGAAGTTTCAGTCGTAAGCAGTTTAATAGTCCTAGGCATAAACGGTTGTAAGTAGTTTTAAGGTCCTAAGCATAAACAGTCGCAAGTAGTTTTAAAGTCCTAACACGTTTTGAGAGAAACTGCTCTCTGGTTTTAAGAGGTTGAGTCGCGGACCTCCAAGGAATCTGGGATCAAAGTAGGTTGTCAGGCGGCGTTTCAAGTTGATAGGATATATTGAGGCTGTGACGGTGTAGGGTGTGGATAATTTCTTTGATCTTTCTGGTGGTTGTGTGGACTTCTTTGTCTAAAATTTAGTTCTTTTCGCAATCAAAAGTGTGCCCTTCGGTCCAGCAATAATCCGCGATCTCTTGACCCTTGATATCTCGCTTTGCAACGTCTTTCTTGTGTTCCTTCTCCCTCTGACTTAAAGAACGTTTTGACTCGCCAAAATAGGTCGCTGGACAGTCCTTACACTGTCTCTTGTATACGATGTTGTTTGTTTTTGCTGCTGGGACAGGATCTTTGATGATATACTTCAATTCTGGCAGCCCCAAGAAGGGAGAAGCTTCTCTCGCAACGTAGCTCGCAAAAAGACAGAGACTCAAGAAGTGATAAACTTTATCATCCATCTTAAGTCTTACTTTAAATCTGCCAATATTTTGGGGAAGACACGTCCCACCGAAACAGTCACACTGTTGTGCCTAAATACTGTATTGTGTCACAAATTGTTGATTATAATAAACTACGTAGCAGTACAAAAGTTTTCTAAGACCCTAGTTTGCTGCAGGGCACGTCAATCATCTGAAATCGACCTTAGAAGGCAGAGGGCGCAGCACCAAAAGTTCCTAATAAATAGGTACTCCATCCAGGTTTCTTGGTTAGCTCTTATTGTCAAGGTTTCGATTAACGTTGGTAGTAGCCCCAAGCATACTGTACCTAGTTCTTTGCCTGAGGTTAGTACATGCAGCGACACTTTTGCTGCTATTTGCTATCAAAGCAGGCAGACAAATTGCCTTCGGGCACAAAAGTCCTTCCGCCCGTAAGTAGAGATATACTTACATTATTTTCCAGTCCTTCTATTGCTTCAATCCCGTTATGGCTGACGTAGAGCTCCTCCAATTTTGTGAGCCGACTAAGCCCTTCCAGCTTGATAACCCGGTTACTCTAAAATGAGACAAGTATGACTTATCATCACTAAATAGCAGGCTCTTAAGTTGTCAACCTGTGACCATCTCCTATTTGGTTTCCGTAAGGTTTTACGACGCGCCTGTCACAATCCTTTAACTCTACAAAAGATATTCTGTTGATAGAAGGGTCGAATCAGACCTTTTGCAAGGGTGCCTGTTGAAGAAAACTCGTATATTTCAGCCTCCAGTAACCGATAAATTATTTAAACCCGAGCTGTAGATTTTGAGATAACCTTGACTCTGCAACAATCGAACTACAGCCCCAGTGCTGCAACTGTGAATAATTATGAGCAGTAGCCGTTATTCAGCCCCATCCCCATAATTATTTATTGCAGTTCGGTTTACAATATCTAATCGAACACGCTCGGGCAGCTACGGTCCACGATACCTGCAGTGAAGTGTTAGAATTTTGCCGATAGTGAAAGAAGATTGAGGTTGCTTCACTCCCGTTACGGACTAACTAGCTATTAAGCGACAATTCTCACTGAAGTGAAGTTTTAATAATACATGTAAGGACGGGCAGAAGCACTTCATACTTGCTGACCAGAATTGATTGCATCGGGTCGAGTTAACAGGTAAACCTGATAGCATGCATGGGGCACATCGTCAGAAACGTATATCTTTATATCTTTACATCGGTATGAAAAATTTTATCTTTGCTGGAGAGATTTTCCGTGGAAGTCAGCAACTGAGGGTTTATGCATTCAGAAAAACCTTACACTAGCGAGGCTTCATTCTGCTGTTGCAACAATGACTGTCAGGTTTTTTCTAGTATATTCACAGCATTCCAAAAGACAGGAAATAGCGCCAGCTTTCGCAAATGTTGCAAAACTGAATGACAAGGTACTATAATGCTTTGGACTGGAAAATGCGAAGGGAAGCAAGGTGTTGAATATCTGATAGAGTAGCATAATTTGTTTCAGAGTATACCATAACAACTTAGCTCCTTGGTATACTTGTTCCAAACAATGTCGTCTTAGAAATCGCATCAAAGCAAAGACGACAAATGTTTTGTTGTGAGACAATCAAAACGATTTCAGCTTTTGCAATTTCTCAACCAATGCCGTGCAGAACGTACCTAGTAGGCTCTGTGGTCTGGATAGTTCATACAGTATCAGTTGACGCCCTTCCTATCCGGTAAATTCGTGAACATTGCAACTGGAGACTCGCAGTAAAAAATGGCTTTTAGCTATAGACTAGGACCTGAAACCTGGGAGAGAAGTTCTCGTGGCTTTCGTGACATGTGGAATTTTCCAATTGTGTAGTTGCAATTGAGGGTAAACATGTTGTCATGAAGGCCCCTGCAAATTCTGGCAGTCAATTTTGTAATTATAAAGGAAGTCATTCCATTGTATTAATGGCAGTTGTCCATGCCTAGTTTCGATTTATAGTTGCATATAGAGTTTGTAGAGCATATGGAAGAAAAAGTGACGCCCTTATTGTACTCGCCAGGAACTCAAGTAAATAGTTACGTTAAGGGCAAACTAAAGTGCACAAATCAAAGACCCCTACGAGCAATGGGCCCAACAGTAAAAATACCCTTCACCAACAGTTAAAGGACCTAACGGGCTCACTAATAGTTAATGGGTAGCTAGAGCAGAATAAAGAACGTCCCCTGCTGCGAATGACGAAAAAAATGACCCTACCTCTATTGAAACTATTCTATCCTTAATTAATCCATCGAACAGGCTACTTAATAGGCAAAGGATAGCCAGGGAACCGAAGGATAACGACCATCAATTTGGGCTATCACCAAGAAGCACAACACATTAGGGAGCAAATGTACTCAACGAGATGTTATACCGAATGCTACATCGGATCCTTGCCAGATGGTCGAACGCTCCACATTGGGTCCGACGACCTTTTTTGCTGTTGGGTCCTAGAACAGTTGTCAGCTTCTCTACAAGCCGTAACTTTGAGGCAGAGTGAGCCGTGCTCTCCTACTGATGAATAGATTTATGAGCCAGTAAACATTCCTTTATGGTTCTTCTTACCTGTTGGCAGATGATTTTATTTCAAATTGTATAATCATAGACGTAGGTCCCATCTGACTCATATTTCCAGGACACATGAGTGTCTTCTGTCCGAACTGGATTTCAAATATTACTACCAAACACATTCAAACATCAAATTTGTACACCACATGGTATCAGAAGCCAGCTACGGATCTGCTTCTCTCCAGCAGACAGCTTTTGGTGGCAAGTTGCCTTGGTGCCATCGTGAATGTTGCCATCGTGGATATGGTTGCAATCGGGCCCGTAGCCAGCGCTTCAGGTTGGCGGGGGGGCAAGGCTACATTTTGGGGGGGATCCGGTTTTATATTCTGCTGAAACCAACTTTGAACAATGGGGTGACCAGAAAATCGACTACGATACTTTCTTATCAGTAGGTGTAGAGTAGCTCGCAACAAATAAACTCCCCATTGTTGCTATTGGCATTCGTAAGCACTAGGTGACAGGTAGCAGATTAACAGATGTGCTCTTGTCAAATATAAAATCCGTATTTTACTTAAATGCATTATTTCAATTGAATGCATAATTCATAGATATATTTACGTGGGATTTTATAATTTATGATTTATTGATTCTACATCATGTTACCTATAATGTATGACGCATCATCAATGAAAATCAGTCTATCATGTAAATGCATGTATTGTTTAAATGCATATTTTTATGCCGCAAATTCACCATGCAAATGGTCGGTATTGACTTATGTTCATTCTAACCGGCAAATGTAAGACAGCCTAGAGTATTAAAAAAAACCTGGTACAATTTTATACTTTCTAACCTCATTTTGAAATGTTTTCGTGTGCAATCGAGTGTATTCTGCCGTGTTAACTAACACATTTGAAGATTTAAATTGGCATCAGACTTAAATGTAAACAATCTTGAAAGCAGCTTGTAAGCTGGCATTGTAACACAGTCTCCCTTTACAGTTCCACAGTAAGCCAATCTTCTAGTTCATCCAGTGGCGGCTGGTGGCTGTGAGGACAGGGAGTGCAAATCCGGGACATTAATAAAGTAATCTGGTGGGTTGCCCCCTGAGGCTCTACTCTTAACATTTGGGGGAATATAATGATCTATGTGTATATATGTATATATATATATATATATGTGTGTGTGTGTGTGTGTGTGTCTGTCTGTCTGTCTGTCTGTCTCGTCTGTAAGTGTGTGTGTACAAAATTAATGATACATACGGTATAAACTTGTGTAAGTATGCCCCCCACACTCTTTCAAGACCTATTTGCTCTTGCAAAAAGCACGCAATGTCTCTCCTTGCAAATTAGGATGAAATGCATACACATCTACCTAGCGAATATTCTTCAATTTGAGAATCCATGGTTATTAACGCTCTAGAGATTCCTCTGTCTTCTGAATGATGGTGTTCTTCCGTTCCAGTAACTTGCGAAATCTCCTGTCCGTGTCATAGTCATTGGCCTCATTTTCAGACGACGTCTGGTGGAAAACAAATCGCGTTAAGGAGAAATGAACCGCTGCCATGTATAATTGTATTTTAACTCTTTTTGCCAATATTGGATCATTTTCCGAAACATGTTCTTGAAAATACGTCAATGAAACCCTGAAAGTTTTATCGTCTTTCCTTCTCTCTTCCATGTTCTCCAAACCACGAAGCAATGGAGAGCTGGGCATTGGTCCTAAGGGTGTAAATGAAAGAAATACCAGATGTTTCACCGGAAACGCGAATATTGAAAAGGGCAAGGAATCTTACGCTACTACTACAGTGACCACGTAAGAAAGGAGCTTGGGGCAGAGGGTCCTTCACCTCTTTAACCGTTCGGCCAAGTAGTGTTTGTCTCTGGCAAAGGGAAGAAAGAAACACTAAAACAAGGGGGAAAAGGGAGAAAAGAGTCTCATCCTATATCTTAATTGTTGAAAAATAAAAATTTTCTTTTAAGATTAAATGGTCAATGTTTCTCAACCTCTTTGGTCTGATTACCCTTTAGCGAAAAATTTTGGGGATAAATTCATCCCTACCCCATGCACTTCTCTGCTGCAAAAGTCACACTAACATGAGACGAAAAAAGCTATAGGCCAACAGATAAGTCCTTTTTTACAAATACACTTTTCACGCCACATAGATCACTTTCTGCTCCAAAATGTGCAATTTGTAAAGCTAAATACTATATCAATGTTCCATTGGCAATGAATGGAACACTTGAGTCAAGAGTCACTTAACGTTTCTTTGCATGTATGGTTTACGAGGTGTCAATTTGAGCCATCAAATGATTGAAGGCTTCTTGTACCAATGCAGCAAGAGTCAGACTAGGGTCGTGTTCACGGCACAAGGCATGTTGCCTAAAGTCTACAAGGATGTCATTACAACCAAACAAAATGGTAATGTTATATATGAATTTAGATGCCAGTGTGGTGCTAAGGATGTTGGAAGGACGTCTCAAAGACTTACAGATCGTATGTCACAATATATTCCACCCGCGTTGAGAAATATGAAGGCCGTTCGTGAGCGTCAACAACCCGAATGAAAGTGTAAAGCAAATCGAGTCTGATAAGTTGTGATTCGGCCATCGGTACACATTTACTACATCAGCACGACTGTTTGTGGGCCTATCGGAATGATTGTTTTCGTATATTAGCTAAAGCTAGATCAGCTTACCATCTGAAAATTTTAGAAGCGATTTTCATCCAAACTCGGGATCCTTTACTTTGCCGACAAAAGGAGTTTGTGTTTTCTCTCAAATTGTTCTAACAATTTAGGCGCCTCCAAATTATCAGTAGGTCTTAACGACTGTCCAATCAGCGCTCGACAAATTTTCGCTTCGAACTCTTTCTTCGTTTGCGAGTTATCATAAATGCTGCTTGAATGTTTGAACAACTCGTTCTTTGCACGAGCCATTCTGATGAGGGTGCAACAAAACCGGTCAATGACATTTCACTAATGATTCCCTTATTAAATATTATCTACAAACTTTATAATACCAGGAATCCTTTCCGACATTAGAAGACGCTACATAAGAAATGACTGCAGTTGTTTAATGCTTACTCAACCATGAAATCGAACCGCTGTAAAAAGCCCTGGCAAACCACTGGATTCTCCACACTATACAAGCAACTCTTTTTGGGAGTTCCCCTTCAGTTTGTTTGTCCCAGAGTCGGGAGTTCCCCAAGGTCGTGGTTGCTGTGCTGGGGTCAGTTCTGCCCAACGGTGTTAGAATTGGTATGCAGGGCAGAACGTACCAGCATATGGCAATAACTAACTTGAGAACTAACTAGCGAAGAAACTAAAAATTGTATTTTTGTCAAAAAGAAGTATTAGAAGTTTCATTACAGGTAGTTTTTATTCCGTGTTAGAACAGTGCAGAGTATTTTTACACCATGTGCTAAATCTACTCTCTGTCGATCGCCTGACCTTCAGAACTTGTTGATAGTTCAATAAATGTCAGACATTGGTAGTATTAGTAATGAATTGATGATGCACACTGGTTTTTGGTAATATGTAAGTTCTGCTTGAAAAAACAAAGTTGGCTTCTACCGAACGTATAAAGCAAGAGTAAAGGGACAATTGCTTATATCGAATGTTGATATTGACATTAAACGCAGTCAGCAATAGTTATGTGTGCTTTGCCTTCTTTTCGAAGCAATTACTCCTAGTTTAGGTAGATTTCACACAAGAAGCTAAATCAGTGTTTGCTTGCCTAGACATTCCTTTGCCCGAGGTCAAGGCACGATTCGTCATTTGCTCTGCTCATGCGCATGCCTTAAGGGTAAATCTTGCGACGAAACGTTGGTATATGTACTTGGCGTCACTTGTGTTGACCTATGACCTGCTTCTTGATTTAATTGTCCAGCCAGGGCCTTAGAAATGTTAGCGAACGTTGACTGCAAAGACCACAAAGACTACCAAGTAAAATGACTGCCATTGAGCAACGGTTTTTAGAAACCCCACACTGTTTTAAAGCATACACGGATTGTTGATATGAATTGCAATATAGAAATCCATGTTACCCATTTCATTTTCCTATGATAGAACATGCGCATTTTAAATCACTCCAACTCCTTATGACCACCTCCATTTTCAAGATCTTAGACCCCATCATTACTCGTCACCATGAAGAACAGGAGATTCTATTGGTTGATAAGGACATACCAATCCATCGCAACCCATCATACAGTTCCCTGCTCTCGCTCTCGCTCTCAAACCACTTGCTTTGGGTCTTTTTTCACTCACCCACTCAAAACCCGATCGTTCTTGTAACGATCTATAGAGCCATCCGCTTCTTGTTTTGCTTCAAAAAGCTAATCAGAACTGATTCCTCTTGCACTGATTATAGGACCACTTACTTTGGGTCTTGTTTCACTCCCACTCAAAAACCATTCGCTCTTTCAGCATTCTATAAAGCAATCTTCCTTTTGTTTTGTTTTGCACAGGTAATCAGATCCTATTTCTCTTGCACTGATCATAGGACCATATTCTTTGGGTCTTGTTTCACTCACCCACTCAAAAACCGATCGCTCTTGTAATGAGATATAGAACAACCGCTTTTTGTTTTCTTTTACACAGCCAATCAGAACCTATTTCTCTTGCACTGATGATAGGACAATATTCGATAGCTCGTGTTTCACACACCAACTCAAAAACCGATCGCTCTTTCAACGATCTATAGAGCAATCCTCTCTTTGTCTTGTTTTACGCAGCCAATCAGCACCCATTTCTCCTGCGATGATGGTAGGACCATATCCTTCGGTTCATGTTTCACTCGCCCACTCAAAAACAGATCGCTTTTGTAACGATCTATAGACCCATCCGTTTTTTGTATTGTTTTACAAACCAATCAGAACTGAATGCTCTTTCGCTGTTTATAGGACCACTTGCTTTGGGTCTTGCTTCACTCACCCACTCAAACACCGATCGCACATAAATCAATCTATAGAACCATCCTCTTTTGTTTTCTTTTACGCAACCAACTCCAACGGATTGCTATTGCTCTGATTTAGTACCATATAATTTGGCTCTTGTTTCACTCACCCACTCGAAAACCGATCGCTCTTGTCACGATCTATAAAGCCATCCTCTTCTTGTTTTGTTTCACAAAGCTTATGAGAACTGAGTGCTCTTGCACTGATTATAGGGCCACTTGCTTTGGGTCTGCCGGATTATCAAAAATTTAAAGAAGCGATGGCTTTTATTCTCGATTTTACTGAACAATACGACGACCTGTTCTCCACTCCAGTCTCCATGTTTACCATGGCTGTCAATTACAAAATTGCAAAGGCTTTGCTAAGCCAACCCGACGAGTACGCTAAACGTCTAGCAGTAGACTCCGACCAAGCAAAGGCTTTCAAAAAGACTCCAACACTCAAAACATTAAAGAATTTCTTATGGTCGCAATTTACAACAGAACTGCACTCGCCAAAAAACACCATCAAGAAAAAAGCCTATGAAGAGATGTTTGAAGATGAGGAGCCAGGCCCATCAAGGAAGAGGAGGCGCCTTTTAGAGGACGATACTGATGATGAGAGTTAAGGCAACATGCAAAAACTTTTCTTTTATAACACAGACTATGTTGTTTCTTTGTTGTTATATTTTAGAGTTGTTTTACTCATTTTAAAGATTTTACTGTTACACTAAATATTGTAGTTATCAATGCTTCTCTTATCTCAAAAACAAGATCTGTAAATTATTTACTGTATCACAGGATATGTAATGTTCCCAATACACCCGTACGCCCTATGTACAGAATACTGGGGTAATCTCTGTAATCCGATAGCATCACATACTTCCTGTCCAGATCCCTTCGTTCACAACACTCAAAAGGTGATCCATTTCTTCTAGTAGGCAGTCAGGTTTAATCGTCAGTTATTACTACTTTATTATTTTACTATTGGAAAAACTGCAATATTAAAACATCAACTATCGACCTATAAGTGGATTGTAACAGAAAACGTTTGGTACTTTATATTAATCCGAGTGTATTACTTCTTAACAGAGTGAATTATTGATCATTTTAAAAACCAATTTGCCCTCAAGATATGTTAGAGTAGTTTCTGTGTCATGACCAAGTAATAACAGTATAAGAAAATGCAAGCTAATAGCACAGAATCTGAAGTCGGAGTTGAAAAACAAGGTAAATAAGGACAAGAGAACTGCCTCACAGACAGGAGGGGGTCCTTTTGAGTCCACTATGACATCAGAGGAACGCTTGTACGCTGATGCATTTGCTGAGGACCCTTCATTTCATGGTATTGGGGGCTACGAGTCGGGAGTAGGCCAAATATCTTTAGTGATAGCCTCGCAAGAAAATGATGGTGATTCTACAGTAAATACATCCGTCTTTAACGAGGGCAACTTGGAACCTGATTCAGTTTTGCGGAGGAAAAGAAGCCACATGGACAAAACAACTTCCGATGAAGTTCTCACTCTGCAGAAAAGAGTGCTGTTGAAACATGAGAGAAATTTGGACCTCGAATATAAAAAACTTGAACTGGAATTTAAAATTTTGAAACGCAAATACGGTAGTTTAGATGACTTGGATGACTCCGAATGAGGAAGATAAATTTAGCAATGTACTGTCACTTGTTGTTTTATATGCGCTAATATATCTTTATTCTTTAACACGTAGTCCATTGGGGGCGGGGGCGCGAGGAAAGCAAGGGGTTTGAACTATTTCAGTTAAAATCTTACATCGGGAAGAGGTGGTGGGAAAAAAAGGAGGTTTGCAAAAGTTAATGGCGACCATTGCAAAGCAAGGCGTTTTTCCTTAAATAATTGTAACAAAAATAATAGCGTTGACTGTCTACTCTCATTGCAAAAAGTCTGGGAGTCAATCTTGCGCATAAAATGGCATGCTTAAATTTACCTTGGCTTATCCTTAGTCAATAATATGACGAACAGCAAATCCAAACGCCACAATATTAATTAGTTGAGGGGGAATGATATAGTGTGTGTGTGTGTGCGTGTGTGTAGGGGGGGGTAAGTGTACGAGGTGGAGCATTTTCCACAACGTATTTAAGTGACGATAGTATAAAAGAGAACAGGTTACGTGAATCGATTCTTGGTGAGCATCTTCAAAGTAATCAGCCAGGGTGCCAAATTGGGCCTGTACATGCCAATCTTCTTGAGCGTTCATGTATTCAAAAAGCTTTTTGTAATTCTTGAATTGAGCGTCCCATTCACCTTCTGTATTATACCTAAAATCATCCCCAAGGGGCACCAGAAGAGCATAGAATTAGAAATTTCTGCACCGTCGGAAAACTGAGGATTTATTTGAAAAGGCACAGGTTTTCTATTCCGGTCAAGTACCTTAACGTTCGAAGATGAAACTAAAATATGTACAACCTCTTCTCGACTTCTAGGTAGTGAGTTGAAAAATATCACTTGAAATAATTCGCTAGGCCCGTCTAAGCTTACAATTTTTCTCTGTGGGCCGTTGTTAAGAAACTTGTTTATATCATCAACCACAAAGTGAAATTTTTGGATGTTGGGACTATACTGAATTTGATCATTACAAAGAAAAAAGTCGCTAGTTTGACTGATCACTGACTTAACATTCAATATTGACTGAAACAGCTTATTCCCATAATCATTGACAACAAGATCTCTGTCAGTGCCAGTGATGCCATCATGATGTTGAAATAATGAAAGATTTCGACGCGCACTTGTTAATCTTTCCGTTAATTCAGTGGTCCAACTAGGCTTGCTAAAGCCTATTGATTCCACATGCGACCATATCATCGAAAAAAGTATATCTGCGGATCACAAATAATGCTCCAAATAACGGTCAAGATTCTTATAAAAAGGTCTAGAGGTGTAATAGCCACTCCAGTAATGGTCACGTTCGTCAGCGTATGTAAAGAAGTCTCCCGCAAATAATGGAAAGAATTGACTAGCATCTGACATTCGTATTGGTGACAACCGAGCCGATTCTTGGTGAGCATCTTCAAAGTAATCAGCCAGGGTGCCAAATTGGGCCTGTACATGCCAATCTTCTTGAGCGTAAATCGGTGTTGCATCTGATTTTATAACTTATTATCTGCTTTTGTATTTGACGTCACTATTGAATCGTTGCCATGGAGACAGTTATAGTCATAGGGAGCCGGCACTTATGGAAATGTTGCGCTGACGTAATTTGAAAGGCCGATGTTGCTTAAAAATGCTATTTAGAATATACACTAGCATGAGGAAGGGGGTGGGGGGATGATAGCGGGCGCTGAAGCCCAGAAAGGTGTCCATAATGATTCTACTTTTGAGTGGTTATAAGCAATGTCTATAGGATAAACAAGAGCTTTGGGCTCGTCGCGCCAAGAGCTACCTATTTTCAATTTGAAGTATCCATTCTCAATCTCTTCGAATTCGGCCAACGACACATGTTTTCCATCCTTTGAGTATGCTAGTACTTTTGCAATCATAATAACTGGGTTTTTGTACGTCGAGCATCCTTCCACAAGGGCGACGATACTTGATACAGGTGGTAATGGCTCCTCGCTACCAGAGTCATCCATCGACACGTCTTCGTTTGCCGCCGGAGCGTGTTGTTCTTGCTCAAGTGCACTGTCTAATGCTCCAGAAAGAAAGTTGATAGCACCACTTGTTTCTTCCTCGTACGTGCGGCGGTTATAAGACTCGTTCTGCGTCCTTCTTGTGTGTTTGAGAAGGCTAGCTAAAGAATCCAATAATGATGAGTCCGTTTCAGCACAATTCATTACATGTGTAACAACTGCGTGCCGCAATGTCCTTGTGGAAACTCTTTCTGTCGTAAATTTGCAGAAAAAATTCTGCAAGTACTTTGTAAAGCTGGCGCTAGTCCCAAATGGCCCTCCATTGTTGTTGAGGAAGAAAAACTGGTGTGTGTTCCCCAATAATAATCTCTGTCTGTAATATTTAATGTAACGGAAACAGTACTCGGGCAAGAAGGCGGCCTTGCTTACATTGATATCAAGTCTTCCAAAGTTATCATGCAATTTTTCAGGGAGAAAGTTAAAATCAAGAAGTATATCAACAAAAGAAAGTCCCCCTTAATTGAAATACTGGGGAAAATTATCACAGCCAATTTACAATGTTCTGCTTAATTTCAATCTTCAGATTGTCATATATTCCAACTTAACAAGAGTTTCAATCATACATTCCTGGAATAAAAAATAAAATAAAAATCCTTATACAAACTAAATTCCAAGTCTAAAGTTTAATCTGCCAATTAACTTCACATTTTTATTTGTTTATATTTTCATCACAGCTTAAGAGCCGGCCACCTATTTTATTTTAGTTTTTTTTAAGGTTTGTTTCTTTACAGTACTGTGGATTTACAATTGTATTTTTATTTATTATTTTTTTGTATATGAAACAGCTGAGTAATGGTTCTGATTGAAACCTTTGTATTTTTCTTCTTTTAGTGGCTGTGATAGATGTTGTTTTTCTTGATTATCCTATGTATTTTAGCTTTATTAATTTATGTACAGCACTTTATAGCTGCCCACCTACAACAGGTAGGATCGTCATTGGATCTTGCTCAGGGCTGGGAAAGGATATACTTTCAAGAATCTACTTTCAAAAAAGGTCTATTCTCAATTTTAAAAATTTCTGGGCTTGTTTCCAGATTTTGGAGAATTTCAAGGGAACATGAAGGGATTTCAGTTTCAAAATCAGGGATGTATAACACAATTGTGCTGTAGACAGTCTTCAAATATTTAAATTGTTAGGTTCCACTCTTACAATGTGCAGCTTCAATTGTAACAACTTTTGTCTTCAAAAATGACAGTTATAAATTTGAGATAAGAAGCATTCTTTGAATGTATTACAATAAACTACAACCATGACTAGGTTTATTCAAGATACCTTGATCAAAAGTTTCATTCATTTGATTTTGTAATGTAATTCAAATTGGAATAAGTCTATTTGAGAGATCGCCGTTAAGCTTCTTTGTGATGAACGATGAAGAACAAAAGGTCAATGGCCATGGGCGTCATTAAAATCATCTATGCCTAAACAATTGTACACAGTGAAAAAATATGCCTTTTTCATTGTAATAATCCTAAATTGCACTCGATATTCTAAAGAGTTATTTAATTTTGGTACTTTTATTCCTTGTAGTTATCTGTCAAGCTGGTTTGTCATAAAGTCTATTTCACTGATGATAGAAATATCTACTATACCACAAAATTGATTCACTTAAAAAAAAATGATTCACTTAACTTCAGCATATCTTATATTCTCTCTATTGTAATTATATTATTTATTCCAATTTATTATTGTATTATTAGGTTTTTTCCAGAGAAGGATCTAAATTTGTTAAAAAATGAATTTCACCCAATTTTGAATGTGTCAAGTTTGGTTTATATGTTATGTTTAGACTGTGTTACGTTTGGTCTTGTCTTATCGTACGTTAAGCGTGTACTAATAGTTAGCCTAAAAGTGTAGGCTATGTTTACCTTGAGTGTGGCCTGTGGCCCAAGTATCCAGCTTGAGGTAGAAGTGGAGGTAGCACGAAGTTCCACTGGAATGTTTCCCGTATCAATTCTTTGGACAAAATGACACGTTTAAAAGTGTCTTCTATGTTCATCTATAGGTGCATCGCCCTCTTCCCAGTGTCCAACCACACTTGTACAAGCCAAATGCATGACAAATTTTTGATTTAAATCTGAATTTTTTCTATTTAACATCTCGCTGTCATATGACCCCCTTCAAATGATTTGCAACTAACAAAACCATTGAAATCATTCAATTACCGGTGTCCATATCCATATCCAAATCCAATATGAATCTACTAAAAGCACATTCAAATTTCAAAATTTAGATCATTTCAATTACCGGTGTCCATATCCATATCCAAATCCAATATGAATCTTCTAATCAGTGTGCAGCAGTAACAGCATATCTGTCATTAAGAAGACTGGCACCGCAAAAGGGTCTTGTTCCAGTTCTAAAAATGAGCGCCGCCATCCAAGGATACTTTCCTATTGGAGCTTCACTGCCGCCAACAATCCTTCCTTCTGAGTCATCCAGTGAATAGCCGCAGGCTAAAGTTACAAGCGTTTCCCCATTATTAACTTTAATAGAAGTAAATCACTCCGGGGAGAGCAGTAATCCTTGACCTCATTCGGAGAATTACCCAGTGTTGATAGGCTAATTATATCACTTTAGATTAGCTGCAGTTTGAACTAGCACTTTAAGCATTTGTGCCTGAAGTGTTGTTTAAGGGCAAAACTGGTACTTAATTTTTCCTCAAGTACAAATTTCTTGTTGTACTTGTTGCCTTATACTAAAGTATAATAACAAGCTACTTGAGGCCAATAAGCATCAATACTTACCTGAGAATCATTCCGTATTTTCTAGCTACAATATGCCACCTTTGCTCCGATTTTTATCCAGAAAATATATTTTTCTGAATAAAAAACATATACAAAACAAATATATAAAAAACCCTATTAAAAAAAAGCGTATAAAAAACAAAACAAAAAAATTAAACAATAAGAAACAAGACATATTCACAAAAACAAATATATAAAAAACAAAAACAGAGTCAGAAAACAAAAAAAATACAAAAAACTTATTTTCTAACAAACAAAAGATAAATTTGAAGTTTGAAAGATTGAATCAGCTAAATTATCAGAGCTTGAAATGCAAACTGATCGAAAAAAATTTGAATCATATCAAAATTTTTCATTTATACAATTAAGAGTTCCAGAGTATGGTCCTTGAGCCACTATCCCCTTACCCCTTTAGATTTTCTCTCTCCTCCCCAATTCATTTTCAATTTTTTTTGCAATTTAAAAATAACCGGCAAGGAAATGCTAGAATGTTGACCAGTGACAGAATAGATTGAAAATATACGATTTGCCTATATATTTGCATATTGGAGGGTGCGGGGTGAAGGGTTGGTAAAGTATGTGAACAATCTGAAATTAAAAAACAATTCTTACTTCATAATATACAGAATAATTGTATCTAACACATTCGGCGTGTAAACCCGCTATACTTTACCCCCCCCCCCTAATTTACAAATACATAGCCTAAATTTGTTTCTAAGGTATTATATTTTTATCATACTTAGGCATATTTCATTAGGATTGAGCGTCAGAGAAAAACATATTAGAAAAATATTAGGTAGGGGCTATATCATACGAGTACCGGATTATTTTTTAATGTTCATAAGACAATTTCAGACAATAAAGCAGGTAATCAGACAAAAATTTGGTACGACATCCTCTATTATGATTGCTCAATTAGGTTAAAAATTACTCATAATATGAAATCAGTGCTTCTAGCCGACACTCTGGAGACAAGATCACAAATCACTATTTTCATAGATCACAATACCTTTCCATCCTATATTGTATCTAATTATGTTCTTAAACTCGAGAAACAGTCCGATATAAGAGACATGTTTATTTTTATAAACAGGAAAGACGTAAAACCAAGTAACCCCCAGGCCAGTCGGTGCAGAGTGTGATCAACAAGACTTATCAAAGAGTGATATGGACTACATCCGCAAACTTGACGTTTTATGTCCCGAATAGACACAAAAATTAAGAATATTTAATTTTGGGGTAAAAAGAAGTACTTCTGGAATAAAAAATCGATATTATATTAAAATGCACGCGCAGACGGATACAGAATTTGGTGAGTCAAGAGAAATCTTTATTTCCGTAAACGAGGATTTCCGAAGTGACAGGTTCGGTAAACCTACCAATGTTTTGCTTAATCGCTGAGGAGATCGAGTTGAAAATGTCAGGGAAACCTTGCTGGGGAGGTGAGATGAGAAGAGAGATAGAGCAGACAGATTAGACAGAAAGGCAGACGGACAAGACTGACAGACAGACCAGACAGACAGACAGACTGGAAAGACAAACGGACAAGACAGACAGAAAGACCGACAGACTGACAGACGGACAGACAGACCAGACGGACAGACAGACCAGATGGGAAGACACAAAGACTGACTAGACAGAGAGACTAGACTGAAAAACAAACCAGACACACACAGATCAGACAGACAATCAGAAAAGACAGACAGACACATCAGACAGACATACACATCAGACAGACAGACCGACAAGACAGATGGACGGACCAAACAGAAAAACCAGACAGACAGACGAGACAGACAAACAGATAAAATAGACCAGAAAAGATAGATAAGATAGACCAGAAAGACTTACAGAGACAAACCAAAGAGACCAGAAGGACCAGACAGAAAGACAGATGAACAAGACGGTCAGACAGACTTGACAGACAGACGGATCAGACTGACAGCCAGAAAAGATAGATAGAAAGAATAGAAAAACAAGACACACAGTCAGACAGACGATAAAGACAAACAGGCCGGATAGCCGGATAGACAGAAAGACCAAACAATTAAGATAGACTGGCAGACAAGACGGACAGATATAGAGACATGAGAGATAAGAAGAACGGACACACAAATACACAAGACGGAAAGACCAGACAGATCAGACAGGCCAGACAGGCAGACAGAAAGACAAGACAGACAGAAAGACCAGATATACAGAAAGTTCAGGCATCGAGAGAGACAAGCCAGGCATACAACCCAGAAAGACAAACAGACCAGCTAGACAGACTGAACAGACAGACTAGACTGACAGAAAAACCAGAGAGACAGACAGACAAAACAGACAGACTGACAGACAAGACAAACAGACAGACTATACATACAAATAGACTAAATAGACAGAGAGACCAGCTCCAATGCATTTCCAACTAAAACGAAATCTTGAACACTTTGTAATTTCCTTAAATTCTTTTGTTAGTCATGCATTTACAACTACAATTTATACTTTATGATATTTAAGATTTCAACTAGGGATTCTACGCTCTGCTTTTCCTAACTATGGCTAAAAATTCACTTTTCATTCACAGGTCACAAGGTATATCACTCAATCCAAATCAAAAGGACCTTCTGCCTCCAGCTATACCAAGGATGTGGATAAAAAATCTTCAGTCTTCGTTGCATCCTTCTGCCACCAGTCTATCTTCCTAATTTGTTGGCAGGAATGCTCTTGGAACCATCCTTTTTCTCGATCCTGTATGCTACCACTGTAATTTTTCCTTAAGAGTTCAAAAGTCTCTTATTCTTAAGACGTGCCCTAGAAATTCTCGTCAACATAGGCAAATTATATACTTAATAAGAAGCTGATGGGTCGTTTTTTTTATTCTCCATTTGAGACTCGATGCATCTAATGCACAAACAAGAGCTTCAGTTTTCAAATACACAGCGTAAGTTTTTTCGATGATTTTTGACCTAACACCAAAATGGATAAGAATCTTTCGAAGATTTTCGCAATGGGAGAAGCAGATATTTATTCAAAACCTTCAAATAATATGCAAAGGTTAGACCACCATCCAAAGGATTCTTCAACAAGTACTCGAAGGGTGAACATAAGAGCAGTTGGGTCCAAACCCATGGTATTTAATAGCTTTTCGTTAACGTGCTTGATAATAACGTAAAAAAATAACTTTTTAGGTATAGAGAGTAAACATATCTCACCCTAATTGCTGAAAAGAGATGTATCATCGTTTTTAAGAGTCAATCCGTCGTTCTTTGTGCCAAATCTAATGGGACATTTTCCTAGGACCATAGAGTTTAAAAAAAAAACAGCTCATTTGGATCCCATAGGTGACAAACAACAACATGGCCCCTCTTAATATCTGGTATTGATGGTGCTATTATTTGATTCTCTAGTATTTTTAGCCAATTTTATTAGTTTTGTTTCATGTGTTCCTTTCCATTTCAGGTTGTTGCAGTGATATCAATATTATTTATTATATTATCGACTGTCGCGTTAACCCTGAATACAATACAAAGTCTTCAGGACCATGACGCAGAAGGCCTACTTATGGACAATCCCCATTTATCGTTAGTAGAAGCATATTGCATAGCATGGTTTACTACGGAGTACCTGCTTCGCTTTTTTTCCTCACCAAATAAGTGGAAATTTTTCAAAGGTGGTATGAACGTGATAGATTTACTTGCTATTTTGCCTTATTATATTTCGTTTCTTATTGAAAGCAACAAACACACTGAACAGTTTCAAGATGTGCGGAGGATTGTTCAAGTATTTCGAATTATGAGGATTTTAAGAATTCTGAAACTAGCCAGGCATTCAACAGGCTTACAAAGTCTGGGCTTCACTTTAAAAAATTCCTATAAAGAGCTGGGATTGTTGATGCTATTTCTAGCGATGGGTGTGTTAATTTTCTCAAGTTTGTGCTATTTTGCTGAAAAAGACGAAGCAGGTACCGAGTTTACAAGCATACCAGCGGCCTTTTGGTGGGCAGCAATTACAATGACAACAGTTGGATATGGTGACATTTACCCAATGACGTGGCTGGGAAAAATTATTGGTGCTGTTTGTTGTATTTGTGGTGTGTTAGTTGTTGCACTGCCTATTCCAATTGTAGTAAACAATTTTACGGAGTTTTACAAGAATCAAATGCGTCGCGAAAAGGCGATGAAGCGAAAAGAAGCTTTAGAGCGAGCGAAACGTGAAGGCTCCATAGTTTCATTCCATCATGTGAATCTAAGGGATGCCTTTGCAAAGAGTATGGATCTCATTGATGTTATTGTTGATACAGGTAATTTTCGTATTAATTTGTTGTTTTTTTCACCAGGTACAAAGTGACCAAAAATGCTGGAGCGCAAATAGCCCCCTCCCATGCCCTTTCCCCCAAAAATCATCCGATCAAAATTTCGAGATATACATCTGGTTCACAATGTCTGAGAGATCAAATAACTAAGACTCCAGAGATGACATGACCTCCCAAAACCTGGGGGAAAGGCTATAAGTTATGAGTTTTTGCCTGTTATATACGTGTAGTATTTTTAAGTATACAGATATTTTTCGGGGAGGGATAAATTTCTGCGAGGATTATTTACGGGGAAGATTTTCCATGGGCAGGGAAGTTTCCGAGGATGAACTTACAAAGAGGAATTTCACATGGGAGAATTTATCAGAACTATACAAAATTTTTCTTACTTTCTCTTTGCCGATTCGATTTTTCATCTAGAAATGTTCCGGTTAAATTGGCATGACCCTCCACAATACCTGGGGGAAGGGCTATTGCATTATGGATTTCGCCTAATTTTACATATAGTATTTGTTACTTGGAAGAAAACGCAAATTTTTTGTAGAGGGGGGATTTTCCATGTGGAAAATTTCCCATCTACGGGGAAGTTAACGGGGATGAGCATACAATGGGAAATTTTACACAGGAAAATTTTTCAGAGCTCCTCTACGAAATGTATCTTATTTTCTCTTCCTGAATCAAATTTAAGAAAATTTACGAAAAGTTGAAATTATCTGTAGCATTTTCTGTGGGAGGGAGGGATATTCTGCAGGAGAAATTCTCCGTAGAGGAATTATCCTTGGCAGAAATTCTTCATTGGAGAATTTTCGGCGAGAGATACTTTCCATTGGGAGAATCGAATTACCAGGAAATGGACAGGCGTCCATTTCTGTTCTTCTTTAAATTTATTATTTTAATTATTTAATTATCATTAATTATTTCAATTTAATTATTTAATTATCATTATATGGCTATAAATCGGGCGAAAGATTTTAAAATAGACCTTCATACAAAAATGGTTTAAATCAGCTAAAATGCCGCTCTTTGAAGGAGTGGAGTATTGAAATAATTGATATTGGGAGTATTATCGATAAATTCTGTTTATCATGGTCTATTATTAACTTACTACATATTTGACAGACAGTAATTTGATGGATCAATATTTCAGGAAGATGTGTTTGAAAGTGGTCCAGCTACACCTGTTCCAAAAGTGACAACTGTTTACGAAATTGCTCATTCTGGTTTTGGTGCTGCTACATTATTGGAAACGTTGGAATCACAACTCAAACTAAAAGAAGGTAATTTTGTACTCCCAAGTCTGTCTATATTCAGTGCTAAGTATTCTATTTTTGCATGGGAATTTATTTTACACGGAAAAATTATTTTACAATAGAGTGTAAAAGAATAAATCTTAAAAAATAATCCGAGAATGTTAATAGTATGGCTTGATCTTGGTGTGTGCGCTGAATACCCCTACCGAGGAAGAGGGATGATGTTGGTGGACTATTCTTCCCCTTCTAAGAATGATACGACCCCCTCCCAAAGATTTTGGGCTAGAATTGAACTTTTGCCGATTTTTCGACACGCTATTGCTCAAGTTCAAAGAAGACGTGTCTTTTTCAGTTTTTTTCTCGTAGTTGAAAACTTTGAGGTTATAAATATTTCAAGAAGCGCGTTTTGATTTGTAAGCGATAATGATACTTCCTAGCTCTGTGTGACCTTCGATTAGATTTTCTTGATTTAAAAACCATCAAAAATAGCATCGCAGTTAAATTCTATCGACCTTGGAATCTCAACTAATTTAAATTTAGTTCCATAAAAATGTTAGGAAGAAATGCAGATAGCATTTCTGCAGATAGACAAAATACCCTATGCATAATGACTCAGTCCTTGAAAACTACCTAAAATATACCACTTACGGCTCTTTACTTATGCAGCACTGGGACGCTCCCTCTGACTTACTGATGCTTTGAATAGTAGCACGGGAAGGCGAGCGATGTCAAATAGAACCTCAACTGTAAGCTTAAGAAATGGAATAACGCTGGTAAGTGAAACCAAATAAAGCTGGAAGTCCAACAGCAGGCTTCAGAAGTTTGAAACCTGAGGAAGAAGCCGAATATTAAGATAATTAAGCAGTAAAATTAAGAGAATTATCGAATTGAAGTTGGTACGAACTATCAAAAATCGAACTTGCTTGCTTTTCAACAAATTGAAAATTCAACAACAGCGTAGGAATCTCAACATGTTTAATTTTTAAACAATTTAAAATGTATAGGGGTATGGAAATTCAACGGGTTTCCTTTAATCCAGATTGAAATTCAGCAGCAAAAGTAACCCTACTTGTTAAAAATGTAACAGCAGTTTAGAAATCCAAAATATTTTTTTTTCTCAATGAATTCAGCAGTGACAATGAAAATATAATGAGGCTTTCAGCATCCAATATATTGGAATTCCAACGATTCTCAATTTTTGAATTTTATGTATTTTGTCTTTAAACGCTACACTCATTTTTACTGGATTTTTAACTGTTTTTACTTCTTTTTTTATAATATTTCATTAACGTTAATATCAATTAACATTAACGATATAATATTGTTTAACGTTTCACCTTTTGCGTCGTCCCCTATCTTGTAAATATGTGATTGTTCGTCACTATATTCTGTAGCGTATTTATTTAATGTCGCTCCAATTATCTTCAAGAAAAAAACCTCATAATAGTGAAACAAAATTGCAGCTTCGCCTTATAGTCGAAGAATTTTTGTCTGATTTACCAATCCTTATCCCTTTGCCTTATACGTGTTAACGACACAAATTCATATATTTAATGGTGACTGGCTCTATACAATCCTTGAATTACTTAAGACTTAATTATGGCCAGAATATGGCACAACTTCATATATGATCAAAAGTCTTTCTTTTCCTCTTCACTACACTGAATTTAGCACTTATAGCATAGGCAATCTTGAACAAGCAAACCTGTGTACATAAGATGCAAGATTTTAAATAGCATTGGTCTTAGATGTTTTACTGTGTACATCTTCCCGTTTTTAAGTTTTATCCTGGAACAAAATGTGAAAAAAATGAAGGCTTTCGTATATACAAATTTTATTAATAAAAGTATTATTTAAACAATTAAAAATTCAATTGAAACACAACGAACAAAAAACAGAACATAAGAAAACTTCAAAAAGGATAAAATATAAGCAAAAGGAACCACGAATTGAAGAAATGTGGAAACCCTAGCAACCAATTATAGAGGGGAGGCTTGTTGTCAGAGATAAATTTCAGCCATATTAAGAGTTTTTATTGAGAGATCTTATTGAAATTACATCGTTTCTATTGCTTTTTTAGACGCACATGCAAGAAAAAGAGACACGTTTTTTGACTTTGGTAATTTCTGAGAAGTTTTGATGGAAATACTTCATTTCTTTGAGCCAAGACTATGCATATTCACGCCACCATGACAATATATGGCTGGACCACTCCTAGCAACGAATTCCAGAGAGGAGGGTTGTCATTAGAGATAAATTTAATCCATATTCAGAATTATTTCTTAGAGGTCTTAATGAAAATGCAATGTTTCTTTGTACCAAGACTATGCATATTCTCGCTACCATGACAGAATGTGGCTGGCCCACCCTAGTAGACAATCCAGATGGGGATGATTTTTTCATGTTAAAAATCATGCATTAAATCAATTGGTTAATGTTTTCGCAGGCACCCTCTTATCATTCCCAAGACATTTTACAAATACTTTCATGATAAAAATACTATTTAAATCCAATGCTTCATATTTTCGCAAGAAAACCCTTTATGGATGATTTGAAGGAGAGCTACTTAGCAGCAACTCTTCATCTGGAACCTTGGACTTGGCGCATGGTGATACTGCAGTCCTATACGTTGGGACCACATCAGAGTGGTCAAACGAGGTAACGCTGTAACCTGTAATTTTATTTATGTTGTAGACATTATCCAGTAAACAAGCTTGCTAATGCAGCTTGGTTCGTGATGCAAACCAAGAAAGCTGCTAATGCAGCTTTCTTAAAGAAGAACTTGGTAAAAACTCGTTTTAATCACATTGTGTTGTCAATTCCCAAAGATTTATTTTTTATTGTAAGCAGAAAATTTACGCATAAAAGATATACCCGAAACATACCCAGCAAAGTTAAGAATATGCTTAATGAATAGAACAGAAAATAAATCTCTTCCGAAATGGTCAAAAATAGTACTATTCTGTTGTCAAGTATCAAATACTTTGATTATTAATTTGGTTTTTCCTGATCTATTGAAAGTTGCTAAATTAGATTTCAATTTTTACCCTAAAAAATGCAAATTTAATGGAACTCCGTCGTATAAACGTATCCTAAACATAGTTTTCCTGAATATTATGCCAACTAAACTAGCCAACAGTTTTTGCTTATTTGGAAATCCTGCATAGTAGAATATTTACTTTAACTACTAACGCTACAAAACTCATCCCGTCATTTAATGACCGCATGCATATACTAGCGATCAATACTCATCCATTACGCTATATTTGATGCTTTTAGTGTGGCCACCTCTCGTGAAATAACTTGGCATGCTAAATATATGGAAGTCCTAAAGTTAGTATCTCCTAATTTAGTCAAGGGCTGTTCGTTTACTTAGAAAAGGGCTAGTCGAGGGCTATTCCTTTAATTTCATAATCTCTACTGTAAACATTTACCGATATAAGCTAATTGTATCAAGGAGGCACACTCGTGCCTCTATAAAGAGGCGACACACGACAAAAAGGGAAACATCCCCAAAAGCCAAGCGATCCTGACGAAAAACAAACTAGGTTCAGAGTACAAGAGAACTCTGTCGTAAAGGTTTCAATTCCTCTCTACAAAAATATGAAATTTTGCATTTTTTGCCAAAAGAAAGATCACAGATGTGTTTGTCGTTCTTTTCTCTCTTTTTTCCTCAGGGATGATCGTATCAAACCAATGGTGCTAGAAGATTAGAAGAGTGCTAATTTAAACGGAAATTAAAAGTTCTAGTGCCCTTTTTAAGTTATCAAAAGCATTGGATTGCAACCCTCACCCGCTTCCTCCAATGACTTCCGATCAAAATTTTCATATAGCCATTTGACTGTGCATAGTTTAAAGGTCTGATATATATGCCTCTAGGGAAATTTCATCCGATTGAAATTGTTTAGGGAATCCTTCCGTAGGCGGGAAGGGATTTATCGCGGGGGAAATCTTCATGAGGAGCTTTTCACGGGAAACATTTTCCTGAGGGATTTTTCTGTGGGAGCAACTTTCTACTGTGGGATAAGAGAGGGGGGGGACTTTTTTAACTGAGGAAAATATTTCTAGCATAATTTAAAAACAATCAAAAATTCCGTGGATTCTCCGTGGAGAGAAGGAATTTTCAAAGGAAGGGGAGCCTGATTCCACCGCATGAATTGAAAAACAACCAGCAAATAAATATGAAATAAGTTTTTTCAGCTGAAAATAAGAAGTAATATTAAAACTTCAAACAAATAGAAATCATTCCGTATACGAGGAGAGCTGCGCATTCCTCAACCCTTGCTCTTTACACTTAAGTTTGACAGGCTCAATCATTTAAGAACGACTGCAGGAACACAATGGCCGTTTAATTGGAATAAGAAGCTTTATTAACGCACCAGAAAAACTTCAATGTAACGAGCGAGGGTTGAGGAGGGGGCAGCCTCTCTCATATACAGAATAACTAAATGGGCTCTGATTGGGAATATCATGGCGCCACCAGAACGCCTTGGTAACATTTTTAGATTATATTTGACAAGCAGTCCAGGCATGTTTATGCCGCTCCAGTTGCTATTAACACTTTTCTGTTAGTTCGCGTGTTATTATGCTATTAAGAATTCTCAGAAATGTACTAATTCTGCATGAAGTTTAAAGAATCGAGATTCAAGAAATTACAAATTAATTTTGTAGCAAAGAAGATCTGCTAGCTTTGCTCTCGGAATGGTCAGATACTTGTAGTAATGTTTTCAACCTAACAGTCTTAAAAGTTTTCCATGGTCAATTTTCCGGGTGGTAGGTATCATTAATACTGTCAAGAATTTCTTAGCAGATAGGATGTTTGAGGTTTAAGAAAATAATTACGAAGTTTGGTTCAATCTGAGTTTCAAATTTTACAAAAGCTGGACCTGGCAAATCCTATGAAAAATCAAGAAATTAGATAGCCTAGCTCACCTAAAATCACAAAACAAATATCCTTAAAATATAAATACTTCTTATAAATTCAAAATTACTTAGGAATTTTGACGGCTTATCACAAACAAATAGATTCCAAAGTATCATACTTTACGCCATTATTGTCATAAAAAATGTAAAAGCAAATTTGTGGAAGAAATCCAATGATATGCAGAACCTCAAGGAAGACTCAGACGGCGTTCGTAAAGTTCGTAAAGTTGCTTTGTTAACCTCCTGTAAACCTTTACGTCAGCAAGCATTAAAGTTAAACTTTAGTTAACTTTTTTCATAAAGTTCATAAAGTTGACCAATAGGGAAAGAGTTCCAGAGCAAAACAGATTTGGAAATGTGGAATCAGGAAACTGAAGATATACTGATTTCTCTAGCCCGAGAAACGCCAACAGGATCTGCATTAAAAACACATTCAAAGACATCAGCACTGTTATATTCGATCATTTTGGTAAGTAGAGGTCTCAGCCAAAATATTTGCACTGCGTTTTACTTTTTCACTGGCTGGACACATCCTCGTTTTTTCTTCTGCTCGAGTTTTTTCTCATCTTCTGTTGCTCATATTTTTGAGAATATGGATTGTGTTTTTGTGTTTCTATAGCAAGTGTGTCTGTGTTTCTCTAGAAAGTGTTCCTGTAAATCATAATATATGGTTAGTCAAATTGTTTTGACTAACCTCTTGTTTCGCAAACCTTAGACTTAACAAGAGGCTAACCAAGAGGTCAATTTCTTGTTTCGTAAACTGATAAACTTGTAACCGGTAAACCTTTTTGGTAACTTATGCTTTCTTATTTTATGAGCATTTACAATTTGCGCCTGTAAATCATTGTTTAGAGCTACACAAATTGGCAACAAGAGAGCTACTCATGTTTGGCAAACTAATCATATTTACTTTGTTGGAAGTTGTTTTTTTTGTGTGTGTTTGCTCGTTTTTGGGAATTTGGAATCAGTTTAAGTAATGATAGTATAGAGCTATTCAAATTGACTTTTGAAATATTGCACATTATTTAATTGGTATTTAATATTTTTTTTTCTTTGAGAATTTTTATAATGCAAGATTATGATTCCATCAAGAGCTTTCATGCTACAACTGAAAATGCAAAATTAGAATTAATCCCCTTGGATTAAATTTTTTAGATTACTTTAATATATAGTAAATGATTGTAATTCGGCAAAATAAAACTTGAGAAAAATGAGCAAATCCAAAAAAAATAGGATGAACGCTGGATGTTTAACAAAGAGATGATAATTCGTGGTAATTAAGAATAGCAACAGCAATAAAATTACCAAGTGCATGCTAATCCAAGCTATTAAGGTATTAAGTAAGTAAAATGAGGTAGAATATTCATTCTTGTCCATCATGTATGAAAATAAAAAAAATGTTTAAAAACAATATGTAACCAAGGTAGAAGTTATTGGATTCTCGAAAAATAGTTTATTACGATTTATTTTTATGAGAGTCGTTTTACCAGACATTGATGGCCCACAAAGAAACGATCTGAATGGGTTTTAAATTTTTACAAACTCACCCCAATGTCAAAATACTACTAACTGTAGAATGCTTCTATCCATTGAATAAATAATAATTTTCTATGCTCGAAAACCATAAAGTTTAAGAATAATGCATGTTTTTTTTATTAAAATAAAGGCACTATAAAATTGTTTTAAAAATTACTAACTACTTAGAATTAATACTTAGAAAGCGGTCCCCACACCCTCATAAGGGCCTTGTGGCCACTGGTGGTGGCAGGTGGAAGGTCGGATCTCCCCCACCCCACCCCCCAGGCCGGTAATGGGCGGGGGCGAGTAACTTGTCCCTCCCTCGGCCATTGACGTCTACACACATTGTAAAAGAATGACAACATGAGTTTTTCTTAGATTTCTGTAAATTGCGCTACTAGAAGCAATATTTTTATTTAAAATAACGTTTCTTTTTTCCTATTTAAAAGGACCATATCTGTTTGACACCCAAAATGTCTTACAAGGGGATTCTGATATGGTGAGTCATAACTTGAAAGTCTTGAGTTTGGTTCGGTCTGACTGATACCTTACGTGAGCAGGGGTGTGAGTTCCCACTGGCTTTTGCCAAGAGTAGAAGAAGGGTCAGCAAAAAAGTGGTCTTGCCCTCAGTCTGACTGTAAACTTCCAAAGGGGGAAATGCCTCTTCATGATAGAGTTATGGGAAAAAGGGATCTTCTTCTGTGACAGGAGGGGCAATGGTGATTCATCATTAAACTTCTTGAGGGTAGTAAGCATTCTAGCTCTTGAATTAAGAAAACGGGAGGTATTAGGGGAAGGTAGAATGGGCGAATTTGTAGGTTTTGGCTGTAAGAATGAAGTCTTCTTTGAGAATAGCCAAGTAACATGTAATTGAAGATGAAATTTATCAAAAACCATATTTTTCTGTTTTTAGCTTGGAAGTACAAAGGCCATATAAACTTTTATGTTTAGCTTTCAACTTGGTACGAGTTACCAACTTAAAACTAGCATAAAATGGAATGTTTTCTCACTGTATTTTCCAAAGCTCTTGATTTTAGAATTCATATTTCTACGGAAAGACCTCTTTTGTTTCAAATTAATTCAAGACTTTCTAAAACCAAGTCGGATCTTCTTTATAATTTTCAAGGAAACGCGCATCGATTTATAATACTGATTTAAAAAAAAGTCAAACTGCAAAACTTTTGCCAAAAAACAGCAAAACTCTTTCGCAAAAAAATGTTTCCGCGAAAATGAGTTTCGGCGAAAAATACTTTAAAAATGTTTGTGACTATAGATAACATACCAAATGCCAGTGACAAGGACTATACCTTAAATGGTTCTTTTTCAAAGAATTATATGCCTTTGTTTTCTGTTCCTGTTTTTTCACTCTACTGTAGTAGGATTCATGCCTTGTAAGTTAGCCTATTTTGAATTGCTATTCTCCAAATTTTCTTCAATCCTTTTAACCCAGTCCATTCTCTTGCTTGGAAAGGGCTGTGGCAAAATATTCCAGTTTTTATTATTTTGGTTTTTCAATATTGTATTTAAAATTTAGTTAAAAGTTTCTCTTTGCTATCTACTACTTGTGTTCTATGTATGTCACGAACTGTGGCACTGCCAATGCTGATCACATGGTGACTTTAAAGTGATAGTGTGAAACGTTGGGGCATTATTTACCACCATTGATTTGAGGCTCTAGTATTTTAATTGAAGTGGTTTGACTCAGTTTTTGCCCAAAAGAAATGGAGTGAAGCCCTAAAACTACCTTTGCTTAATATCATTATTTAGATCTCATTTTTTTCTTTTTTTTTTCCTTTTTTTAAGCTTTTTTTTGAGTATCCGTCAGAGTTCTGCAGGCTCCTTTTGGTCGACCTCTTGATGCGGGCTTTATCAGACAAGCTTTTGGATATGGCCTTTTCATGACAGATGAAAGAGTCTGGATTGAAGTACAGGTGACTTAAGTGTGTTGAGAGGCTACACCCCCCCTTCTTCTGGATTGAGGATGTCATGTCTTCATCTCTTGGCTCAGATGCAGGCTGACCTAATGGTCAGTCAAATACAGTTTAGGACAAAAAGTCCTCATTGACAAAAATGTTGTGATTAAATTGGCCAATACCTGTTGCGTGAAAACCTGCAGTAACGTTTGATGGGATGAATGAAAGGGGATAAGCAACGCCAAGAAACTGGGGAATTTCATTCTGGTAAACTGGAAATAGCTATGTTATGAAGAGATTTTAAAGAGCGGAAGACTCAAGATCAAGTGGTTGCACTTTATGTGACGTAGGGAGAGACCACTGTCACTAATGCAAGCAACAGTATCAGGTGAAGCCCCTAAAGTCCTTGTTGATGTTGTCTTTTTCATGGGGAACAACAGCATTGGTAGAATTGAGTTTCCAGATGCTGAAACAAAGGTAAGAATCGGCACAGTCTGTCCTCTATCAACAGAATTTGCTCCTTCAACTTGGCATATTCCTATATAAGCAAGAATTTTGCGTGGCCTTTGCATGGTGGTCAAGACACTCTCATCCATATTCTATATAGCTTGGAGAAGAAGATGCTAACAATATAGTGGTTGAAACTGGTTCCCCTTGAGGGGCTAGTTGCTTGAGGTTTTTTGAGTGAAATGCCTTGATTTCATAACAAATCCATAATACCATCATTTGCCTGCTCTTAATAATTTGATTTTGGTAAAAAGAACTATACAGATCTACTGATTCTATTTCATAAGGAACTAATTAATTTGGAAGTGAAACTAAATGGTGACTTTAAACCCTATCGCGCGGCGCAGCGAACTTTCGCCAAAGAAGATCATCCGATCGGTCACTTCAGACTTGAGTGATCGAAAGAAGCGTTCCATGTGCGCGTTCATGTTCGGTGCTCGCACGCTTGTTTGTACGGGCGTGATTCCGGCACGACGAAGCTCAACTTGAAACGACTGACAGAACTTCGTATCGCGGTCCAATATCAAGTGCGTGTTACCAAGCAGAAAACCGTCATGCCGATTGGTCAGTTCTTTGGCGGTTTGTTTCATCCACAGCTCATTCGGGCTGACCGTGCTGCCGACGAAATGAACGGCACGCGTTTTCAGTTCCATCACAAACAGTAAATAGACGGTCGTCAATCCTCGCGGCGTCCACACTTCAACCGTTGTAAAATCGGTCGCCGAGAGAGTTTCCCAGTGGGCTTTCAGAAAGGTGGACCACGATCCGGTGCTTTGCCGCCTTGGTGCCGGTTCAATCCCGTTGGCTTTCAAAATGTTGCTGACCGTTGTGTCGGTGATGTGGAAACCAACACCGGCCAAGGCCCCCTGAATCCGGTCGCAGCCCCAAGTCGGATTTTCCTTTGCAAATTTGATGGCCAGATCAACAATCACCTGTCGCACGCGCGGCCGGCCAATTCGACTTTTGCGTTTTTCACTGCAATCGAACTTGCGTGCGATCAACTCACGATGCCAACGCATGATCGTATCTGGCGTGAACAGCTCGCAGACTTGCGACAAACTCTTGTAGCCAAGCTGCTTTCCTTTGGCAGCCAATCGGCGGCGCTGATCATCATTCAAGAGAATCCGTTTGCCGCGATGCTGTTCCTTCAAAACAGCAACTTCGGTTTTTAGGAAGTCGATTTGAAGCTGTTGCGTTCGATGGATCCAACCAGCCACAGCGATCGCAGCCAGGTGCCAAGGTTTCAATCTTTGTTTCAAGGCTGGGCTCCACACAAGTTGCATTTACCCAGTGTTACCACGGCGCGGTTTCGGAGGAAGGGGCGAGGGTAGGGGGCGGCGTGCAGGATAACGGTACTGACGTATTTAACCACCCGGCATTTCCGGGCCAGTGGATTACTTTTCTCGGTGGCGACGGGAGTTACGCTGACTACAACGCCAGGGATGATCTTCTGTATTTGTCGTCGCAGCGCGGTTCCATCTGGCGCGTGGATTCAAATTTTGATTACACCAGCCTCCGTGGTCAGTTGTTCACGGCCGCAGATTCGCCTGACGAATTCATGTTCATCACACCGTTTGTTCTCGACCCAAGGAACCCGTCCACGATCTATGTGGCCGGTCAACGCCTTTACCGCGGCACCTTTGATGGCTTGGTTTTCGATAAGGCGTCAACCGCCTTCGGCACGAGCTTTCAGGACAAAGGCAATGCCATCGCCATTGCGCCGATCCGGCCATGGGCCCTAGTGGGTACGGGAAATGCAATCTATCGTATTGTTCCGGCCTCCGCGTCCAGCAGCGTTTCCGTGCCTGACAGCACTCAGCCGAGAACCGGTTGGGTGTCTTCTTTGATTTTTGATCCCAACGACGACAACACGGCTTACGCCACTTACTCCAGCCTCGGGGGCGACCATGTCTTTAAATCGACCGACGGCGGGCTGAATTTCTTCAGCATCGATGGTTCTGGCGCGGGCCGGCTGCCGGACGTGCCCGTACATTCACTGGCGGTGCACCCTACGGACAGCGACACGCTTTATGTTGGTACCGACCTTGGCGTGTTTTTCACGATAGACGGAGGCACAACCTGGCAGGTTGAAGAGACGGGGTTCGGCGGCGCGATCGTTGAGCGCGTGGTGATCAACGAACCGGAAGCAGATGGGACAGTCTTTCTGTTTGCCTTCACCTATGGGCGAGGCGTCTGGCGGGTGCCCTTGGCCAATATCGACGGTGAACCGGCCTAGTTCATGGAGGAACCGAACGATGAAACGTTCGACATTGCAAATTGGCGTCTGCTTGGCGGCCGCTTTGATGATCGTGGCCGGCACGCCATCGGCCTATGGCCAGGGAAATGAGTTCGTTGTCGATGCAAAAGTGGTCAGCGACACCGTCGCCGCTCCACAGCCGACCAGCGCTACTTATGTCGGTGACATATCGGCCGCTGATGCGGGTTGTACCAGATGTGGTCAATCGTGTGCTAGCTGTACCGACGGTTCGTGCGGCGTCGGTTCATGCGGCATTTGCGGCGGTCATCGGTTGGGCGGCCACCGCCTGGGCGGACTTGGATTGGGCACGGGCATGCTGGGATGCCGGCAATGCAGCGACGGATCGTGCGGATGCATGCAACGCAGTTATGGTCAGCCCGATCTGTTTTACAACTACTACACCCAAGGCAATTGCAACAAAGCAAACGCCCAAATGTACCTTTCGCCGATTCCGGTTCCGCCCAACGTGGGACACACGTTTCTGACATACCAGCCTTTTTATCCCCACGAAATGCTGTACTGGCACAA
>JAAAKM020073195.1:170153908-170205112 GCA_010016025.2 Alatinidae sp. Z8VKAUB7J3 | reverse complement strand
AGGGTGCAAACCCAAAACAAGATGACGACCTCTGAGCCACGCCCCCTGTTGATGGTACTACCCTTCGAAAATTTCAGCGCAGTGCAGGAGGCTGATTTTTTCAGTGGTGGACTCACAGAAGAGGTCATTACAGAGCTTGCCAGAATCGACCCGAAACAGTTGGGCGTGATTGCTCGAACCTCCTCGATGCACTACAAAGGAAGCAAGGTACCCTTGGCCCGTACTGCCGAGGAACTGAAAATCGATTATTTTCTCGAGGGCAGTGTGCGTTTCAGCGAACAAGAGATTCGACATAGCTAATCGCAAAACTTGAAAAATGTAGGTTCTTGAGTTGGTCGAATGGAAATTGCTTGCATACAGTTTGCTTGGCTGTCTGACTAAAGTCGGGGTCCACACATTTACGCAGATGTTGTTCCAAAGAAGCACGATGGCATTCCCTTATCTGAACAATCACAGCGATGGCGTTTTGTTTCATCATTTGACTCGTAAGATCAGCGACTTGGCAGCGGGACCATCGTAAATCAACTTGCCAGCTGGGCCTTTGGATCGGCATACGTACTTCTGCAGGACCATGCCCACGATTTCGGTCAGCTCAATCTCAGCCATAAATTTGCCAATACACCGATGAATGCCAGCGCCAAAAATCAGGTAATTCGCGGCCACCCGGGTGGCGTCAAACTTGTTTGGATTGGTGAATACGCGCTTATCAAACATGGCTGCAAGCGGTGGTGCGATCACACTGGAACCGGCGGGAATTTTTCTATCATGGCGGCGTGGGTGAACGATGGTGGTACCACGAGGACTATATCTCGCCAACACCGGCAACATCGGCCGAAACCGGAGCGCCTCCCTGATGTATTTGCTCAGTTCGCTCGGCGACTTTCCGACTTTGTTCAGATGATTCGCATCGAATCGTGATATTAGTTCATCAACCGCATCCGCCGCAGTCCGTACCACCGTGGCTCTGGCAAAGACTAGCAAGCCCGATATGATCCTCCGGACCCACTCCGTATCGGTTGTCGCCGCCAGTAAATTAGTGACAACAGTAGTTTTTCTTCCGCTCTTTCCGATTCGGTTTAGGCCGCTGGTCATGAACTTCCAAAGATCCGCAGCAGCTTGATCCGTTAGAATTCGACGAGGCGAATTCTTGGGCGGAAGAGCCAAGATGGCAGATGCGAGTAGCCTCATCCAACGAACAAAGTCCGCTTTTCTATGTTCGGGAACGTCAATCCCAAAGTTCGCGCTTTTGTGCTCTGAAAATTGCAAGGTGTCTTAGAACATGTCAGTAAAATCTGTAAGATACCGGTAAAATACGTAAAATGCCGGTAAAATAGGTAAAATATATAATCTACGTAAAATGCTTAAAATACCAGTTTTATGAGGGTCGTAAAATTACGCTAGAATACATAAAATACCCAACTTTGCCGTAACCAATTTTACCAGTTACAACACTAGTTATTGCAAGATTCATTCCACCATCTACAGATTCTGTTAAGGGAATTTGATCAAACCCGCCGTGGCAACGACTTGGTCGATGTAAAAATTAAGGAACGATTCGGCTTTAAGTAACTGAAAGCTTTTTATGCTGATTCCAAATATAAAAAAATAGTATGGTTACTGTTGTCCATCAAAAGCAAAGAGCCTAAGAAAATTTGCTTAGTTCTGAAAAAAGGAGTGATACCCGAAAAAGTCAAGCAATTTTAACGAAAATCGAACATTCTGATTCAAGATATCAGAGAAGCTTCCATCTACAAAATATGCAATTTCGTATTTTTTTTTTACCCGAAGAAAGATTATGGATGCGTCTTTATATATTTATTATGTTTTTTCCTACGGTTGACCGTATTGAACCAATGATAATAGAAGATCGGGAGGGGGCTCAATGGAACGAAAATCAAAATTTTGAGTGCCCTTTCTAAGTTGTCAAAAAGATTGAAGGACAACTGTTCTCCCCCACCGACGCCCCCTTTTCCCCTAAAACGACCGATCAAATTTGGAGATAGGTATTTGATTCAGTATACAGTAGTTGAAAAGTCTACTAGCTGTGCCTTCGGGGACAACATGATCCCCACAGCCCCTGGTGCTGCAAGGAGTTGCAATTTGTACAATTTGCCCATTATTTGCATATAATATTAGTTTTTGGAAAACTTTCCAATTTTCTTTGGAAGGGGGGATTTTCCACGGGAGCTGCGCTCGCGTGGGGCGCGTGGGCAAATCAGCGCCTCGTCGACCAGCTCAATTCTGGATTCCGTGGCCACGCGGATCGACGAGGGTCGCGAGATCACGCGCTACATCGTCAATATGCTGATTTTCCTCGGCCTGCTGGGCACCTTTTACGGGCTTGCCACCACGGTGCCTGCGGTTGTGGACACAATCCGCAGCCTGGCCCCGGCGGAAGGCGAGGGCGGGATTGAGGTTTTTGGTCGTTTGATGACCGGGCTGGAAAGCCAGTTGAATGGCATGGGCGTGGCCTTTGCCTCGTCGCTGCTGGGCCTGGCCGGATCGCTGATCGTGGGCCTGCTGGAGCTGTTCGCGGGCCACGGCCAGAACCGGTTCTACCGCGAATTCGAGGAGGCGCTGTCGCTCATCACCAATGTCTCGCGCTCCGAGGACGGGGGCGTCGCCTCGGCCCATATCGCCGAGATGCTGGAGCGCAACAGCTACACCATGGCCGATCTTGCCGACGCCATGAGCGAAGGCGAGGCCGAGCGGCGCGAGCCCGTCGGCGACGGTCGTGTAGGTCGCGTGCACGTCGGCGTCGTCCTCTTCCAGCACTCCCTGGATGTTGTGCTGCGGCGAGAGACGGATGCCGGTGCGATCGGCTCCGACGGCGGCAGCGACGGCCGACACGACCTCGATCGCGAAGCGTGCCCGGTTCTCGGGAGACCCGCCGTACACGTCGTCGCGGACGTTCGACACGGGCGAGAGGAACTCGTGCACCAGGTAGCCGTTGGCACCGTGCACCTCGACGCCGTCGAAGCCGGCGGCGATCGCGTTACGTGCGGCCTGAGCGAACTGCTCGACGACCTCGGCCTCCAGCAGCGGCAGCACGACATGCCCCCCACCGAACACGAGCGCGCCGGATCGGTAGAAGCTGTCGGTGTAGTCGAGGGCGCGGTCGTCGGTGGCGTTCGCGGGCTGGAGATGTCAAGTTATGGACCCTTATCCCTGATAAGGGGGGTAAAAGGGGTGCCGCTTTTTTCCGTTTTGTTTTTAAGATACATCTAACGAAATAATTCTATTTAGGGTAATCCAATTATTCAGTAGTGCAAGCTTTTAAAATAGCAATACACAAGGCCTTATCCAGGGGTTACCAAGTTTGACCCCTCTTCCCCAAAATTTCTGTCCGACTCGTTAAAAAGTAACAAATGCTTATAAACAAATTCTCGGTTGTTTTTTTAGCCCTTCCCACACCCCCAAAAACGAAATTTTGGTAAAATTGCCTTGGCAATATGCATTTAATGAAACAACTATTAAAATAAAAGGAAAAAATAGGATTAATAGGCCTCTCAAGATTGGAGTGCCCTAGACTAAAGCATATAGCCTGATAGCCTTTCTGATAATACGGCTTTGCACTAGTAGTAGTATTTCTTATTTAAGGATTAATTAGTCAGAAAGATTAATAATCTACGGCTTCAAAATACCGGTGATTTAATTACGAGGTACTATTTTTGGCCTCAATTAACCAAGTTTAATATTCAATAATTTTTCCTAATTTTCAAACATGTGATCATATAGAATTCAATCCTCTTTTCAAATGATTGCTTGCAGGCACAAATGCAAGAATTTATTTCAAGGGGGGAATGATAATAAAAATTATTTTATAATTTGGATAAGAATGGCCCTAAAATTAGGATTCCATGGGGGGATGGGTCCTGAGTCCCCCTCCTTTTGTATATGCCTGATTGGTTTTATTGTATTTCCAACTGACTATTTGACAGTTTTTAATGTCAGTGAAGTGCTGTCTTCACTGACGTGTTGTCAGTGAGGAATGTCAATCAATCAATCAATCAATTTATTAATACTAAAGAAAACTATTACAAAATAAATCAATCAATAGGCCCAAGAAGCTATGCTTGTAATGGGCAGCGCACCCACCACCAGACCGGCAGCATGGCGGAATTGCCCTGCTTGAAGCTGTTGACCGCATCCTGTTCGACGAATGTGGCCGAGCCTGCGGGGGCGATCTTTTCCTCGGTCAGCAGGCTGACATATTGCTCGGTCGCAGCGATGCCTGCCTCGGAATTGAAGGCCGGGTCGCCGTTTTCATCAAACAGGTCGCCGCCATGGCCCCAGAGCAGGTTGATCCAGACCATCAGGTTCTGGCCGTTCAGCTTGCCATAGGGCAGCGCGACACCAGCGGCATCGGTGTTCTCCTGCACCGCCTTCGCGGCCGTCACCAGTTCATCCCAGGTCGACGGTGCTTCGACGCCAGCCTGCTCCAGCAGGTCCTTGCGATAGAACAGGAGTTGCACATGGCCGCGCACCGGCAGGCCGACCAGCTCGCCATTCAACATGCCGTGGCGCAGGTGCGCCGGGGGGAAATCGTCCAGGTCCGTGCCTTGCGCCTCGATTTCGTCGCCGATGGGCTGCACGAGCATCTGCAACGACGGCACCCACTGGTCCATGATCGAAACGACATCGTAATCGCCGCCCGCCACCATCTCGGTGGTCAGCGCTTCCTTCATGTTGGGGAAGGGCACGTAGTCATAGACCACGTCGATGCCAGTCGACTCCTCGAAGGCCGCGACCCGCGCTTCATGCGCCTCGAACTGGCTGGATTTGACCGCCAGCACATGCACGGTTTCGCCGTCGTAAGGCTTGCCCGCGGTCGCTTCCCAGGCGCTGACGCCGGATCCGAATGTTGCCGCCGCAATGGCAAGGGCGCTGGTGAGATGTTTCATGTGATCCTCCCTCTGAAACTGCCTGCAAGCTAGAGAAGGTGTAATTCGTAGTCAATAGGATTATTGATAATTTTATCATTGAGGTGTCGGGCGGCATTGTTTAAGCTTACGGGAAAGTCCCTGACCAAGGCCCACCCACAACGTGGCCGAGGCTCGGCACCTGCGCGAGTTGGCGCGGGGTTCTCGGTCACTTGCCGCCATGGGCAACCAGGGATCGGCGATGAACGGGGTGCGGCGCACGATCGAGATCGTGCAGTCCGGCATCATCGGTCCGGTGCGCCGGGTGCACTGCTGGACCGATCGGCCGTCGCGGTGGTGGCCGCAACCCGCCGAAGTGCCGGAGGAGAGCCTGCCCGTCCCGTCGCATCTCAACTGGGACATGTGGCTGGGGCCGGCAAAGTGGCGGCACTACCACAGTGCCTACGCCCCGTTCGCGTGGCGCGGCTGGTGGGACTTCGGCACGGGCGCGTTGGGCGACATGGGTTGCCACGTCGCCAACGCGGCCTTCTTGGCGCTCAAGCTGCGGGCGCCGAAATCGGTTTCGGCCGAGACCTCGCACCCCGGCGCGGACAGCCCGCCGTCGTGGTCGGTGATCAAGTACCAGTTCCCCGAGCGCGACGACATGCCCGAGGTCGAGTTCACCTGGTACGACGGCGGCAAGAAGCCGTCGCCGCGGTTGGCGGAAGGTGTCGAGCTCAGCAACAACGGCACCTTGATGATCGGCGACAAGGGGCTGCTGTATCTCGACGACGCGTACGGGAAGAAGCCGAAGTTGCTGCCCGAAGAGAACTTCGTGGGGGTCGCCGATCCCGAGCCGTGGCTGCCGCGCGTGAAGGGCATCCACAAGGAGTTCATCGACGCGTGCAAGGGCGGGCCGACGCCGCTGTCGGAGTTCGAGAGTGCGACGGCGTTGACCGAGATGATCCTGCTCGGCAACGCGGCGGTCCGCGCCGGGGAGCGGCTCGAATGGGATGCGGAGCGGATGGTGTTTCCGAACGCGCCCGGCGCGGAGCGCTTCCTGACGCGTGAGCGACGGGCTGGCTGGGAGCTGTAGCAGCCCGCTGAACAAGTCAGACGGCCCTCGCATGGATCCAAATCCTTGTAATATCCAACGTGTATTAATGCTCGCTTTATCAAGCGCATTTATGTATGTTGCCAACGACTCAGGGATGGTAAAAATACAGAAACTAGTCCATATTAGTGGTCTATGTACCATATTTTTCTATCAACAAATTCCTAAAAGTGCAAGCTATTTCTTTTCAGTCTTTATTTTATAAGAAAATGCGAGAAAACGTCAATTTCGCATCGACCAATGTTGGTCGATTATTTTATATCTACATTTTTGTACAATTTGTTTGAGGTAACCACTAAAATTAATCAAGTCACCCTATGCGCATGCAGGTTGCTATATGCATGCACAATATGCATCAGCAATCTCCAACGGACGAGTTAGACTATTTGAAATTTTCATGCTATGTTGAGGGAGGTAACCACAAAAATTAATCAAATCAGACTATATGTATGCACAATATGCATCAGCAATCTTCAACAGACGAGTTAGAGCATTTGAAATTTTCATGCTATGTTGAGGCAGGTGTTGAACTACTAACAAGGTCCTATGTACATACTACTACTATTAATACTAGTAGTAGCACCACTACTACTTACCATTACTAGCGCTATTATTACTGAGACTAATGGTATTAAACTGAAACTTTCAGAAATGGTTGAGGGAGATGTAAGACTAAATCAAAACACGTTATGTGCATGCACGTTATCAGAAGGGCCAATCAGCAATGTATCAGAAACACCTTAGAGTACTGGGTTGAAACTATCAGGGTATGTTGAGGGATGGCCGAATAGGCACAATGTGAATACTACTGCTTCTACTACTACTACTAATATTGCTACTGTTATCACTACTGCTACTCCCACTGCTCTTACAAATAATACTACTGTTACTACGACTACTATTATTGCTAATACTACGGGTACTAAGGTAAAACTATCAGGGAATGAAAACAGCTTGGTTGCCTACTGCTAGAATGTTTCTTAAAGTTGTAGAAGTATTTTCTATGGAATAGTCTTCGGAATAGTCCGTGGAAGAATGTATCCCGATCTCTTGTTAAGTTTATAGTGTTATTTTTTTGCGAAGATACCTTCTGAATGAGCTTATCAATATTCCACAAATAGTAAATTATTTAGAGTATTAAGCTGTTTAATTTGGTTTTTTCTTTCCGTTCTTAATTTGTACTTATTGAAAAATGCTTCTTTCTTCTTTAACCAAGCTGATGTTAACATCAAAAAATTAGAGTAAATTTCATGCGGCAATTTTTAGCAAGGAGTCGACTTTTTAAATGCTGCAAAATTAATCCCGCTGCGTAACATGAAGCTTAATTAACATTCAAGAATAAGCGTTTGAAGAAAACAAACACCAAAATTAAATTGAAAAAACATTTTATTGAAATACATTTTTTTTTCGTTTTCAGTAAAAGTAATTTTATCAACATTGACTTGGAAACGAAGTAAAAATGGTTAACTAAAGTCTCCTAGTCTTTAAACGCTTAAAGTTTGACAACTGAAAGGTGACGCTAAAATCAAAATGTGCATTATTAAAATGTACCCTTTGTTTTGGGGATTCGTTCAAAATTCGTAATATCCGAAAAAGTGTATGATTTTAGTAATGTATTAACACATTAAGTGGTATCTCCTGTCTTTTGTTTTTGACCAAAATGTCTCAAAGCGCAAATTTTCCTAACCTATTGATATCTGATACCAAATGAACCTTCTCGTTTTATCCTGAATCAAGAAAATATTTGATAATTTTCTGTAATGGAGGATCAATGTTTCTATAGATGGCTAATATTTAAAGAAATATAAAAAAAACATTGTTTTTTTTGTTTCTTAAGTTAAATTTTTGGTAGGCTTAACTTTTAATTTTTTTTACTACTCCCTGTGGTAAAAAGGGTGTACAAATTTTTTTTAAAAAAGATTGGTAGAGAATCAGCAGAAGTTTACCCTGGTCCACGGTCAATTCAAATGAGCATAGAATTGAAATGTGTTCAAAATTATTCTTGACTTAAAACTAGCTTTAACTTATAAACTTTGTCTCGTTATTTCCAATTTTCTGAGTGAAATCACAGGAGACAGAAGAGATGGACAAAAAAAAAAAAACAGAGAAAAAGAAAAGAAAAAAAAATAAATTAGAACATTGTACAGCCTAAAACAATCTCTCGAGTTCTTTGCTAAAAGCCATTAGCATAAGTAATTCTTCCAAGTCTCGTATATTTTCAGATTTACTATGATTCTTCTTGGCTGTTACTTAAACGCTCATATAAACGAATTTAAGAATACTTGAAACAAGTGCAAAACTGAAACATTTCTAATTGAAAAAGTATTATCTGAGTGAGCCATGTCGAATACTTTGTGTCCAATGTAATATTAAACATAGTTTCATTTTAACATTTAAGTTTATGCGCTAAAGTCATTTATTTTTTCTTATCCATGAAGAGTTATCATTTTTGATCATACAATCTACCCAAATGAAAGAACCTAAATTTTATTTTTATATCCCAAAAGCGTTGTTGAATATGCTATGTAATAGGAATGCAACCAATTGAACGGAAAGAGTGAGTATTTTTTTTTCATAGTGTAAATTGAAGGAATTTCCCCTAATAAATTCATTTAAAATGGAAGATTATCCTTAATTATAATTAATTGGCAATTTCATTTTCATTAATGATTAACAGATGGTAAATTAAATTTCATCAATTACACAGCCTATTGAGATACACAAGGTCTTTTCAATAATCATATATTTCTAGCTTGAATCATTTTAATGTTAAACTGATCATAAGAATAATTTTATTATTCATTATTCATTATTTCATAAGAATAATCGTTAATTTCAAAATTGGCGATTTTATTACTGAGCGCCGAATTTTCAGTTTATTGTATTTACCAGTTATTGAAATTACCGGTTAATTTAACGATTACTTTTCGAAACATTTGAACAAGAAGAAGGAACAAGCAAACACATGTAAATGAGTTCTTTCATTCTGGAATCATTTTGATAACCTAACAAATATAAAGTTTTCATCACATTCTCGGCTCTCGTATCGGAGCCAGAGTGGCCAAATGGGGGCATATTTCGCAATTTTGACGCTTTTTGAGGTGGTTGCGCATTGAATTTTTCAAATCGGCCCATTTTTTTGGTCAAGGCGCCGGTGAAAGCGCCTCTTTCATGTCCAAATAGTTCGCTTTCAATTAAATTAGCGGGTAGAGCCGCGCAGTTTACCTTAACCAAAGGGCGATCCTTTCGTTCGCAAAGATTGTGTACGGCGCGGGCGATTAATTCTTTCCCAACGCCCGATTCTCCCAGGATTAAAACAGTTGCGCCGGTTGGCGCCACCTGCTCTATTTGCTGCAAAACCTTTTTAAATTTTTCGCTTTGGCTAATGATTTCTTCAAAATTGTTGGAAAGTTTTATTTCTTCCTGCAAGTATTCGTTTTCTTGCTCCAGTTGTTTTTTGAGCTGTTCTACCTCCTCAAGCGCGCCCTGCAAATCCGTATTCGCCTTTTGTAGCGCCTTTTCTGAAGCTTTCCTTTCGGTAATATCTTTAAAAATAACCACCGCCCCCTGTAAATCGCCCTTTTCATCCCGGATCGGCGTACTCGTATATTCAACGGGAAAACAGGAACCGTCTTTCCGCCAAAAAACTTCGTCGTCGACTTGATGAACCTGTCCGTCTTTAAAAGCCGCGTAAATAGGACATTCTTTGGCGTCATAGGGAGAACCGTCCGCTTTGGTATGGTGCAGAACGGCGTGTTGGGATTTTCCTACCAATTCTTCCAATCCCCAGCCAATCATTTCAGCGGCGGCTACGAAATAATCGTTAAGGTTAAGGATTTTATTTTTTTATTATTGATGAAGCTTGCTCTCTACTCACCATTCCCTGTTATGAAAAATTTGATTTTTTTTTTCTATCTTTTGTTTTACTCTAACCAAACCATATAGAAAAAATATTTGTGGAAAATTGAAGAAGGGTAATTTACTCTAACCAAACCATATAGAAAAATATTTGTGGAAAATTCAAAAGGAGTAACTCAGTCGCGAAATAGAACTTTTATTTTCCTTATTAATGGTCAAAATCTATTGTCAGGCAGCCAACAGCGGGGCAACACACATTTTTCCATGGTATTTCCCTATTCTGCTCTCTTTCCTTTAGTTTCCTTATCGTTACTTTATAGTCCTAAATATCCCGGGGGGCCATGGCCCCACTGCCACCCCCTACCGGTGCCCATGACATTGAGTGAAGAAGCAAAAATTTAAAAGAAAAAATTAAAAATGCTTAGATTTCAAGGGGATAAGGTAACCAAGAACTCTCTCTCCTTCACTCCTTGTATAAGTCGGCAGCTACATTACTCAAGTTAAATACGAATACATTTTGTATTTTGCATAGATGAATATTAAACATGGAATTTACTGTTTTCGACCAGAATTTTGTTGATTATTTCTTATGGAAAAGCTATAGGGGAGGTGGGGAGTGTGGTTTAAATCTAAAAAATATTTTGGCTTTATATCCAAGAGCGGTCAACAGACAACTAAATATATAAATTAAATAAGACTTGCAATACCTTTATTGTTTGTACTGGGGGGGTAGTAGTATCACTCTCATTGACACTATCTTTTATCCAAGTAGCATAAATATTGCATTTTCGTGCCTGGCGTCACAGAAAACGCGAGGCAGGGCATCATTGGCCTTGCCAGGAAATTTTTGAGGAGACAGTTGGGTGACAAGTACTACCGGGAAATTTGTTTTCACTGACTTTACATAGGAAGAAAGGAGGTGACTTGAGAATTTTCCCTTATTACTGATCATAAAGGATCCCACTTTTTAGAAGAGGTGGCCCTAATATGTAGTTTTTAAATGTTTTTAACCCCCTCTCCGTTCCAGAAATGTGCCTCATGACAACAGGAAAATTCCTATGGTTTGATTAATGAGTTTATAGGCGACTCTGAAAAAAACAAAACAAAAACATTTTCCTATCTGTTAATTTTCCCTCTTGCTTTTTTTCTTTATGTAAACCCTATATTATTTTTTGTTTACGTTAGTGTAGTTAGTGTTTGTTAGTGTACGTCCTGTTTACGTCCATTAGAGCAAATACGTTTGTTTATTCTTTACCTGTTTGCGTCCGTGGATCGGCGAGCAGCTGAAACAAAAGTAAAATTTTGAATTCGAGGTGTCAAAATTGTAGCCTGGAAAGACTATGAATAGACTATGATGTAATAAAAAAAAACACATTATTTGTGAAAAAACCTTAGCGTAAAGAGCGAGGAGTTGAGGAGGGAACAGCCCCTTTCATATGCGGAGTAATTTCTGTTCGTTTTAATTTTTAATGTCGCTCCATACTTTCAGTTGAAAAAACTTTTTTCCTTTATTTAATACATACAGTAATTGTTATTGGGATGTGTACAGACGTTTTCAGGGGTATTTTTTGGGTTAGGGGGGTTGGTTTGAGGAGAGTGAGCTATGTGGGACGATCTTTCCATGGTGAAATTTGTCATAGGGGAAGAGAATTTCCATGAAGGGGGCGTAGGATTTTCTAGCATTATTTAAAAAAAAATGAAAAAATATATACGAAAAAGTTTTTTCAATTGAAAGTAAGGAGTCGCATTAAAACTTAAAACAAACATAAATTATTACATATATGAGGGGTTCACCTCTTCCTAATACCTCACTCTTTACGCTAAAGTATTTTTAGTAATTTCAACTATTTATTCTTCAAATCCTCTATCTCAACCCAACCTTCCAAAATACCTCCTCCCCCAGCTACCCTTTATCTGTCTATAAAGTTTTATTGATAAGGGTACTATATGGCGGTGCGAAAGGGTTGTACTGAAGAGGGGGGTAAGAAGGCGAGCATATACAGATTACACGGAATAGTTAATCACCGGAAAAATCGAAGAATAATGTTTATGCCAAGGTGAAGGTGGAAGGCAGTTACTTGTCATAGTATCATCATTTAACTTGTCATGTTCGGTTTTAGTTTTATGTTTGAGATCAGCCACACACCCAAAACCTGGATGACTATATTCACTCCATATCTGGAGCCATAGTATCGCTTTATTTTTTATCGACTTTAACCAAGGGTCCATTGACCAGATAAGTTTTTTTTTTTACGAATATGTTCCGAAGGTATGGCTGTTTCTTCTGCCTTTTTCATACATATCAGAAGATGGTTATAATAGCAGTCTATATCGCCTTTAACATTCGTAGGTACCTGGCGCTGAAGAAGATGGTATGAAACATCTATGGTAAAAAGAAAGGCTGTCAAAGTAGATATTTAGTGCGGTATATTTGCTTTGCTTTAGTTACTTTTTTCAAACCACTTCGATTTTTCTCGCGAAGATAGTTGCTCAAGCATAGTGATGAAGTTTCCATTCGTTTGAATGAAAAAACCACTTCGATTTTCTCACGAACATTGTTACTTAAGTAGAGTGATAAAGTTTCCATTTCTGTTTGAACGAGTATTCTCCCAATATTCTGTTACCACTGGTATAAGTTGACTCACGTCTTCACTTGGTGGTAGTTTAGTCAATTCTTTCAGTTAACGTTTCAGTTAACATCCAACAAATCATCCAACAATCCAAGCCTTCCTTATTGCGTATCTATTTCACTTATTGCGAAACTTCAATAATCACTGATCGTCACTGTATTTCAAACGTAATTAAATAGCATATTCTAGATAAAAACTTCTATTATTCAGCAATATATATTTTCGTTTTCCTTTTTGAATTGCTACTCTAATAATGACTTATTTTTTTATTTTATACAGAAATCTTTTTTATAGAGTGGGCAATCACTGATTTCCACACACCCTTCAGGGGCTTTTTTTCAGAATTTGGGGGGGGGGTTAGGAGCCAATTTCCCTGATTCAAGCGAAAATGAGAGTGAAAACTGAAAAAAAAATAATCATTTAGCATCGCAGAGGTAAAAATACACTAAAGAAAACTGACCAGTTTCAGTGGGTACTTGAATTATGGAGGCTGTTCTTTGTTTTCACAAGATTTCTAAAGAAACTAAATTTTAGATGGGGAAGGGGGAGGGCACACTGGGAAACCAAAATTTGGGGAAACCAAATTTTGGGGAAAAACTAATGTCAGGGATAGGCAATTGCCCCTCTGTTTCATAACAAATTACACCCCTAAAATCCACCCATTAATTCTGTCCTTATGATAAGTGATCTGTCTTCTGTGTGTTTACCCATTCCTGAAATTAGCTTATCCAAAGGGTTGTAGATTGGTGGGATGTGAGTAAAGATCTCGCAGTGAGATATGACTAAAAGGCTGGATATGACGCAATTTGGCTAGTTGTGAGATGGGGGATATGGCGCAAAAGCGTTCGGCAGGAGGGTTTACAATGAAGCAGAGCAAATTGTATTTATCTGTGGTATGCGTCCAACAATAGTCCCAACATGTAATGCCACTTGAGACCCAAGCATCGGTTGAACACAGCGTTGCCAACGCTTTGAAGTATACTCTACCAGTTTTCTGACTAAAATTGTTCTGCAAATCAAATATTGGGTACTCACGTATTATACCAACCACTCCTTGTTCTTCATCTGTGGCAACATGTATTTCTCTTGCGCACTCAGAGGTAAACTACTATGCAGGCATTATTACCAAAATATATTTATAAAACATTTTGTTAAGACTAATTAATCTTTAACAACCAGTTTAACTAAATCATTTTTTGACAGAACACCATGTATGTCTCCGTAAAGACACAAAAAAGCTGACGCTAACCGATCATTTTCACTCACCTTGTCATTCAATAAATCTAAGCGCACAGCTGTGACGGCTTAGTAAATAACAATACATATACTCACAATTTTACCCAAAATTCACAATTTCAATCAGTGGCGAATCCAGGAAGGGGGGTAAGGGAGTTGGCTGTTAGGCATAGGCTCAGATGCGGGAGGGGGGGGGGGTAAACTGAGTTTTCTTTTTAATATTTTGTGTACTTATATTGTGGTAGTGATGATAGAGGGTTGGGCATAAATACTGGTGTTGATCTCAGCTACCAAATACCTTAGCACGCTTCTGAATTCAACGTCTTCTCTGGAGGCTCCATTAAGTTCTTCTTCATCACCCACACTTTCAGAAGGTCAATTTACATCTGAACTACCAGAACTACCGAAATGTCACCATCACACTCTATCCCAAGCCTCAATATTCCAACCAATTCCCCAGCCATCTTATCTGCAGAACCTGTCACCCTATCTTCTCCTCTTTCTTTACTATTACAGCCAAAGCATCTTCAACACCCAGTAGCGTCACAGCCATGTGTAATTTTGAGTCGTTTGGGTGTCTGAGCTGCCGGGGGCAGTTTGGCTGGCCATAAAAGGGGAGATTCTGAATTTCAGACAGATTTTGAAATTAAACTGATTGCCGAAAATATAAGGGGCAGCGATTATCAGTTTTTAAGTTTTCAGTTCCATTGTTAAGCTTAGCAGTTGAAAATATAAGGGGGAAGTGACAAAATAGGACTCGATGTTGCGTCTTAAAACGGTAAATATCGAAGAAAGACATTCTTAAAGTCCCTCAGATAATGGCTAATCGATACAAGATATCATAATATTTTTTTTTCTTTTTAGTTTGACTTCACATAGCTATTCACTGTCTTAACCATTGGATGCCAACTTATAAACTTATCATTTAAATATATATCACTATCATCTAAAAAATCAAAATTTGTATCTCTAGGCTCTGTTTTCAATTTTAACACTTGAATATGACTCAAACTTTTTTTCAAAACTACGGAACACTCTAATGCTATTTAATATGTAATTTTTTGCTTTTAATATTTTTCATGGGTCACTAATAGTCGGCTTGAGCCATAATCTAGCATAGTGCTTAGATACTAACGTACTTTTCTATTATTATTTATTGTTCTCAAATCCAAACCACAAATAAAATAAAGTTTAGTAGAAATTCGTAAATTGTCCAATAGGCAAAATTCGTCAATATTACAAGGTGTATACAAAAACTATAAAATATTTCAAATTCTTAAATTTTAATTTCAATACCATACTTTTGAATACCATTTCATAGTTTGCTCTCATATCATTCCTTATCATTACTTAAAAATCACGTGCATAAACTACTAAACGTCCCTGTTGACGTTTTTCTATATTTTTAACATATAGCTTGTAATTACTTATTTCTAGTAACGAAAAATTATAATTCTGTAACCAAATCTTTGAAGAGGTTCTGTCAGCTGACCCAACTCACTTAAAAACTGATAAAAATTTTCAAGTCCCTAGTAATTTATATGAAAAATAGAGAATTCATTTTGACATCTATTAGAACTCAAATCACACAAAATGTAATTTATGATAGTTGAACTTCCCTCAAGAAAGTGACCAGAAATATATACACTTATCAAGAAGTACAAATTTCCCAAGTTTAGGATCGAAAATTTACTACAAGATTATGGAGATCTAGGATAATTTTCTAGTCAGAAAATAAGACATTAATTGAATCACATGAAAATATAGAGTGAAGTTTTCCCTTGTGGAGAAGTCTGCCGGCTAGACTGAAAGCGTCTGTCTAAGTAGCGGCACTCCTATCTAAAGCTTCTGCCGACCATCCGGCACCTGACGCCTTCTGGCAGCCATGATGTGATCGGGCAGATCGTTTTACTCTGGCACCTGATTCTGACCCCAACCTCGCTAGATCGTGTGCAGACCACACTCGCGCTTTAGGCCAAAAAACCGTGTGTCTTCGATGCTGTCGACCTCGAGCAAGGAACGTGTGGTGTGCCAGTCGCCGATAGATACGTAGCCCTGGTCGCGCAGCGGGTGATAGGGCAACTCATGGGTCATGAGGTACTGATGAACGTCGCGATCGGTCCAGTCAATAATCGGGTGCACTTTCCATTGCGCGCCTGCGAGCTCAACCACCTCACGCTGTGCGCGGCTTGAAGCCTGGCTGCGCCTGAGTCCGGCAAACCAGGTGCCAACGTTCAAGTCCGAGAGTGCCCTTTGCATGGGCGCCACCTTGTTGTCCTGGTTGTAGGCATCGATGCCATCGACACCCTGCTCCCAGCGTTTGCCATACAGGGCTTCCTGCCAGGCCGGACTCATGCGCGGCCGGTACACCTTGAGGTTGAGCTTCAGACGTTCGCTTAGCTCATCGGCAAACTGATAGGTCTCGGGAAACAGATAGCCCGTATCCACCAGCACTACGGGAATGTCCGGCTGCTGGCGAGTCACCAGGTGGAGCATGACAGCGGCCTGCGCGCCAAAACTGGAACTCAGCATAAATTGGCCAGGCAGGTGTTCCAGTGCCCAGGCCACGCGCGCTTCGGCGCTGCGCGGCGTCAGTTTTTCGTTTGCGCAGGCGGCCGCGGCTTCGCGGGTTTTTTCTTCACACAGGGCAACAGCGTTCATCGGAGTGTCCTTTCGGCCTCAGGCGGCCGGGGCCAGGTGGATATCGCGGCCGTGATCGACCGCGCCGCCCCCACCGACGGCCATAGCGATACGGGCCGACAGCAGCTCGCCTTTTTCCGAGATGTTCGGGTTGATCGAGCCTTTGATCAGGTCATGCGACACAGCCGAGGAGATCGCCAGCAGCAGGCCCGCAGCGGTCGACAGTGCAGCCGCCAGGCCGCCAGCCGCCACCAGACCGATCACCCAGCTTGGCAGGTTGGCGATTTCCGGGTTGGCCAGAACCAGGATGTCGCGGTTGAACTTGGTCAGCTCATTGCCGGCCCAGCCGTTTGCGGCGGCAGTTGCCTGCAGCTCTTCGGACTGGTCGTTGTAGTACTGGATCGCACCGTCGCCGTTCTTGTCTTCCCAAGCCAGCAGGCCGGTTTTCTGCCAAGTGGCCATCCAGTCGTACTTCGGATCGTTTTCGATCTGCTGCACGGTCACGGCACCGCCTTCGATGCCGCCGTTCGGCCACATCATTTCGGTGATGTTCAGGCGCGCCATGGCGCCAACAGCCGGAGCGGTCAGATACAGCAGCGCGATGAACACCAGGGTCCAGCCGGCCGACCAGCGGGCGTCAGCCACGCGCGGCACGGTGAAGAAGCGCATGATCACATGCGGCAGACCGGCGGTACCGATCATCAGCGACAGCGTGAAGAGAACCATGTTCAGATTGTCTTTGTGCGCCTCGGTATAGCTGGGAAAACCAAGGTCGGTCACGATCTGGTCGAGCTTCTGCAGCAGATAAACCGAGCCTTCGCCACCGGTGGATGACACCTCGGAGAAGAGGCCAAGCGCCGGGATCGGCGTGCCGGTCAGTTGCAGCGAAATGAAGATTGCCGGAATCGTGTAGGCCGTGATCAGCACGCAGTATTGCGCCACCTGGGTGTAGGTCACACCCTTCATGCCGCCGAACACTGCGTAGGCGAAAACCACACAGGCACCGATCAGCAGGCCGGAAGTGTTCGAGATCTCGAGGAACCGGCCGAACCAGCGCAATTCCTGCCAGTTGAGGAATACCACGAAGGCAGGGAGCACCGGGTCGCCATAGACGCCGCGCGAACCGATCTGGCGCATCAGGTACATGCCCATGGCGTAACCGCCCAGTGCAAAAAATGCGCCGTGACCAAGGGACAGGATCCCGCAATAACCCCAGACCAGATCGAGGGCCAATGCCAGCAGTGCATAGCAAAGGTACTTTCCGACCAGGCTGATCGTGTAGTTCGGCACGTGCAGCGGGTGATCGGCGGGCAGAGCGAGATTGGCCAGCGGGATGAGCAGGGCCACCGCCAAAAGGACGGCGGTGACCCATCGGGCTTTGCGGTCAAGTGCCCGGAAGACAAACGAAGTGATCATGCCTCCACCGCCCGGCCCTTGAGCGCGAACAGGCCGCGTGGTCGCTTCTGGATGAACAGGATCACGGCGACCAGGATCAGGATCTTGCCCAGCACCGCGCCGGCATAAGGCTGCCGGAACTTGTTGGCGATGCCCAGCGACATGGCGCCGGCGAACGTGCCCCACAGGTTGCCCACGCCGCCGAACACCACGACCAGGAAGCTGTCGATGATGTAGGACTGGCCCAGGTTGGGGCTGACATTGTCGACCTGGCTGAGCGCGACGCCGGCCAGGCCCGCGATGCCGGAGCCGAGGCCGAAGGTGAGCGCGTCGACCCGGCCGGTGCGGAGGCCCATGGCCTGCGCCATCGGCCGGTTCGCCGTCACCGCACGCATGTTCAGCCCGAACGAGGACCGGCGCATCAGCACGATCAGGCCGACGAACACGATCAGGCAGAAGCCGAAGATGTAGAGCCGGTTGTAGGTGATGGTGAGGCCGGCGGTCTCGATCGCACCCTGCATGAACTGCGGCGTGCCGACCTCGCGATTGGTCGGGCCGAAGATGGAGCGCACCGCCTGTTGCAGGATCAGGCTCAGGCCCCACCGGCTTTTGTCCGGCTTTATGACCAGAAATTTGCCATACTTTATATTAAAAAACAGTTTTAGCCTCAAAAGCAAAAAAAAAAAAAATAAAATAAGAAAAGACAGACACATCTTACCGATACAATGGATATAAAATACCTAAGGAAAGATTACCAAAGTTAGATCCCTTTACCTTAATGACTTGAAATCCGGGACACTGTCCTTAAATGTCTCAAACTAGGCCACTTTTCATGCTCTCTTGCACAGATACAGTCAGATTAAGCTTGTTTTAGCAAAGATTCGCGAATGACCAACACACTCATTGTTCAAAGCATTACTTTAAGGATCGAATGATTACGATAACAAACCAAGGCATCATAGCAAAAAAAAAACATGTGAAACCGGCAAATTGAGTGTTTTACAAACGTTTGCTTTTGTTTAATCAAAAATTGCCACGGCCTGAACCACGGCCCAAGATCAACAAATATTTTAAAAGCCTATTTAAAAAAAACAGTGAAAAAAAACCCGAAAAAACTACCCAGTGAAAAAAAAAATGGCCACACTTAGCTGATCCGGGAATGCTAACTATTATTTCGATTGGTCTGAATAACGAAAGGTCATTTCAAGAACATATATATAGACATTAGCTGAAAACCCCTCGAAAACGGCATCGGATCGAAACGAAAGATCGCCATTAGAATTGCCATTGTCGAAAACTCCATACAGGAAGCTTGCAGGTCCCCACCTTGAACAACAAGAAAAATCAATTTAATACATAAGTATATAGTTCTAAAAACACAATTGGGTGGCTAGTCGGTACGATTCTTTGATTTGGAGCAACAAAATTTACAGATAAAGTAAAAGTTGTAGTATCAAGTTGCTGGGGGCTCTTGCAACAAATAAGAATTCGCTAGAGGCAACACTCCATCGGAATATAAGAAATAAAACACAATCTACCGGTACTCAACATCATAGCACTTGGCAACTTACATTCAATTGAATTTCTCAGCTGTGATTTAACTTCTATTTCAATTTTTATTTTACACATAATTTTAAAACCTTACCCAAAATATTTTTGCTAAATTTGGTGCAAATATTTACAAGAGGATATGTATAAATAACGCATCTATGTGCTTGAAATCTCTAGATTCCATCTCCATAGTCCATAGGGCGTATCATTTGGATGTAATCAGAATAACTACGCACAATTGTAGTAGTTTTGAAGGCGAGGTCAAGAGAAAATGCTGTACAAAATTTCACATCTTACTTAGGGGCACGGTGATGGCAGAAAATGATTTTCAACCCTCGGAATAAACCATATTAGGTCATACGATGCATAACTGCCTTGAAACATTACCATCAACCATTTATTTAGTTCAACTCAGTAGGGTAGACAGTGTACACTCAACAGGGTCCCCGTTGCTTCTTCTCAAAGCAAGCGGTGTAAGACTGACACACGATTAATGATATAAAGCTGGTGGAGCATTGATAGTTAAAAGTCTGCACAGTAAAACGCTGCATTTTATAGTACAAAACGCAGTAGGAGTTCTTCCTCAACTGCAGCCATAGCTAAGACTGAAAAGTCGAAAGGAACTTGAAGCAAAGCACAAAACCTTAAGAAAACAGATGTTATTGCCGTGGCATGTAAACATACAACATCCAGAAAATCAAATACTGGCAACGAAATTACAAGAACAAGACCTCCTTAGATGTAGCATAGGCAAGTTCAAGGGTCTTAATAATTTTTTATTCTCATGGCTTATGCTATGCCCTATGTCTTCCTTGTATGTTCCTTGTGAGAACTTATTTTTAATGTTTTTTTTTTTTAGTTTTTAATGTTATATTTTTTTAATGTGGATAAGAAGTGAAGAACTTTGAAAATATAAGAATAATATAGAAATGTGCTGGAACATAAAGAAATTGTGAAAGTCTCCCCGTATAAAATAACGACTCCCCCATTGAAAATACTTACCTCGAAAAAATATCTATGTACTGACAAATAACCAATAAAACACGTAATATTTTACGGAGAGATGCTCTAGACAACAAGTAAAATTGAGTCAGCAAATAGAAAGTATGACAAATAAAAAAAATGTATAGGAATGTTGGCAAATTTCCCAAGTGTAAAATTTCCCTTGAAAAGTTCACCCCCTGGAAAACTTCTCTCCCCACGGAAAATTATCCCGCAAGAAGATCTCCCCGGCAGAAAATTTCCCCCTCCCCAAAAAATTTGTATATAAATCCCGAGAAGAAATATTTTACGTAAACAATGGGCAAATTTATATGACAATAGGCTGTTGAATTGGTAAAAATGTTTTGTCCTGCAATTGGCCTGTTTTAAGAAAACGTGTGACGTTCAATGCTAGAAAAAAGCTTGAATCAAGGGATGTACCCTGAGAAACCATTAAATAAAAGTAGTTTTGAGTTCAACGAACTCATCCAATTAATAAATTCTGTGTGTTTTACTTGCAGGCTGAGTGCCAAAAATTTAATAAAAGTACTTTTAAGTACAACAATCTCAACTAGTTTGTAAATTCCGAGTCTTTTAGTTACCGAAAGGGTATCAAAATATTTAGTAAAAACACTTTGGAGCACAAAAACCCAGCTAAATGGTATATTCCGAATGTTTTAGTTGCTGATTGAGTAACAAAAAATTCATAAAAGGACTTATTAGTGCAACAAACTCACCCAGTTGATAAATTTTGTGTGTTTTACATGCAGGCTGAGTAACAAAGATTTAATGAAATCACTTTTGAGTACAACAAACTCAGCTAGCTGGTAAATTCCGAGTGTTTTAGCTGCTGACTGAGTAACAAAAATTTAATGAAAGCAATTTTGAGTACAGCAAACTCAGACAGTTGATAAACTCAGGTATATATGAAAATATACCTCATAAAACAGAAAATTCTGATGTTATCAAATAATAATACCAGGAAGGTAATAATCACGAGCCCAACATTCAAGACCCTCCTTGAAGGATTGGATTTTATCACTTTAAAATGGGTCATGTCTCAGTGTGCCAACACTGAAGTTTTATTGATTCAGTGGGACGCTTTCGTTTTGGGCTGGGAAATCAAACACAAAATCAGAAGAGGTATTGACATACATAGGCACTAATAACCCCCCTTCCCTTAGATTTTGAAATACCAAACATTTGCTGTTTGCTATTTATTACCAATATAATTAACCAGTCAATGATAAAATTTGCTCTGGAATTGGGGGGGGGGCATTGATAAAACGAACCTCTATATTACAATTTGGATAGGAAATACCTGGAAGTATATGAATAGGTCAGATTTCAGATGAACCCGACTCCATCCCCCCCCCTTGTGAACGTCTCTGAGCTAACCTCCCAGATAAAAGCCTGACTACTCTCTTAAACAATTAGAATTATGATAAATTAGAAAAATTAAGTTTTTCTTGAAAAGTTTTATTTACTATTTTAGTAAGACGATCTGCAGAAAAAGCTCAACCAAAACCCAACTCAAGACTCAAATTCACTTTGCCCCCCCCCTCTTCTTCTCAACAAAATTAGTCCCAAAGTTCCCACTCGATCCCTCAGTCATGAAACAAAACAGGGTAGACTTAGGGTAGACTCAACCAAAACCCAAATCAAGACTTGAAGTCACCTTGTCCCCCCTTTCTCCTCCACAAAACTATCCCAAAGTTTCAACTCGATCCCTCATCATGAAACAAAACAGGGTAGACTTAATGAAACTCTGGAAAACTCTGCTCAACCAAAACCCAACTCAAGACTCGAAGTCACCTTGCCCCCCTCTTCCTCCTCAACAAAATTAGTCCCGAAGTTCCCACTCGATCCCTAAAAGTGCATACACAACTGTAACTGATGCCTTACATTTTTAGTCGTAAAATGAGCAATTAGTATTCTATTATCAATACCTTCCCAGACTTAGCAATACTTATTCATAACGAGCCCTACTCCCTGCCTGTATTCCCTATTCTTCCTACCTGAATAAATAAATTCTATATCATCTAATTTCATATTTCCTAACCCCGAGAGATGACTTCTGAAACCCCTAGCAATTCTAGTTCAAAACCTCTGAATTGGCTAGTCAAAATATCAATAAGATAGTTCTCTTTCAACATTGTAACTTCCAAATTCCATATTATATGAACTATCGAAACTTTTATGGCCTGAGGAAAAGCAATAGATCCCACCAGTACAATGACTTCCTTCTCAAGTCTACACAACACACTTGAACCGCACAGTCTGAAGTCCTTCAAGAAGTGCATCAAGTTTTAATGGTTTTTACCTTTTTGGACATTTTGATATTTTTTTTTCTGATCCATCTTTTTTTTTTTTTTTTTTTTTTTTTGCTATGCGAAGTACTGAAATACGGACTCGACCAACCGTGGCTAGTGATAGTTGATTTTCCAACATTTTTCTGCACCTAGCTATTCCCTTCTGTCAACAAGAGTCGACGTCTTGCACAATCAATCTCAGGTCTATTCCTTCCGACTCATTATGCATCCATACCTAATAATAATATACTACAATAGGAAGGCAGCCCAGAATAGATAAAATGGCTAGGAAAAGGTTATTCAGGCAAAAAAACCTCACAAAAAAAAAACAGAATAACTGTCAATTAAAAAGATCCAGAGCAATACTTTGTTATTTACCAGGCTATAATTTCCTCGATGGGTATTTGCAGTCACGGTTATAAGTAGGCAAACTCATGAAGATCCACGACGCTACTATGGGGCAACACCCAAAGGATTTCTCTTCCGGGAGTAGGGACGGAGGAAGGAGAAAAAGCCACCAAAAAGAAACGCAAAAAAGAGAAATAATTGGCAATTTCAGTTTGCGATGGCGGACAGTAAGGTCTGGAGAATTACAAAACAGTAGAAAGACAGAGGATCTTTGGAGGAAGACGGGAGGCATTTATTGCAAATGGGAAAACCAGAGATGAGAAAAAGGTAGAACTGAGTGACTTACATGGGATTGTGGAAAAGTCGGGTAGCATTGACTTCCAAGTTGCATTTAGAATGCTTTGGATGGGAAGGAATTTGGGATTTGTCATATCAACCCTAATGGGTTTTTTACCTCGTTTGAGGGGGTGGAGTCCTCTAAAGAGGAGCCCCTTTGGGAATTCATGAAGGGTAGTCAGTTCCTCAACGCATATCTATGGGTCAGTTGTTATCCCTTTACTGAGGCTTTGCCTTTCCAAACTAGGGTTCCTGGAAGATAATATTTCCTACTATCAGTCACTGCCAATTCCTTCCAAACCCTTACATTGTAACCTCATTTCGCTATTCTTACCCTGTATGGGTATAAAAAATTATTCCCTCTAAAGATTTTTCTTGAGTCTTAAATCTAATTCTAACATTCATTTAACATCGACGCTCCTTCTTCATACAATTATCCCAGGAAATGGCACCCAGAAAAAGCTTTCTTCTGTTTCGCTCCAGGCTTTAGCCCATTTACTTGAACTCCAATCGCTACTGTTAACCTTTGCATCTTTAGCCACGAGCAAATTTTAGTTATGCTATTGAGCCAGTCGAGTTTTTATCGGGATGTGGCTTTGCTAATCCACGGAAGCTAAGAGGGAAGCCATTCCCTTTTGTTGCGTGGCATTGTTCCATGACCAAGAAACCTATTTTTCGCTTCTCTCAAATTTAAATTTATTAGAGTAAAGCCATTCCTGATTCAATAGATAATTAACTTGTGGCCCATAACCCAGATATTTTTGTCAACTTTTTTATAGTTGGGGAGCTGAAGTTCAAAAAGTCATAAAATAACAATTAATTTTTTTTTTTGGTGCACGAGTTCTGACTTCTGGAAATGACAATTCTGAAGATGCTGATTTCATTTATTTGAGGGATTGCTATAGCTGGAGTGCGCTGCCTAGTTTAATACAATGTAAAAATGAGAAATTGGGATTTTCTGGTAATTAGATGGCAGTGTATCTGCGGAATTCAGCTACGATACTTCTAGGATAATAAATAGTTAAAGCTGAAAAAATCATCGAAGAGCCTTGCACCCACTACAAACACATTTAATTATAACATCCCTAGAGTTATATATCAGTTGGGAATCATTTTGACACGCCAGGAAGTATTGACCAACAGTTTAGATCCCCCTAAATTTCGGATGGGTATCCAGTGAAACCTATGATCCAGGGGTTATTCCTCTGACCAATTCATTGTCACAGAGACTGATTTCTATAAGCCGAATTGCAATTCAGTGCAAATGCAGAAATATTTGCCTCGGAAGTGCTCTTCTGCAGGAATCCCCAAATATGACTTGCTTTGTGCATGTGCTGTGCATTTGTCTAGCGAACTTCTAAAATTAACTATGAGTTTGATCATACAACAGCCTAAAAATATTGCTAAACCTATTTCAAATATGTATATTTGATCAATCGCATGTTAATATAATGTGAAAGTAAAAGCTTGTAAAGATAACCTGAAGCATGTTGAAGCTATTCTGCTTGGTCAGCAGCATAGGCAACGAAATTTTTTTTTTTTCAACAGATTTTTTCCAACTAAGAGCAAGGAGAAACACTTAAAATTAAAACAGAAATTATTCCATGCCTATGTTAGTAGCTGTAAATCCGATATTAAACGAGCTGTAGGGATACTTGAACTCAATGATAGATATGAGCGAAGGAGAAGACCTATTGAGGTTTTTCAACTGCACAACCTAGTCAACTATCTGGAAGGAATGCAGTGGATTCTGAACATCCGTGGTACCATAAAGAAAGTAAAAAAGGAAAATATTAAATGAAAGTAGAAAAACCGTAAATACACCTGAAAGGTGGAAATATCAGGCAGGGATTTATTTATGTGGGGATCTGGAACCTTTGTCTCCTGGGAGACGAAGTACAAAATGAAAAAGCAAGAAAAGTAAATGGATGGCAAAATGACAAGAAGAATTGAAGACAAGGATGTGAATGCACAAAGAAGTCATTTCATCCAAGGATGTGCGTAGGTGTTCTAGTCCTCCCCTGGTATAATTTGAGTCTTAAAGTTGAAAAAAATAAAATAATAAATACCTCAATGAAGAGAAAAATTATAGATCATAGATACACGTGGAAAAGTGACGTTATACAGAGATGTAGCAAGGTAAAGGTCCGTATCCCCCCGCCACTTGAAGGAATTGAAAATGGATAGAAGGGGACAGCAAAATTAAAAAAAGAACAAGAAGAAGAAAAGAAAAAAAGTAACAGAAACGCACAAAGAACCCAAAGAAGAAATATTAGTCAAAAGAAGAATACAAATCGTTATAAGAATAAGGACATTATATACAAATAAGAATGCAGTAAAATGTAAGAACTATGATCAAGGATTTACCTCACTCCAAACAGGACAACTGCCAAACATGACCTGTATACCATCATGAAAATTGTCACCTCTGATCATCGCAGTTGTGTTCACACCGGTCCATGCTTCACAAGGGAAGATTTCATGAATGACTGGTGCTGATAAGTGAGGATGATATAATGCGTCGGTAGCATCATGAAGTCTCTTTGTAAATTTTCGTCCATGTTTTGAATTATTGTGGACAAACATATTTTCTGAAATTCCGTAACTGATTCCATCAACAGAAATTTGTGGGAGAATGATGACCTTAAATGAGAAAGTTTGGAACTAATGATACGCTCCCCTCCGGTTTTGGGAGTGCCCATGCCTCAGAGCCACAGCAGTCATCACTGTAGCTTTCAATATTCTCATCTTGGTTTGCAGAATTATCTTCCTATTCTTCCAAATTCTTTTCAATTGTGGAAAAACACCCAAGGCTGCTAAAATCTTTACTGCCAACGCCATCTTTACAAATAATACTACCTAGATAAGTGTAACTATCCACTTGATCGATCTTCTCGTTACCAGATATCCCCTTATTACCTTCGCTTATTCTCACTCTAAGGGATTTAATATTAATTGCAGTCTTAGCTTTAATTAAGAAGTTTTCTTTACTTTAATTTTCAAGGCTATTTTTGTGCCCTGAGTTCTCAAAACCTCCAAAAAATCACACACATTTTGCTAACCTTTTTATCTAGGACGCTCAAATCATTAGCGTAATCCAGGATAGTTTTACTCTCCCATAAGAATAAAATGCTCTCTCCTGGCCTTTGCTGTATTCTTTATGACACATCCGTCAAAATGATCCTTATAAATGGGGATAATAAAACAACCATGCTTAACTCCCGACTCAATATGAAATCAGCTACTAATCTTATTCCCTTCCTTAATTGCAGCACGCACTAAATAATTTCAATGTATTTATCCGATATTTCATAAGAAAAATAAGACCTCTGTTAAAAGTGTTGATCGGCTTAATCAAATATTGATGTTAATTTATAAAACTTAGGACTAAAGGGATCCAATTTCTCATACACTTTTCAATTATTGTTCTAGTATGGAAATTTTGTCAACACCTCTTCCTTCCTAGAACCAAATTGTTTTTCTTTTAAAACTTTTTCACTGCATCTCATATATCTCATAGTCATACTAAGTACTTTGCATACTATAGAAACCAGGCTGATCCTTCTATAGTTACCTCACCCATTCTTGCCACCTTTCTTATAGAGGAGTCTTATCAAAGCTTTTTAGGTGGCCCTGCGATGAACATTGGTCTTGGTGGTGGTGCGGCCTCATCAATGGCTTCTGGACAGTCTACAGAAGATCTTGATTTCGCGTCAGTTCAAAGGGATAACCCGGAAATGGAGAGACGTTGCCAAGAAGTCATCGATCGTTGCTGGCAACTAGGTGATGAAAACCCAATTCTATTCATCCATGACGTTGGCGCTGGTGGTTTGTCAAACGCGTTTCCCGAGTTAGTCAACGACGCTGGTCGCGGTGGTAAGTTTGAATTGAGAAATGTGCCTAATGACGAGCCGGGTATGTCACCGTTAGAAATTTGGTGCAATGAATCTCAAGAGCGTTATGTTCTGGCCGTAAGTGCGGACAATTTAGCGCAGTTCGAAGATATCTGTGCTCGCGAAAGAGCTGAGTATGCTGTAATCGGTGAAGCTACTGAAGAGCAAAACCTTGTTGTATCTGACGAACACTTTGACAACAAGCCAATTGATTTACCATTAGATGTATTGCTCGGTAAACCACCTAAGATGCACCGAGATGTTGTCTCCACAAACTCAAACGGTGACTATTTCGTTGCTGAGCAAGTAGATGTTGATGATGCTGCAGAGAGAATACTGAGGTTACCTACCGTTGCTGAAAAAACCTTTTTGATCACAATTGGTGACAGGACTGTGACCGGTATGGTTGCTCGCGACCAAATGGTGGGCCCTTGGCAAATCCCAGTTGCTGATGTGGCAGTTACTGCGGCAAGTTTTGATAGTTACGCTGGGGAAGCTATGTCAATGGGTGAGCGCACACCAATAGCGCTTTTGAATCACGCGGCTTCGGCCAGAATGGCGGTAGGTGAAGCAATTACCAATATTGCGGCTGCAGATATTGAGTCGTTAAAACACATTAAGTTATCTGCAAACTGGATGTCTGCTGCTAACCACCCTGGTGAAGATGCTGGTTTATACGAACGGAAGTAAGTTTGCTTTTTTTTATTTTTTTTTTTGCTTTTTTTTGTTTTTGTTTTTTTTTACTAAAATGTTGTTATTCAAGGGTTGTTGCCAAGGGACTCACTGGCCTGGGAACTTGCCTATTTTAGAGTTAATTGAACCTAAAAATATGTCAAAATCAGTAAATCGTAGGAAATATTAATAAACTACCGGGAAAACAATAGTAAAAACAAAGAAAGGTGGTTTCCAATATTATACAATTCCTTTAATTGATTCGACCTTGTGTTTTGTATCTTGCTGTATAGAGTTTGCTTTTAGACGCTTCTACCAATCTTCCTTAAATATTTGAGTAAGTTTCCACACTGTTATTTTCAATCAGAAGGTGATTTTCACATTCCGTGAAAAACTGACTTGAAGTTTAAGTAGTTTGCTTGGCCATAATGAAGTGCCCAAAAAGAAAGAGAGTATTTTGTTTTTCTCTCAGATTATGGACACACCATGGTTGCAGAAGTTGCTGCAACTTAGTAAAGAGTAAACCCTATCCCAAAGCTAAAATTTAAAAATGGGGTCATTACCACACTGTGATCTGATCTCACTTCTTTTCGTGAAGGTGAGCATCAAAACTATTATACTACGGTAACAATTAATCATAGATTAATAACAGTTCTGGTTGCTAAGTAAACATAATTCGTAAACGGCTTTGTGTCACCCCCCCCCCTCTGTGCTCAATCGAATTGAAAAATGAACTAAGAAATTTGAGTTTGCCGTCATTTTGATGGATGAAGTTTACGAGGTGTGATTCTTTTGGGATTATTTTTTCATGGTCATGTCATGGTTTTATGATTGTCATGACTTAACTTCTTGCTTTGTCAGCTCTGTGATTTCTAATAAAAAGAACAAAGCCTGGATGCTAACAGTTTATCAGCATCTAATTAAAAATTCGCTCAACATTCCAGTTAATGGCAAAGCAGGTTTTGGATCTAAGTAACTTAGACACCATTTTTTTCATTTATTTCTCCTATCAATTCGGACTAAATATGTAGATTTTGCTTCAAAATTAGAAAACCCTTTAAATTCTGGGTAAATCAACAGTGCAGCAAAAATAAAGAAAATGAAGGCGGAGTAAATAGAGAAGATAGCAATGTCAGGATGGAAAACATGGTATAAACTAATTCCTTAAAGCAAAGGAGGACCGGAATAATAGGAATTATTTCATATTTCTGTTGTTGGATACAGGAGAAAGAAATGAGGGCAATATCAGCAAGTCTTCTGAACGCCCTAGTTACTCAATGGAAATGATATGAGCTTCTCGTGATTGATGTTTGCTTAGTCTGATAATTTTCTACAGACCACGTTGCAGTTGTTTTTGACTCGGAAGTAGGTAGTATGCTAAAGATGGGTACTGAACTTACACCCTTATTTGGGCACTAAAGCTTGCCTATACTCCGGACTATACACTCTTATTTGTGCTCTAAAGATTGGACACTTCGATTTGGGCCATTGACCAACTTACAGACAGGTATCCAACGCTTACATAATTTGCATAACAAATGAAAAACCAGCCCAATGAAAGTTGAAAAAACCTGTTAAGGAATACATGTCTGGACATGATTAAAGTAAACTGTTTTATTTGATTTCAAATTGGACTAATAGAATTTATGATATAGTATTGATTTTTACTCGACAACATCTATAACATAGTCATAGTGTAACCGCTTGTATAATCATATTCATGGTAATCGTATCAACACTTCTTTTTGAGGGAACTTATGGTCATCCATTCTATGTACTTATTTTCATGTCTTAAAATGGCATAAAATGTACTTAAAACACAAAAAAAATCACATGTAATTTTAAGACACGAAAAAAAAAGTTGAAAAAATTAAAAAAAAAATTAAACTTAAAAAAAGTATAAAAAGGGGTTTAAATTCTTGGGTCAACCTCTCTGAGACCCTTGGCAGGCGTGACTTGCTAAAAGATAACAACCCGTGCATTGGTCCAATAAGAGAGGCACCCACATACTCCCGCCGTTTACCCAAGGCAATTTAATCAAACACTTGGAAAACTAGAGGTTTTATCACTATATTAGCTCTATGACTATCTACTTTGGTTCTACTGCCCTAGCAATGATGCATGGACGGATAATAGATAAGCCATATCCATTAACAAATGAACTAACCTCCTTTTTATATAATCCTAACAAGGGGGAATTAATGCCAGGTTTGCTTCTCACTCAATTGGACTATTTGTCTTGGCGTTTTCGACAATTAGCCATGGCTTGATACGCACAACTATCAGTTTTAATTCAAAATCCATCTAATTCACAACTATTCCATTTAACACAAGATATACATTGTTGTGTCCTCATGTTTTTGTCATCAATGCTAAAAAACCAAAGGGATCAAATTAAAAATGTTTACCCTTCTTCACTCATTCTACGTGTTTTCATACCTGAAAACCGCTATTTTCTAAGATTTTCGTTTTGTTTTTTTCGCAATTTTAAAATTACAGAGCAGTGTGGCCATGTTTCCACGCAAAGCCATGACAAGTAATAAGCAAAACAGATTCCCCAGTTTGGTAGGGAATCAGTCCTACCAATTGCATAGCTTCACCTCTCCTTCCCTAAAGAGGAGTGAAGACCAAAGTAATCTCTTTAGGCTCCATTTCTAGAGCTGTTGAGCATAAAATGATCGCGAGGGGATGAACCCTAAGGCATACTTAATACCTTGTGATGATTAAGGACACAAGGTGATTGGCAGCTCTTGGGTGTTAGGATGTGTTATGAGGTCCTCATCTACTGGGTGCGGTCGTCGTTGGTCATAAGGACGATATTAATTTAATTGGCACCAGAGGATGTTTCGCAGCGCAAGGAATGGGGATTTTTGGCTTGATTGTAATCGCAAGTTTAAAATCGGAAATGCTAGGACTAGAGCACCCATTGACCAGTCTAGGATTTATGCCTAGAGTTGCTTCATCAAACATGAACGGTTTCTATGGTGGGCCAATTCTATTTAATCATTTAGCATTGTATTGGGGTGTTTTTGGCCTACTATTGACCACATTGTCATTTAAGATTTGGAATAGAGGGGTTGTAGCTGATTTTTCCGAAAAGCTAAAACAGCTTGTTTTGAATTGGACCAGAGGTCAAGGTGTGATCACTTCATTATTAATCATATTGTTTTTAGGTGTTGGTAGTTTGATTTTCTATAATATGAACGTTCTTTCAGATTATGAAACAATAGATGACCAATTAGGTTTTAGAGAAAATTATGAGAAAAGGTTTAAAACTTATGAGGAGCTTGAAAGGCCAATTCCTACCGCTCGAAAAACAGAAGTTGCAATTTATCCATCGAAGAAAAGTTATTCGGTAAAGGCCAATTATGTTTTAAAAAATGTTAGTGAGCAACCAATGTCTAAGGTTTTCATTACCGAAAGAATTCCACTAGAAAGGGTTTCAATAGAAAAAGGAGAGATGGTTGAGCATGATATTGAAATGGGTACTTATCTTTTTCAATTTAAAAAAGCATTACAACCAAACGATTCTGTTCGATTTAATTACGAATTAAAGAATGTACAAAATGGATATAATGAAGATAATTCAATTGTAAAAAATGGAACTTATATAAATCATAGAAATTTTGAACCAATTTTGGGGTACAGTTCAGCAATGGAAATAAGAAACAGGGCTGAACGAGAAAAAAGAAATTTACCTAAAAGAATTGAAGAGGTTAATTCGGCAGCTCATATAGTTTTAGAGGATGTGAAAAATGAAAAAATAAGATTTGAAACTATTATTTCTACAGCCAGTGATCAAACGGCATTGGAAATAAAAAAATTAAATATACAATAGATATTCACGACCTAGCTGGATGTCGAAGAGGCAAAATTGAAAATCATTCGTCGACCCTATCTCCTCGACCCCTTAAAAAAAAAAAAAAAATCAAAATCGCTCTAGAGAAAATTCGCAAAGCAAAGATTAAAATTCCTAAGTAGAGAAACAGTTCCTTTCAGTTCACTGCGAAATTTATGTAGCTCATCAACTGCGAATACAGCCTGGGGTAAAGCCTCACATGCCTGAGGGTCACCATGTTTTTTTTTAGAAAAAAAAGGATCGCTTTGTAATAAACTGAGGTCACCGAACTAGTGGCGATGCTCTAGCAACGTAATGACTGGAATTAACGACAAGTCCAAACATTTCACTAAAACACCTAGGTAATAACGCGCTAGGTAATAATATTTCTTACAAACTTGCTACTAACATCTGTTACCCCTTGGCCTGCAACCGCAGCTATCCAGCGCCGTCTCGATACTCCTCTATCTAAGTGGTTCCGAAGAATCTAGGGAATCCGACGGACTGACTTCGCCAGCAATAACCGTCTGCTAAGTATGACTTCCCAGTCACTCTTTTCGCACCAGGCTGTCCAACGAACACTTCACTGGTTTGGACAAGTTCCGCGGCTGCCTGCAAACACTCCAGCTCGTATTCTTTATCTCTTTAGCGGCTGGAAACGGCCAAGGTCTGGTGGAATAACAATCTCGAGAAATTTCTGGACCAGACTGAAATTCCACTTTCAGATGTAGAGGCCATTGCTGCTGACTACCCAACGTGGAGAAGGCTGACAACACTCTCAACGCGACCTGGTATGAGGATTAAGTAAGTAAGATTCAATTTTATCGGGAAAACTATAAAGCATTCAAAATGGAGCGTTCGAGATCTTAAACCGCACTTTTCACAGAGCAACCTAAGTGACCATTTTGAGACCTTAAAACACAATTAGCGGACAATTTTGCAGATCCCATTACCTTCCGACATTTACTAACGCATACTTCCGGTTTGGATACCGAAGGGCCCGGCAGGCGCACCCTTGATCCGGCTAGCATGGAACCGATGCCGCAATATTATGCCAAACATTATCCAGCCAGGGTCGCTCCGCCCGGTAAAATCTTAATGTATTCCAATCCCGCGGGATCTTTAGGCGGTAGCATTCTGGAAGAGATCGCCTCAACGCCCTTTAATGAATTAATGCGAGAACAGCTTTTCGATCCTTTGGAGATGACTCATAGCAGTTTTGAACAAACGGGAATACCCGACGACCGTTTAGCCCAAGGGTATTTTTACCGCAATGGGGAATATAGTCCGGCGCCTTTTGAATACACTCGAACCATAGCCGGCTCCATGCTTATGACGACCGCAGCGGATATGGGTAATTTTTTACGCATGCATTTAAATAAGGGCCGGTTTAAGGGCCGGCGAATACTCAAAGCGTCGAGCGCCCGGCTTATGCATGAGCGGCAGTTTGGTTCCGCTCCTCAGTTAGAAGGCGTCGCCTTAGGCTTTTATGAAATGACGGCTAACGGTCGGCGTATCATCACGCATTCCGGCGGCTTTGACGGCTTTATGGCGCAACTTTATTTCCTTTTCGATCAGAATATCGCTTTTTTTATGGCTTTCAACCACCGAAATGGCGGCGCCGAAGTAAACAGAGCCGTCCGCCGTCTGATTTTTGATTATTTTATCCCGGCAGATTCTACCAGGAAACAAGAAGCGGAACCTCTCTTTCCTACTTCGTTAAACCGATTTACCGGCGCCTATATGCCGACTGGCTTCGCTCAAAAAAACATTAACAAACTCGACGCCATCTCAAAAAAGAGTCAATGGAAAATCGAATTGGGAAAAGGAGATACGCTCATTGCTTACGGATGGCCTTATGTTCCCATTGCCTGGCATCTAGATATTTGGCCGAGACATAGTTCCAGTATCAGTCTAAGATCTCCGTATATGTTTCTTTCTTCGCCTAGGGAATGCTGTGAAGCAAAACGCCCTAGTCTAAGACGCAGGTGCAGTTCATACTAAATTTTTCCCTAATAGTATTAATTTCTTAAAGTCGCTTTATAGCTTCGCCAGGTCTGGTTTATTTGGCTTTTGGAGCAAAAAGCGACGCAGGATAGGAGCAAAGTTCATATTTAAATGAAGATTCTTCGTCCATATTCATTCTTTTGGATATAGTTAGAAGATGCTGAAACAACAATCAAGGATCTAAACGGTGGAGTTCTCCCCCATTTTTTCGCTCCGACGACATAAGCCCTGCCTGATCCTCCTTCAGAGATATCCCTGCCATTCCTTCAAGAATCTTCTTCCCGACTTCCAGTGCTTTGCAGCAGTCATGCAGGTAGAAAAGATCTGAAGCTATAGCGGATCACCCTCGAAGGAAAAGACTGCTCAACAAAGTCAGCAACTATTTGCGTGTCTTTGCACTCCTTTTACTGCCTTGAAATACCACAATCTTTTTGTTGTTTTCTTGAGTCCCCAAACTACCCTAGGTAGAACCTGGTTTCACGTGCATTAGAAGCTGATCGCTTTAGAGTATGAATAATGCCAATCTCTTCAGATACTTTTGACAGCTTAACAAGACATTCTTGGGATACCGTAAGTATAATTATAAAGTTGCAGTTATTTTCCGTACATCTCAATCATTCTAGAAATAAGCAGTATTTATTGATAATAAAATGAATGTGAATATGGTAATATAACCGAAAAGGACTATACCGTCTTTATTCTAGTTTTTGTGCCCCTGCTGTTTTTTATCTTTCTGATTTTGCTTTCCTCCTTCGCAAGAAGGATACAAAGAAAATACGCTCAGGATATTTTAAGTATTGCAAGTATTTGCTGCTTGTTTACCAAACTTTAGCGTAAAGACCAATGTATTGAGTAGGTCCCAAAAGCTATGCTCTATATATGGTTGGGGGATCTATGATGTCTTCAGCCTCCCGACCCTAGCCATATATCTTGGCACCTGTCGGACTTCTCCTTCCCTTACCATGTCCTCCAGCCAGGGGCATAGCTCCAGCACTTGTATTTGGGGGGGGGGCAAAAGGGTCAAAGTTAAGATTTTCTTCAATTTCTGTTATTGTGTTACTATAAGAAGACGTAGATACGAATCAAATCCGATCCTTTTTTAATACCTTTTTCTTCTTTTTGTTCTACTTTCCATTACTTTTTTAAAGTCGATTCTGGGCCAAAGAGAGAAGTATGGGGCTCTGTCCTTTGATTTTATTAGCCTGTTATATCAAAATAAAATTGGTACAATTTTTTTTTTAATAACCTTATAAAGACACATCAAAGTTGAGAACTGGGCAAAGCTATTTTGGTGGAACTGGTTGAGGAAATGAAAGTTTGGCCATCTTGCATCGCTGAGCCTACGGACGCGCTTATTCTGAATCAATAATCAGCACAATTCGTTGTATCCCAGCTGTCTCGATCCTCGGGCTACATGTGCATGCGTTCTTCCGTCTGATGGGGTGGAGGGTGTACCAACCAGTTAAAAAGTAAAGATAGCAAGTTCCTTTATCAAACACTAAAAAGAAATGTTACTATTTATCAGAGACGTTAATCGGTAAATAAAAGGCATTACAGAATACATAAATAAACCATGCACATGCAGCAAACAAACACACATTAAGTAGTGGACTCAGCTTTTATTAAGGCCGTCGGCAATGAGTTGCTGCAGATGACAGTAGGATACTGTAAACAAGCCTTCGGGTGGAACATCTGAGCCTTGTGTTACCGATAGAACGTTACTTCTAAAAATATCTTTATAATCATCTTCATTATCACCCGTTACAAGAACCTCTACGACTGGACTTCGCGTATCGACATGAAGGTGTACCAAAACAAACCAGTGGTTATGTTGTCGACATCACCGGGCAGCGGCGGGGCGGCGAACGTGCTGGCCACGGCCACAAAGTCAGCGCCTTTTTTTGGCGCGGACCTGAAAGCATCAATGTCGGTCCCCAGCTTTTTCGACAACTTCGACGCTGAAAGCGGGCGTCTCAGCGATGATGGCTTGGTGAAAAAACTGCAGTCCACTTTGTCGCAGCTGGTCGCTGTTGCCGCTTAACCTTTTGGAAAGACGTCTGCTCTAATTCGATGTCGCTAACTCTTTTGTTCTAAAGCACTGCTGCCGGGAGGTCGTCCTGGTTGCGTTCTGTGGAAACTGCGGTACGGCTCTCTACTCGACGAAAAGCGAAACTGACGGCCCATTCAATCTGCGCATCGGCGCAATCAAACAGCGCGGTGAACTGATTCCGAAGATGCAAGGGTTCTGCGGATCTGGAATGCCTTGGGCGACGAACATTGATGGCATTCAAAAGGTACCTGAAGCAGATACTCCCGGAGTGCGGTGGCGCAAGAAATGAAGACGGCAGCCTTACTCATGTCGGTTGATATTCATTCGCAATCTGGATGATCTTGGGGTCTCAAAAGTGCCAAGCCGCCGTATTGGAAACCCGCACTGCGGCTGGCACAATCCGGCGAATGAAAGAGATCCAATATAGAAAAGCAACTGGCTCTGACGCAGCTGCAATTGCTGATCTGCACGCTGTGTCGTGGCGAGTGAACTACCGAAATGAGTATAACGATCGGTACCTGGATGAAGAGGTTTTCGAGGATCGTAAACGGGTTTGGGAAAAACGATTCATAACACCAGAGGCCAATCAGTATGTCATTGTGGCGGAGCACGGGGATCAACTGGTTGGGTTTGCTTGTGTCTACGGTGGGAAAGATTCGTATTGGATGACAGATACTGATATAGTTTCGATCATATATCAACTTGGCGACACTATTGGGATTCTTGGCGAATTTAAATTGATTTTTATATAATAGACATGTGACGATTTTTGTTTACCATATAAACTTGTTAAGGCTTTCTTTTTTTTTTATCTAAGGAAGCCACTGCGGCTGATGAAGAGTATGCGGACGAAGATGGCGTTGATCAAGAAATTGAACAGGAGTAAACTATTAATGTATTCACTTTTCTTTTATAAATAATTGATTTTTACATTCTTCTTTTTTTCTAGCTAACTTGTTAAGAAAAAGGAGCAGTTTGACTAATGCGAAATTTCATTTTGTTTTAAAGTTCCAGTATTTTCAGACGGCTTTTAATAAAACGTTTACTCCTTTACAGTGATTCTTGATTCTACTTCCCCCTCTAGTTTTGCTCCTATGTCAAGTTCAGACAAATTTAGTTGCTGTTAGGTTTCTCCATCGACACAAAGTGTATGAGCCTTAGTTCACGCGTGCTGCACTTTGCCGAAAAGTGCAGTTCGAGCATCGCTTTTATTTTGAGGGGAAATACTTCGGAATTCGCAGGTATGGTAACCCGCATGGACAAGGACTAAAGCTTTACTAGAGAGTGATAGGGAAAAAAAATGCGCATACACCTAAATCAAGAAAGAGGTCAAACAGAATATGATTAACTGCGAAAGAATACGAACAAAAACATACGTAAAACATTTTTTGTATAAATAGTAAAACATTAATTAAAAAAACTAACGGTAATAGTATTGTATGGGGGACAGTGAGGAGTTAGAAGACAATTCTTCCTATATAATATGCAGAATAATTGTACCTAACACATTAGGCATACAGAACCGCTACACTTTACCCCCCCCCCTCCAATGTGCAAATATAGCTCCAATATGTTTCTAAAGAATTATATTTTTATCGTACTTAGGTATATTTCGGAGGCCCTTAATCCCCCCCTATTTTGGCTTAGCATTTTGACAAAAAAATGGTAGTAAACGTCACTTTGCTGTGGTACGATCTCTTTCGCTACTGAAAAGAGCACTAGACCGTATAATTTCCGTTTGAATAAGCCTTACCTCGATGTTCTCGGACCATTGGTTTGATTTGATTACTTCTGGAAACAGCAAAAGAAACGAAATAAAGACTACAAATAAACACGCATCCGTGATCAGAGAAAAAAGTTTTCTCTGATAAAGGCTTGAAACCTCCGTAAATAGCTCTTTAATTGCTGAATTTGATGATGTAATTATCATCAGCCCTACCCACTTTTTTGGGTTTGTTCCCCCTTCTTTGAATTTTTTTTTAGACTTGTAAGGTCTGGTGTGTGAGTTTATAGCTCATGACTTTTTGAAATTTAGAATAGGCCAAATGTTTTAGAACCTCCTTTTTCAGAGTTTTGGTTAATTTTAACACTAGTCACTCCTTACATACAATTCGTCACAATGGCCTGTTTGACTTGGTATAGCATTTCAATTCTTGTTCCATTTACAATTCATTTATTCGTCTATAGCCATTTTACTCATTTATTGTCACTATCTTTTATATTCATGCCATTATGCATCGTTAATTTCTGTCCTATTTCGGTTTCATTTATTCATTGATGGTAATTTCTTTTAGTTTTGTCTAATTTTTCTATATAAGTCTTTTCCTTTGATTTGAAAATCTTTTACTGAAAAATATTTGTTTCTTATTTATTCCAAAATAGCAGTTAAAACATGGCAACATTGCAACTTCAAGGGCGTCACTGGAAGGATAAAAAGCAGAAATTTGTCTATCTTGGATTTAAGCTTAGAAACTGTTTCTGTCTTGATAATGAAGACACTGTACACGTCTAATTGCTATGAGAATCATAGTATTGTCATTTCCGATCCTCTAAATGGGTTTCCTCAAGTAAGGAAATTTATTTTAAACTTAATTTACCAAGCACGTTTTGATGCCGATGGGTGCAACTACAAGCAAATTGCCTTCCATTACAGAGGGGCCAAAAGGTATTCGATAGGAAAAATGTGACGCCTGAAAGGCGGTATTTTTGTCCTCTTTGTAAGGAGGATAAAAATTTAGACCGTTTCCCCGAGAATGCCTTTTTGATTTTAAGGGGATGTATTAATATTTAATTGTTTTGCTGCTTCTGTGCATTGTTCAAAGTACAAACCCAGCGACAATAACTCGAGTTGGTGTAAATACTTGGAAAGGAAAAAAAGTTTAAGCAATTAACTTATTTTGATCTAGATTAAGTAATTTTTCACTTTGTATTTTGTTTTGAGTGTTTGTAATTTGTTTTGTTAGTTATTTCCTCATTTTGTACACATTTTTAAAATACACTAATCCATCTATTCCGAGAGAAACAAAATTAGTAATGTTGTGTTGTAAATTATACAAAATTTTTCAGTCAGAAAAAATTCCAATATCAATCAGGCGTTGGAAAAAAAGAAGAAAATACAACACTCTGTTTTGCAGTTAGGATATTTTTTTTATCTAAGGATACTTAAAAATATATTTTTTAGATACCGACTGACAGTACCTACTATAACATGCATATATTTATGCAAAAGAACACAAACAATAGAAATACCAAATGAGTATAATTGGAAACAATAGTAAAATACAATACATTTAAGTATAACAAGAGATACTTTTCTGACCTAGCTTAACTGCCACAGATACACTATACCCTGGATACACGAATACTAATCCAGCTACGTATTAGCCGAACCAATTCCCAAAACTAATTAAGAAAAACTACCAATATGATCTAATTTAAACCGTTAAACCATAGGACAAAAGAGTAGCCAATAAAAATAGAAATGTTGTGCGTGTAGTACGTCGTTAATAGAATGTAAGACAAGCTTTTTAAGTTGGATTGTGAGAGGCACTATCCAACCTTAAAATCCGGACATGGACAAAAGTTTTGTAACAGAAGGGAAACTAAATAGCCTCAATAAATCTGTTGAAAACAAATCAAACCACCGCCCTCGACCGCTCCCTACTGTCACTATCCTTATACCAAAATAGCTGCTTCATTGCGTCCTGTTCGAAACAGGATAATTCAAGAATTTTGATCAGGAATATAGGAGGCAAAAAGTACCTTGGCGCTTCCAAGACCACCTCCCTTAACGAGCTTTTCAGCAGGAAAATCAGCATATTTTTACTTTTTTTTTTACAGTTCGGCTTGAAATTATAAGCCAGTACTTTAGATCGATGGGATATGAAAATGAAGATTCTCAGGACCATTTCCCCTTTTCCGACATCCAATCCGATTAAAAATTATGGGGCAGGCAGATTTTTGTCAGAGAAGAGAGCGTTAGAATTTCCAGGAGTGTCTTCCACTTCCAAGCTGTCTAACTTTCGCACTAGAGTGTCCGTATTCACTTAAAATTTGAAAGGTTGTGCATACGGGTATGGAAACGTTAACCAAGAAATTAGACCATTGAACAATACAGCCCAGGCACTAGCTGGATTCAAAGTTTCATTGTTTTCATATTTTTTCTCTTTCACAAAGAGTGATTTTTAAGCAAGAATTGTCAAGCTCGTTTTTCCTTAAGGACGAAGGTTAAGCTGAAAAGAGAGTAAAGTTTAGGTTCCTTTTCTCAGTTAGCTTGTCAATCAAAGCGGATAGCACCACTGGGAACACCCGAAGCGTCCAAATTGCTCAAATGATAACGCCTTTGAGCTGATTTTCAGGTTCATTCTAGGATACTTAAAAAAAAATTAGAGACTGCCCTTCGCGAACTTTAAAAAGAATATTCTGTTCCATTTTATCGAAAAACCAATATTCTCACTTTCTGATCGTGCACAAAAAGAAGTTGTGGTCTCAGAGTTACTGGGATTAAATTTAATAGGTGACTAAGAAGCTTATACCGAATGATGAGTTTCGGAAAAATGACGAATCGTTTAAAGTCATTGACAGCACTAATTGGTAAAGGCAAATCAAACTTGAAATCTTATTTTGCAGGGAGCTGTTGGGCTGGGATACCCTCGCACTGCTCGGTTTCCGAATGGCCCAAGGTCGATGCAAAGCCCTCATAAGCTCCGATTATTTTCAAATCCAACATAAATATATGTCCATTGTTTATAATTATTAAACAAACAGTTATTAATTCAATCATAAATGGCAATGTTTAATTTTGAGAGGCATTTAAAAAAAACATAGTTTTTGATTGTATCAATTCGTGACCGAAATATCCAAAATTTTCTTTCGCCGATCAGCTTGAAAGTTATAGGTAAGCTCGCATCTAGGATTTTTATTCGGAAAGGGAGGGAGTTGCAATAAAAAACAAATCAAAAATTTGTTTATATGCATCTTTGTTACATTTTACGGTCCAGGCAAAAATTCAAGAGGGTCAAACCCCTTAACCCCCCGCTTCCTCCCTGGATACTGCCTTGCTTACAGGGCGTGCAGAAAGAGATAAAGAAAGTCCAATGATTGCACGACATGTCCGAAAAATATTCAGCAGAATTCATTCGTGACTTCCGAAATTTTGCTTTAAAGTCTAAAAAGCAGAACTATTTTTATAAATAACCTAAACGTACATTTTATTTAACTCATATTTTTGAAAAATAATAGTTGTACAAAAATCACCCTGAAATATTCTCTGATAAGTAAAATACGGATTAACAAAGGAGTTTAAGCTTATGATGAATGTCATCAAATAGTTCGTGGTAACGAACAGTAGTAAGGAGCGACCCGGCTCAATAGTAACCGAAACTCTAAAAAATGGAATTTTAATACCAATAGTTAAGGAAAATTAAATGTAATCTTAGCGAAGTGCTAGTTTAAATGTTACCTGAGGAAAATGCTGGGCAAGCGGATCACTCTATTTTGTGTCAACTATATCTATACGGGGAAATTGGCTGAGGTGAACGAATCTCATGTGATTTTGACCAATCCGGCCATTGTTTTTGAAACCGGGCCTTTAGGTACGAAGAAATGGAAGGACGCGCAAAACCTTCCAAAAGACTGGTATGTTCAGCGCAATTCGATCGAATCGTTTGGAGAATTAAAATGAAAAGACGCAACCGGTTCCGTTCCAGATCCTGCTTGAAATCGGCGTCGGCCGACAACTCGCCGACGACCTCACTCCAGGCCGCGTTCATGGCCGCCAGAACCGCCGGCGGCCAGCGGTGAATGGTGACGCCCATGTTGCGAAGTTCGCCAAGCGCCTCGAACTGGATGGCTTCGCCCATGGCAACCGACTCGGCGACCGCGGAGCGGCAGACTTCCTCGACGGCGGCGCGCTGCCGGTCGCTCAAACCATCCCAGACAGGACGGTTGATGAGCAGCGTTATCAGGCTGGTCTGTTGATGCCAGCCCGGAAAGTAGTAGTGCTTGGCATAGTCGGCCATGCCCAATCGGAGATCGAGCGCCGGCATGGAGATCTCTGCTGCATCGATGGTGCCCAGTTCGAGTGCCGGTACAGTGTCGCCCACAGGCAAGGTCTGGGTCGCCACCCCAAGCTTCTCCATGACCCGTGCGCCGAGCCCGAAGAAACGCATCTTCTTGCCTTTCAAATCTTCGACCGTTTCGATCGGCTCACGGAACCAGCCGGAGGCCTCCGGCGGCAGGGTGGCGCACAGGACGCTCTTTACCTGATGGCGAGCCGTGATCTCGTCCCAAAGGTCCTGACCGCCGCCAAAGTAGTACCAGGCCAGGTATTCCGGCGCCTCGGGCCCGAAGGGCACCGACGTAACGTAAACTGAGTCGTCGATTGCCGGAGACGCACGGCCCCGACGGCAATCAAGGTGATCTCCGGGAGAACCGAGGAGGTGTTGCCCGCAGACCGCGTCAGCAAAAGCACGATCAACAACACACTCGTGAGACTCACCAACTCCAGCAAGTAAGGCAGACTCCGGGACACCAACTGCATCCGATCCTGCGAACGGGCGTAGCTATCGACCGTCTTGGAGAACCGTCTGATGAACCAGTCCTCGCCTCCCAACAACTGCGACTCCACAAAGTGCGCCAAGGCCTCCTGCGCCTGCCGGATCACCACCTTGTGCTTGACCTTGGCATTCTTGCCATGTCGTTGAAGAAAGTTGGAAAGAACACTCAAGGTTCCCATCACCGCAACGGCCGTCAACCCGAAGACCAAAATGATCTGAGACGGCAAAGTCGCGATCATCACCACCAAGAAAAGCAGCGTTAAAATGGCCGCGTAGCAGGCCACCACCAAGGGCTGGATGACCCCAAACACCATCTCCTTCATGTCGGCCACGAGATTTCGGAGGAGCTCGGCCTTCGAACTCTTGACGTGGAACGTCCACGGTGCGGCGAGGTAGCAACGTAAGAGTTGATTGGTGAGGCGGATTCGCATGGCCCGACAACTCGCCAGCACATAGCCATGCATTAGAAAGAAATAGATCAACTTCGCCGATCCGGCAAAGACAACCCCAATCGTCGCATACTGCAACAGCTGGAGTTGAGACAGCGACTCCACCGAAGCAAAGGCTCGGCCAACCACCGGCAGCGCGCTGAGCTGGCTCGGATCCGCCACCAAGGCCACGGTGGTGGGAATAATGCCCACCAGCAACATGTCCAGGACCGCCCCAATCACCGCCATAACGACGAAGTGAACACACCGGACCTTCTCCGCCCGCGAGAGGAGGGATTTGAGCTGCCGCACGGACGCCAAAAACTGAACTCCCCCGGGAACTGTCGTGGATTAAGTCGTCCAAAAAGACATAGTTATTAAGTTTTTCGACTATGCTGAACAAAATGGCTATCTCGAAATTCTAATGCGAGGACTTTGGAAAATAATGAGCGTGGGAGGGGGCATAGGAGCCCTCCAATGTTTTGGTCACTTTAAAAGAGTACTAGAACTTTTAATTTCCGTTCTAATTAGCCCTCTTCTGGCATTCTAGGACCACTGGGTCGATACGATCACCCCTGGGGAAAAGAAAAACAAATAAACACGCACCCGTGATTGGTCAGGCAAAAAATACAAAATTCAACATTTTTCTTGATAGGAGCTTGAAACTTCTACAGTGGGGTTTTCTTATACGCTGAATGCGATGGAGTTATTTTCGTTCAGATTTTATGACTTTTAGGTGGTGTTTTCCCCTATTTTCAAAAATAGGGCAAATTTTCTCAGACTCGTAACTTTTGATGGTTAAGACAAAATTTGATGAAACTTATCTATTTAGAATTAGCATGAGAATTTAATTCTTTTAATGAAACTATTGGTATCAAAATTCCTTTTTCTAGAGAATGAGCCCATTCGTGACATTTTAGGACCACTAGGTCGATACGATCACTATTTTAATTTCTAAACTTTCGTTTACTATTGAGCCGGGTTGCTGCTTACTACAGTTTGTAACAACGAACTGTTTGACTGTTGGTAATAGCTACAATAATATTTACTTGCTTGCTTTTGGCTCAAAAAAGAAAAACTTAATGTGTATGCTCATTTGCGACCATCCTGATCAGGTTGCCAAGAACTTAGCTCATTCAAATGTTAACTTTTCGATGCAGAAATTGTTTTTGGAGTCACATTGATTTACTAAAAGATGCTTACAGCGTCACCTCAATTTTTTTCAGCATTATTGCATAGAACTGTGTGTATATAAGAAGTTGTTCAATGTAATAAAGAGCCTAACATGCATCTAATCAGCCAGACAACAGATTTCGAGAGTTTTCATCAGGAGCTATGAGCGAGTCTTAGTAGATGAGATAATTTAGTATCTTTGTTTGTAAGGTTTTACTCTCATGAGGAACCCACGAGCTTCTACAAAGTAAATGGAAAAATAAAATGAAATAAAGCATAATCATCTTTTTTTACGGGGCGGGTAATTTATAAGTGTCACGAACGATAGTATTGATTTTTAAAATTTTACCTCATTCAACAACGGACAAAAAGGCTTAATCAACATTATAGAATATACTAAATAAAGCTTCTCGTAAAATGCCCTTTTCTAAGACTTGTATTTCCTCCCACTGGAAAATTTCTACTGATTCACGGGCCTACCTAAGCACCTTCGGTAAGAAGGGCTAATTCAGAAGACAAGTAGTTGCAGAAAAAAGAAGAGACCAGGATTTCAATACCATGGTGTAGAGCCGGTTTAAGGGGGCGAGGGTACTTGTACTTGTCCCAGGTGCAGAAATTTTAGGAGCGCAAATTCTCAAATAAACAGTTTAACGGTTGCAATCATTTTGTTTTGTTTTTTAAATTTTGGCTTATATTAAAATCCAGTAGAGGGCGCAGTAGAAGTAAGAATAAGCAAATTGAATCAGAAAATTTACATTCTTCCAACGTCGTCATCACCATTCCCTGAAAAAAAACATAAATAAACCCAATTCTATTGATTTTATTATTATTGTGATATTTTGTATTTAAATTTTGCTAATAGATTAAAATTTTGTTAAAAAATGAAGATTGTATTAAAATTTGGCCTAAAAATTTTAGAAAGAAAGAGGGAAGGGCTAGTTCAGATTTTGCCCCTGGCTGAAGAAAGCTAGAACCACCACTTTCAGGGTGTAAATGTTATTGTCCAGCTAGTTGTAAGCAACCTACATCCCATCGTAAACTGAACAGACTAAGTAGATTGTGCTTCTCAGTAGATCATGAATCTCAGTGAAGCTGGATATAACCTCATGAATTTCTCTGAAGTAGGTATTATAGAAAGCCATATCAGTGGCTGCAAAGCCATTTTTAGCATTGAAAGGCCATTATTCTGTTAGACTTGAAGCTATGCTGTTGTCCTTCTTAGTAAGCCATGAATCTCAATAAAGCCGGTGTTGATCTCACGAATCCCTCTGAAGCAGGCATTATGGGCTACAGTGCAGTTTGTAGCATTAAAAGAGCTTTGTTCTAGAGTTTTTGCTATCTCATTGTGCTTCTCAATAGATCATGAATTTCAGTGAAGCTGGTTTTAACCTCACGAACTTCAGTGAAGCAGATATTATAGAAAGAAACATATCGTCGACTGCAGAGGAGTCTTATAGCACTTAAAGGGCATTGTTGTAGACTTATAGCTTTCCTATAGGGCTACCCAGTAGATCAAGACTTACAATGAAGTTGCTTTTAATCTCACAATCTTCAGTGAAGCAGGTATTATAGAAAAAATATATTGCTGGCTGCTGAGGAGTATTTTAGCAGTTAAAGGGTATTGTTGTAGACTTATAGCTATTTTGATGTGCTTCTCAGTAAATCAGGAATTTCACTGAAGCCGGTTCTAAACTCACGAATTTCAAGCAGTATTAAAGAAAAAACTTTTTGTTGGCTGCAGAGCCGTTTTTTATTAGCAAGAGAGCATTGTTGTAGACTTCTTATTATTCCATTGTTCTTCTCAGCAAAATACGAATTTCAGTGAAGCTGGTTTTAGTCCCACGAATCTATGTGAAGGGGATACTATCGAAAAAACATAGCTGGATGCAGAGCAGTTCGTAGCAGTAAGAGAGCATTGATCTAGATCTAGACTTGTAGCTATCCTGTTGTGCTTCTCAGTAAATCACGAATTTCTATGTAGCTAGTTTTAATCTCATGAATTCCAGTTTTGATTTATGATCTTTGAACTGTTTTTAACAAAATGGCTATTTCAAACTTATTTTTTCGAATGTATTTGAGAGAAAAGAGTGTGGAGAGCTAGTTGCCCTTTAGTCACTTTTGACTCTTAAAAAGGGCACTAGAACTTCTGATTAAAATCTTATAATGATTATATATATGTTATAAGTATACTGTTATAATTGAATATTTATATTAATTGGTATATTTTAAAGCTTCAACACGCATATTTAGCATATTTGAAGACAAAAGACTGAATATTGTATAAAGACTTTTTCTTCTCTTTCAAGTTTTCTTTGCTTTTTTATCCATCTTCTTTTAGTAAATTTTACCATTTTCTTGTTTTTTTTACCTATTTCTTTGTGATACTTGCTTTTGTTTTCTTTAAACATCCGATATTTTATGCTGTATTTTGTAGAGTCTGTACGAGTTTAGTCACCGAATAAAACCATTCTTTCAAGCTCAAATGAAAAGAATATTATCAATTCCTGGGTTCTTATTAATTTTCAAGATTGCAAAGCTCATATAAATTGCCTCTTAGAGGAAGGCTAAATCATGTAATTTTTTCTGACATTTGTAGTCTTTTAATAAGATCTCTGCACAACGTGATCTGCATATTTAATAGTCAATGCTTAGTTCATAAATTGAGCGTAGTCTTGCAATGGCGGCAATTGAAAGAAAAGGGTAATTTCCCTCCGCTATGTTCTTTTTTTGCTCCTCTACATTCTGAAAACATTTTTTCTTTGGTATTTATTATTGAAAAATACCCCTTTTCGGCGTTTTCAGTTGAAAATTGTCCTGCTTTGATTTTGGAAAACATATTTTGCCTATAATTTTTGTTAAAAAGTTATTTTTAACAAAATATAATTTAATTTTATTAATAATAATTTTGATTAATTTTTTGTTAATTTTTGTTAAAAAGTTTCCATCTCAACGTTTCCCAAGCTAATGGCCATTTAAGCTGCCTTCAGGCGAATTGATGTAACAGCAAGATTTAACTATCAAGAGCGGGGCATCAGGATTTTAGTAATGCCTAAGTGGGGCATGGTCCAAAATTGGTAGGGAACTTCTGATGCTGTGCATACAAAATTCATCGGTCTGCCTTGTTTTCAACCGAATAAACATTTAATGATATACATGAGGATTAAAATTTTGGATTGAAGTAATTTCTGGACTCGTTGGACTTAAACCTTTTTACCATAGTGTAAGTATGTCTTTTTATTTTCAATATATTTTGGTCAGCCGAAAAAACTGTTTTTACAACTCTGATTCGGAAGAGAACGAACTAACTATCCGCCTTTTCGAAGATTTTTTTTTTATCGGGTGACATCGGGTAATCAGGTAATCAATTTTTTATCGGGTAATAGGGCTGTCTTTTTGAACCGGATTTTTCGCACTAAATATGTTTTGACCACGATTTTCAAAAATGACTTTTATTTTTGAATGACGCATAGGCACGTCACTCTGCATAGAAATGCCTGTTCAGAAGACAGGCTTGTTATTTTGTATATACAAAATCCTCCAGCCTGCCTTGTTTTTAATAAAAATAAACATTTACTGACATTTATGAGGATCAAAACTTTGGACTGAAGTATAACAGTTCGAGGAATGTATAGGAAATTTATAAACGCCACTCTTGGCAACCATTTCTAAGATCTCTCTCTTTGACTGAAAAGTGTTTGAAAGGACTTGCTTTAATCTTTCAGCAGCGTTCAGTTTTTAGCGAAATTTCAAGATATTTTTGTTTAGATTCCATGAAAGAAGGATGGCAACCTCGGACAGACATATCTAGGATTGCAACAACTGTAATACTAGCAATCAGTGATAAGTTCTTTAACATATGGAACATTTCTGATAATAGTTTGACAGTTTCATGGACAGTGTAGAAACATAAAATCCGTCTGAACACTTTACTATTGAAATTAATCAACACTCGTGTTAAAATCAGAATAATAGGATAAAAATCCACGCTTTTCACTTCATTTCTTTATTAATAATAAACCAAAAACAGTTGCCCCCTCATAAACTTATTTTAATAGCTCTGGACGAATTAGACAGATAAAAGAAAAGAGAACAAGAGAAATTACTTTCCAGTAAGTCAATTGCATAAAATATCCCTTCTCCCCAGTAATTGAATTCTCAGTTTTCTTGTTTTCTAGCGTCTTGCTTAAGGGGTAGTCCTCCTCTTTTAAAAGAAAGCATGAAGCATCTGTATTAATTTTATGGAGAATATTCGAAGCCATGTAAATTGGAACGAATTGGAGGTGCCACATTTGGTGATGGACTAAGGAGGGTCCATTGTATCCTGAAACTGAAAAAGTGGGATTAGGAAACTTCCTTGTCTAACCTGCATTTTTGTTAATTGGCGCCCCTGGTGCTGATATTAGTTGGTTATCTTCACCAATTTGGATAATACAATTACTAAGAGTTTAGAGATGGGATGGATGTTGGATATTAGTTCATAATTTTTCAAGATTGTGTTTTCAAGGTAATACCCTTGCTTAACACTTTTAAAGCGTATAATTCATAAAATTACTCACCCTTTGCACCAATATTTGTGATAAAACCTGTACACGGTTCTCTTAATGTGGTAAATATAAATAGGAACGAGTCCTATTTTCTTTGCTAAAAGCTGTACGTGGGCTAATCGGGGCCAATAGGCTGCCGACTTTCTTGTCACTTGTGTGTTAGAAAAGGAAGAAAAGAAAAATTCAACCATTTTATTGTGCCAAAAAAAAAGTTAAAAAAGTGGAAAATCAGTAAAATTTTGGGAGTTTTTTTTTTTTTTTTTTTTTTTTTTTTTTTTTTTTTTTTTTTTTTTTTTTTTTTTTTTTTTTTTTCTGCTAACTTGGGCAAATTGTAATTTTGGGGCTGCAGTACAACTGTGTGTTACCACTCTTGAAAAATGAGGATGTAGCCTAACGAGCTCAAAGCAAGCATTATAAGCCAGCAGACTTTCAATAAGTCATCAAAAGCAAGCAGATCACATCAAATACTTGTGTGCAATCTACACCCAAGGATAATATTTCTCCAGATTTTAACAGCTGCAGGAACCTAATTCAAAGTGTTAAAAAACTAGTATCATATCTGGATTTATTATTGTTAAATCAGAACTGTTAAGTATTTACTGTTGCATGCTCAGAAAAATGGATGTGAATGAACTAATAGTAATCTTACTGCTATTTCTATAGTAAAATAAGCGGTTCAAACAGAAAAAACCAATTTTATGTCTGCAAAAAGTACAATAAAACTTTTTTCCAGTATTTCTTTTTGCCTTCATTAAGATCTTCTTGTCTCTATAAATATGCCATGAAAATTCAACCAACTAATTTTTTAAACAGTCTTACATAACGGCATAGCTTGGAGGACATAACTTGGTCCACTTTACATGCTTTGTAAATTCAAGCCAACTCAAGAAAACACCCTTTTATGGTTTAGTTTTGAAAATCGATTATTAATACCACCCGGTTTCAGAATATGTTGTCTCTATTGAGGACTACCTGGCTCTATCTAAACTGTCTGCAAGTTTCAAGCCTATCAGAGATCAGCATTATATTAGGTTTATTTTTGCCATTAAAAATCTAAGCAGAAAAAATTAATTTCAGGTCTTTATCTTTACAAATTAAGTTACGTTCGTTATACAAACATTATGGCTAAAGACACAAAAGAAAAAAAATAACACCAGACGGGAGACATATAGCTCTTTACATAGGCATCATTAATACTTTGCCAATCAGAAACAAGAGCTAAGATCTCCTATGGTACTTTTGACCTGGTTGGCAGAGCCAAGATTGCTGTATTACATCATACCATGGAACTGATGATTGTGAAGACATTGGACAAAAATCAGTCCAGAGCTTATTTATCTGATCTGAATTAATGGTAATACCCTTATATCATAGTTTTAGAGTTAGTATCATATGGCTTCCTATAGAACCAGCATGCAAATAGTAGCAGACTTGCTAGTTGCCACAGAGCAATCTGGTCAAGAAGGCATCAAAACAACATCACTTCTAACAAAGGCAAATTTATCACATTCTAGATTATCAAAATTCTTAGAAAATTTGACAGGAGCTGGTCTAATCAATAAAATAGAATTTGATGGAAAGAATACTTTTGTCATTACTTCAAAAGGTAGACAATATTTAGATTCATATGTGAATTTTTCAAGTATTGCTGAATCATTTGGATTAGAACTTTAAAAAAAATTATTTTCTAGATCTTCTTCTAGCATTAGCTTTTCTTCGTTCTTGTCTTTCTTTGTATGAGCTGTATAGAATAATGAGAATAATTCCTCCAATTGATGCCCACATTAAAAGATAGAAAGGAGGATTTCGAAGTTCGCCAGTAGATGGTTCAAAAAATGATATTGGGATTGATACAACTAAAAAAATCAAAATTACTAAGAGATATTTGTCCATAAGGGCATTATTTTACAAAACCATATATCTTTTTGATTTTAGAGAGGGAGCAGGTAGAAATGGCAAAAATTCTTGAAGTGATTGGGTTGATTCTTGTAGCAATTATGTCTGCAGGATTTATGGGATTTTTACAACCAACAATAGAGCCAGGATTATCACCACTATTTTGGGGATGTGCAGGTGCTACTCTAATGATTATCCTCTACAGAAAAATGAAACGAAAACAAGAAGAAAAAGAAAGTTAGAGACTTTGATAATTAATTAGTAATTGATCAATGATTAGTGAACCGACAGATCTATAAAGGACAATTCTTAGTAACTTTTCTCTCATTTTTAGGTTTTTTTTGTTTACCATGATTAAACAATGTTGTAAAATTATACATTTCATATTTCTTATGAATTTTTTTTTTAGGTGTGTTTTTATATTTTCTTTCATATGTATTTGTAAAGGTAAAAAAGTTCATTTTTGATGTCCAGTAAATGAGATAAGGATTTACTGTCTTTTGAAATGGACCTACGAACTTTACTGTTTTAATCTTCCATGCTTTCGTCCGGAAAAAAAAGAAAGGCAACTTTATTGCCCTTATTGTTAGCATTCTTGACAATTTTATTGAGCTCTAACACGGGAGATAAGGGAAATACAAAATTATACTTAACAGATACTGTGAAGAGGAAGTCAGACACAATTCGGCTCAATCTAGATTCGTGGTGACTCTCTATGCTTTGATCTATGCTTCAGCTAGCGCAGAGCATTAGGTTTCAGTCTATTGCGTTGAAAACAATTTCACCTTTAAGACTCTAAGTGGGCTTTGGAATTGTCTGTCCGCCCAACTCCTGTTGATATGTCTAGGAAATAGAAGGGTTTGACTTAGCGTGAATTGGAAGA
>JAAAKM020073195.1:170076014-170153898 GCA_010016025.2 Alatinidae sp. Z8VKAUB7J3 | reverse complement strand
CTTCAGTGATACTTTTTGCCCGCTACTCACTTTGTGTATCAAGTTGTAGATTTTCAGAGTTATTATTTTTAATTTTGTTATTTGTATTGTATCCAAGTTAGAAAATAAAATGCTGAAACTTGACTCATAGGAAGAGTGAGGAAAAAAAAGGAACAAGGGTTCGACATATTCGTTAATTTTTTTTTTTAATCAGCCGCTTTTAATGGAAATCAATCTGCACAGAAAAAACGATTTAAAAAACAAACAAACAGAAATCTTGCCTTGTCGTGATTTGCCATACTTAACATTTTTTTTACCTAGTATTTGGTGGCTTTTTTTTCAGACGATTATTTGGTTAAATGGGCAATTGTTAATATCAAAATACCTATCCTCCACAAACCATACCAAACCAAAATTCCAAGCAAAAAAAAAATACAAAGGGAAAACTAATAAAAAATAGGAATATACAATTATTCGTTTATTAAAGGAAAATTTTGCTATTGTTAGCAAGGAACTGTCGGAGTTTCACATACCAAAAGAAATAAAAAACCAAAAATAAACTTTTCATTTGTAAAAGTGGAAAAAAGAGAAGAATAAACAAATTTGAAACCAAAATTGTCAAAATTCTTTTTAATTATTGTAAAGTCCAGAAAGGGAAAGAACTACTTCCTTTACTGCTTTCCTTCTTTTCAGGTCCAGACACGAGTCAGTCGAGCACCAGCACCCGATGGTAAGTTGGACCCCTGTTGATAGCGAATACACCATCACAGGAATTTATTCAAAAGGATTTTCTATACAAGAAGGCTATCTCACGGAGGAAAGACATTCAGAAGCTTTAGAACCCACATGTTATTTGTCTTTTGGTAGGGAAAATGAATGTGCACACCCCAACAGACTGGTCATCCCTCTTTACAACAATTTTGATCGTGACAACTTAATTACAACACTGTCTGTCTTAGGGCATGATCCAGACAGATGGGTAGTGAAGAATATCGCCCTTTATATAAAAGAGTGACGTATATATATTATACAGGTTTACTTGCTATACGTTTTTTTAAATAAATAAGTCGTCAAATGGGACTAGCTCAAATTATATTTATCTGTATTTAATCTGAATTTTCTTTTGAATTATACTCTCATATTCAGTCATTTTCTATTAGTATAGCCCAGAGACTTATGGACGCAACATACAAGCTGACTGGTGGCACAAAAAGGCAGCAAACTGGCAGAACTGGCACCCCACTTTTATATGTTACGAATATTTTTGTCTGTGTTAATGTCTTAGAATCTATGCTACCATAAAACTTATATATGTCTGTTGTCGTATGCTTCTTTGAAGACTTTGGGGGGGGGGGTAATTTTGAAAATTGAGGTATTTGTAACTTACGAAAGGGTGACCAGATCTTAATGAAATTTGATATGTAGAAGGATCTTGTGCTTTAAAGTTCTAATTTCAAATTACGACCAGATCCGGCGACATTCGGGGGAGTTGGAAGGGGAAACCTTAAATTTTGGAAAACGCGGAAATCGAGATAGCTCTATCTTACGAGTGGGTGATCGGATCTTAATGAAACCTGATATATAATAAGATCGTATGTCTTAGAAGCTCCATTTTCAATTTGAATAGGATATCGGGGCATACAGAGATCTCGGAAACCAGAAATCTTGGAAAACGCTTAGAGTGTAGAGATTGGGATGAAACTAGATGGGTAGAATAAGCACAAGTTCTAGATACGTGATTGACTTAATTGGAACGGATCCAATCTCTTTGGGGGATTTCCAGCACTTTGGCGAGTTCGGTGCTTCTGGATGTGCTAGGACGACGAAAATTGGTAGGCGTATCAGGGACCTGCACAAATTGATCTGATAACAGTTGCTTCTCCGATTCGACCATCTGGGGGGCTGGAGGGAGAGGAAAAATTGAAAAAAAATAGGTATTTTTAACTTACGATTGGGTGATCGGATCTTAAATAAAATTTGATATTTAGATGGATATCGTGTCTCAGAACTCTTATTTTATATTCCGACCGTATTTGGTGATATTGGGGGAGTTGGAGGGGGGAATGGGAAATCTTGGAAAACGCTTAGAGTGGAGAGAGCGGGATGAAACTTTGTGGAAAGAATAAGCACACGTAAATAAGCAGATACGTGATTTACATAACCGGACTGGATCCACTCTCTTTGGGGGAGTTGGCGGGGTGCTAATTCGGAAAAATTTAGAAAAATTGAGGTATTTTTAACACAAGAACGGGTAACCGGATCTTAATGAAATTTGATATTTAGAAGGAAGTCATTTTAATTCAACTTAGTAATGTTACAGGTTTATGTTACTTGTAGTTTCTAATTCCTTAAAACGTTAGAATACATTAGACAACAAATAAAGTTATTTTTAGCAATTGTCATGTGTCTTTTCTCTGTAGTTAAAACGTACCTTTTGGGAGTCTGGTAATACGAGGCCTAGTTCTGTGGTCCAAATAAGTAAGCTCTGCAGTTCTGTGGTCTTATTGGCTTACTGAAAGGTATTTGCCAGCTAGCAAAATATTGTTCTAATATTGTTGCTGAAATAGTTGGTTTCGAAGTTTGAAATAGGGGCCAGTTTTCATCCAGTTTCTTGTTTCCTTAGAGCTAAACAATTTAACAACCGAAAACTAAGTCAATTTCATCAATTTTTTTTTATTTTAATTATTAATTGACGTCATTAATTTTTTTAAAGGTAGCTGAGGAATGTATTCAGTCTGGTACAAATTTAGTAACTGCATCTTACTGCTCACCTGCTATGATGGCCTTGGATGAGGCGTAAGTATGAATCCAAAGCTTTTCTTATTAGTCAGGAATTATCCTGTGAAACCCTTTTTTTCTAGTCAACTAAAAAAAAACCAACAATGTTTTCATTTTTCAAACCAAACCTAACAGTCTCACAACGACTGAATTTAGGAAGCTACTAAAAATATTTAAATATTTATAAAAACTAAGAAAATCCGCCTTTCTCTTCAATTTCTGTAAGAGTCTGTTTTGGTATTATCTTACAGAATATGGTATATATTCAATTTTTGTCCTGGTGGGAAAGGATATAATCCCATTAGAGTATCTGTGGTAGGGGAAAGGATGAATGGAAGTAAGAATTTTGAAAGCGCTTAGGTGTTACAAATAACTATTATATCAAATGTAATAATATATTTTCATCATTCATCATTTTAATCATTTCATCATTTTCAGTTATTCATTAGTTAAATGTAATGATAAATAAAGGGACGAATCGAGGGTGTCGCCCGGGACGCGCTCTCACTGATCAACAAGACAGAGCGTCTCAACATGAGCGACGTCGAGATTTCCGTCTATGCACACGAGATCGCAGATGTAGCGGTCAGACGGAAGGCCTTTACCGATCAGCAGCGCAAGGACCACTTGTGGGATAAGATTGTCTCGCTAGATTACATCCGATCGAAGCGGGCACAGGAGACGAATTCAAATAATCAAGAATAAGAGCGAAGATGACGCGACCAGCTTTTTTTTGGCCGCTAGTACAATTTTAGCGGTTATGTTGAGTAGGCAAGTAGTCGGGAGAATTTAATAATGGAACCTATAGTATCTCCTGTGTCTCGAAGAGTTCAACGCGCACGGGAGGATCAGGGACTATCGCGCGAAGATCTTGCTCAAATCTCGGGGCTCCAGCTCTCGGACGTTGTCTCGATCGAGACTTCAGAGATCATCTCGATCGAGACCACGGGCGAAGACACCTTCATGAAAATTCGTCGAATCGGACTTTCATTGAACGTCCCCTTATCCTCGCTCTTTGCCTCCACTCGATCCGGTCGCGTTGCCGGCCATCTCGACGCTGTCGAAGCCGTTGATCGCTTGATAAAGCGATACTACGAATGAACGAGCATACCCTCTCACTCCCTCTCGACCAGCCGCGGACGTTATGGGTTGACCGAGATAACCTGTTCCCTGGCATCGATGGCGACAATGTAGGACGCGCACCTTTTTCGGAGCACGATGACGGCTTGCCTTTTGAGCAGCTCGGCCTTGTGCACGTCGGTTTGGCAACTAACGAAGTCACGATCACCTGGAATCCGTGCAAGGTCGCGGCGCCCTCTTTAGCGACTGCGCTTTACCTCTTGAATGAGCTGCGCGATAGGCCGGCCCGCCTGGTCTACTACCTGTCCGGCTGGGCCGAAGAAATCCTGCCTACGTGGCAACAAATTACATTATCAATATCCGATAGGCTGCCAGAATTATGTACCTACGAGAAAAAAGATCTTTCGCAATTACTCTATAATCAGGAAGACTATCAAGAAGGTTCATAGAACGCACAGAATCAAGCCTTATTTCAGTGTTCGTATCACCAATAATAATAAATTCGTAACCATCCTTGCTTATTCTATGGAGGAGAGTTTTCAAACTTGCACATGCTTTGGAGGATTTATTCAGAGTCATATTCCATATTCTTCATACAAGTCATATTCTTCTCATCATGAGGCATATATGTATTAATAAAACAGTTTTGCCGAATCTTATAGCTAGAAAGTGCTCGCCAGAAAAATAGCATGACGGAGACAAAAAGCTGATCTTTTGTTTTGTAATACATGCTAAGGCCCCTTTAGGCCTTCCAGAAGTTAAACTAGCATTTCGTGCGAAAGCAAAGTGATTAGCACTGCGGCGCAGGAAATTAACACTCGTTCCTGTCAAAAGATGTTCCTGAAAGCATACAATGTCGAACTTACTATACGGTTCATCAATGGTAAGATCCTTGTTTTTTGTCTCATAATTATTAAAAGTCACTGATACTGATACAGACATTTATTAGTTTTTTGGCAAATTACGACTTGCAATTGCTTTCAGTTTAGGACATGTGAAGCTAAACGAAACATGATTGCCTCCACAGTTTGCACAAGTTGTTTTTTGTTTTGAGGATTAATCGTTTTGTCTGATGGAGACATCAATGCAAAGCGACCTGAGGAATCAGTTTGAAGTTTATTAATATGATTAAGTGAATTCACCCCGTTTCGACAAGGTCTGCAGTTGTTTCGAACGAGTGAAAATGTGCTGTACTGATCGCTAGTCTTAAAAAATGTGAAGCTATGCTCTATTGCAACACAGACAATACATTAAGAATTGTCAAATAATCATTTTCTTCAGTGCAGAGACCTGGCTTCAGGTCCAGCGGGAATTGCGCGCCGGAGGGGGCATGCAAGTTGGTCTTGTTGCCGATTGGGTCGCGCGAAGCAGCCAAAACCTGTCGGAACTGGTCCAGGACCTCAGCAAGTTCACGACCGTTCCGACCATGGTCTTTTCATCGACCGCCACGAAAGAAATGATGGACGTGTTGGAGCAGAAGGTTGCGGCCGAAGGCGTCGCCACAACAGTCATCAAAGCCAGCTCCCTTGGCCCCAAGGCCCTGGCAATCGGCGCGGCTTCCCTGCCGATTCACTCGAAGCTGAAGTTCGAGTCATAGCGGGTCGGCTCATGTCTCTTTTGCGTTGAATCTCAGGCTGTGGGCGGCATCAAAGCCTGCAAACGCCCCACCACCTCTGATGCGGTGACGGTTTTCGCGCAGGGCTGCACCTGGCCTTTGGGAACCAGCGGACAGTCGCGCTTGCGGCAGGGGGCGCAGTCGATAGCGGCGGCAACGGTGTCGACACGGCCACCGCGCGGGCCGGTGAGGCCCGGCACCGTGCTGAGCGAAATCTGCACCGTCGGCAAATCGAATGCACAGGCGAGATGGGTAAGGCCGGTGTCGGTGCCGACCGCGGCGACACAATGGCTCATGATATCGGCAACTTCCGCCAGACTGGTCTTGGGGACCACGCGGGTTTCAGGCACGGCACCGGCGATTTCCTCCGATACGGCCTGCTCGGCTGCCGTCGCGTAGGTCACAACAGGGAGAAAGCCGTCATCTGCGAGCATCCTGGCCAGATCTATCCAGCCTGCCTGATGCCAGTGCTTGCTTGGCCAGCTCGTGCCATGGAGCAAGAAGACACCGCGTTCGCTAGTCTTGCCAGCCGGTTGGGGAAGCAGGCCATATGACAACGAGGCCAGATCCGGATCGTAATTTAGCGCCTTGCCGAGCAGGATGCGGGTGCGGTCGATAGCGATTCACAGCTTCAAACGAAAACGGTCCTAAAATAACATAATAATAAATAATAAGGAAAAACAAATCTCATGTTAGATGGCTGGATAAAATATACACTTGGGATGTAGACCATAAGGAGGGCTTAATTAAAGACATCGCCGTAGAAAAGGCTGGTCATACTTATTCCAAGGGCAGCTAAATCATCTAGAAATGTTTCACCATGTTCCAAGATATCACAATCAGGAATGGACTGATAACTGTGGTTAAAATGCACACTATTTATTCCCGATTATACATCAACTTGAGTTTTTTTGAATATTCTTGTTCTACTAGGTAATGCTGCACTGCTAGAGAAGTTAGTAATTCTAGTTCCTAACAAACCAATCTTCAATCACTTGAGTTTCCACTCTATGACTTTCCCATACCATTCGGATAAGGTCTTTGGTTATTGGTAAGAAGATTTGTCTTCTGGTAAGAAGATTTTTTATTCTAACTATACACAAATCTGCTAAATGCAGCTTCTCTAAATCCGTATAAAATTTAATCTATTACCTGTCCATAATATTCAAGCGTCCCATTTCATTGGTCATTTCATGGAAGACGTTTGTTTTTTCCTTAAAGGCAGAACTCAAGGCACTTCTGATATGAGAACGTTTCTCTGGCGGGTCGTCTTTTGGTAAATAACAATCTAAATTTGAAAAATTTCCCCCATCTCTACATCGAGGAAGCGTGTTCCTTTTATCAGGAGTACTCGTGACTTGCTGATTAATTAAATCTTCAACCGAAAATGATGTAGGACTCCTGCAAGAATAATGTTTAAAAAGACATTGTGGATGCTATGACATCCATTCACTCAATAACAGACACTCCTTTGCCTTGAATGCAATGGATGTAGGCACGTCGGGTTGGTCATAGCACTCTGCTCAAGCTTATCTTCCGAGAGATAGGTTTAACCAAGCTCATTTTCTATAGTTAGTAATTACGTTAGTAAGAAAATTATGTCAGTGTTGAAAATTACAAATTATTTTTTTTATATATATAAAGGGCATGTACCTTGTGAGTTTGGGAAAGTAGCTTTAATTGAACTGTTTTTAAAGACCAGTGATAAGAATTAGTGTAGTAATTATAGATGTATTACCTTGATTTTGTAGAAAATTAATAATTGAAAATCATAAGAATTATCAGACCTTTTTAGTTCCAAACTTTGGAATTGCAATTAAGTGTCAGATTCAGCTAATATAAAAGTTTCAGTGAAGATCCCATCTATGCATGGTATACATGGAAGATTCCATGGTATGGTATCTTATTATATGGTATATATCTTTGCAAATGGAATATCAGGTTAGTACCAAATATTATATGCTGAATATTAAATTGATAAGTGGTAATGGGGAGGAATAAGCCCTTTAGACTATGTTGCTTAATTCATATATAAATGGTGAAGGAAAGGCTAGGTACTGAGAAAATTTACAGAGTGAACACCATCACTCACCTTGGGAGGATCATTATTCTGGATTGTAGATACAGTGCAGGTATAAAAAAAATATAATTGAAGGAATTTTGAAAGTTTTAAAGAATAGTTGTATAACTAAGATAAAGGGATTTGATACTGCAGCAAGCATTGAACTTTAAATCGTCTGTAGCAAGAAAATAGTATAAGTACCATTGGGCTGTGGAAACTTTTACAATTGCAAATTTAACAGTCTGTTTTACCTTCTGTGTGACATTTCTTGCCCTTATACTCTAACCATTTTCTTTGTTTTGGAGGCAAGAGGAGTCTGTTTAACAATTTTTTCCTGAGTACTCCCCCTCTCTGTGAATGTCTAGCTGTCAAAAATACCCTCCTGTTTCCAAAAATAGTCGTATGCCTTCTTTTCTGACATTTGCAAGTTGTTTGGTGTTCTGGAAGGTCTTTTGTATTGATTATCTGGTTTTAGCAGGAGCTGACCCAGTAGATTTTTCCGTGGTTAGCCTATACATCTTAAAAGCTTAAAAGAAAAAAAAATAGAAAGCAAAAATTTAAAGTAAAAATTCTTTTGAACTTAAATTTTAAAAATCCTCGGAAATCGAGGGATGGAATAGATCTCAGTAGCTGTTCTTTAATCCTCACAAGGTGGTATAAAGAGTTCCTCGTTAAAAAAGATTAAATCTTGAAGTACAGAATAATAATGAATTAAAATGCAATAAAATTGAAAAAAAAACTGAATATCTTGAAAACTGAGTAATCTTGTAATTGAAGAAGGAACTTTGCCAGAAAAACAGTAGAAACGGGTTAGAATTGGCTTGAAGTATATCAAGGTGTGCTTGTACTATTTTTGCGCAGACAAGACTATTCCAAGCAGGTGATTCACCGTATTACGTGAATAACTCAATCTGATAAAATGTAGAGCTCTCTTTTGATTATCTGCTCTTAGCACGATTTGAATCGATAAAATTCTCCGTGATAAGCCTGAAAATCTTGATAGCATAAAAGATGAAAGAAAAATATTAAAAATAACACTTTACAGTAAAATTTTGTAAACTGAACTTTAAAAATTGACTGAGATCAAGGGAGGGAATGTCTCTTTATAGCTGTTGAATCTGAGCCACAGAAGGCGGATATAGCGATTCCCCCTTAAAAAGGTCAAATCGTAAAGTAAAGAATAATAATCTGTTAAAATTCAATGAAATGGAAAATGGGACATCTCGAAAAATGAGTAATCCTATAATTAAAGAAGGAACTTTGCCAGAAAGACGTTAGAATTGGATTAGACTTGACTTAAAATAAATCAAGGAAGCTCCTATTATTTTTGTGCTGATGAAAAAAGTCCAAACGGTTGATTCGCTGTCTAAAGTGGACAACTCAATCTGTTAAAATGTAGAAAGTTCTTTAGACAGACCGAAAGACAGACAGACCGACAGAATCGGCGATTGCTATATGTCACTTGGATAATACCAAGTGCCATAAAAACGGAAGAACACCTCCTAAGAGCCTTGAAATCTTTGTGAAAATCACACCATCATGTCCAGTGTATCCGAGAACTCTATTGTAGAAGTTTCAAGCTTCAATCTACAAAAAGAGGAATTTTAAATTTTTGCTAAAAGGATTATCATGGATGCGTGTTTATTTGTTCTTTTTTCAGGGGTGAACGTATCGAACCAATTGTCCAAGAATATCGAGGAAAGGCTCATTCAAATGAAAATTTGCTAGTGTCCTTTTCAAGTGACCAAAAATATTGGAGGGCAACTGACCCCCCCTCCTACCTCTTTTGTTCTAAAAGTGATCTGATCAAATTCTTTTGATCCAGTTTGCCACGAATTTTCCACGGAGGGGGAATTTCGACCAAATGTTAAAAACGATTAGAAAAGTTAAAACCTTTTTCAAATGAAAGTGGGATAAAAAAAAATCAGCCGGCATTTTGCAGAAGAAATTTCCCTGGATAATCTTCAGCTAGAATGGAATTGTCTGGGGGAATTTTCCTGGTTAGAGGGTATTTTGTGTTGGAGGAACTTTACATGGGGGGATTTCCTGTTAGGGGAAAGGTTTTTTCATAGAGGGGGAGCCAAATTTCCCAGCATTACATGAGGATACAGCCCCCTTTTGCATATAATAAATAATTTTTGTCTTATATAGTGAGATTTTCACAGAGAAAATTTTACGCGGGGGGAAACTTTACCAAAATTAAATTTAAAACGAACAGAATTTATTCCGTTTAAGAAAGAGACTTTTGCCTCTTAAATTCCCCACTCTTTATGCTAATATGTCTTATTTCTTTAAAAAGTAGAGTTTTGACAAAGAGGGTATCTTTAGCGTAAAGAGTGGGGCGTTGTGGAGGGGAAAGAATGTTTACGTAGGTCTAAACCCGAAATAGGAAAGTTTTTGTGTTGTTTTGCATCCGACAGTTCTTTCCTTAAAGCGGATAATTCTGATATCACAGAATCTGATCTTTCATTGCTAAGTAAGCGGATTGCAGAAGGCGCTTCAACCATATCATCGTCTTCTATCGAATTCTTTACAAGCTGCCACCAGTATTTTTCTAACTCAGAAACTGATAGAGGTTCATCACTAGTTATGTTTTCCTCACTTTCAAGATTGAAGGAAATACCATTTACTTGGCTAGGACTAGGTCCATTTGCTATGATATCTCCACAAATTCGATCCTGCTGTAGTGGTGAAAAAACTTGGGGCTCAACAAATGCATGAATACGCGCTGACGAATAACTATGTAGCTCTGTATGTATTAAATGACTGAAAACGTCACTGCAAGTTAAATTACAAATGCTGCACTTGAATTTATAATCGTCACTTACAAAATGCCACGCTTCATGATCCTCAATAATTCTGAGCTCTGACTCAACAAATGGACAATGACGACACTTGTACAGCTTAAAAAACTTGGAATCCTTGGACACCCAGACTAGAGGGATTTCAGAAAGCTGTGATGTCACAGAATCAGAAAGAATTGGCAACGATAATGGGTCAATGTCAATATCGTATGCCTCACCGATGTCATCTTTTCGATGGCTACCAAAACTATCAGCGTTTTCATGGCTATTTTCTAACTCCTGACATTGCAAAACATTTACTTGATCTGCATTACCTGGACCGTCTGATGAGTCAGGATTTATTTGAATGTTTTCTTGTTTGTGAATCTAAAAAAAAAGATGAAAAACCTTAGTCAGATTAAATATCTTGGAAAAAATAACTGTACCAAGGCCAAATATAAAAGAAAACACATGGGAATTCCAGCCGATGAAACACACAAGTAAGCTTTTATACCCTTACGGCCACAAACCCACGTTGTGGCGGGTGTCTCGGTATTCCTCGCCGGGATTACCGATGCCGAGCACAACGCGTTTGCAGTCCATGGCTGCCGGCCGGGCGGCAAACAGGGGCGGGAAGGATAGCGAGCCGGGCTAGCTGGCGCTAGGCGAATCGCCTTCGGCCGCCTCGCCCTCGCCCTCGGCGTCGCCTTCACCCTCGGCGGCGGTCTCGTCGCCGGTCATGTGGCAGACGACCGAATCCTCGGGGATATCCAGGGTGACGCCCTCGGGCAGGGTCACGTCGGCATAACGTCCGACGTCGTCCGTCGTGATCAGGACCTCGGCGACGCCTTCGTTCCGCAGGCCGCGCGCGACCCGGGCGACGTCGAGCTGGCCCTGGGGATCCTGTCCTCCGGTCATGGCGACGGTGCCGTTGTAGAGCAGCTTGTAGGTGACGTTCACGCCGGCGGCGACCGAGGCCTGGATCGCCAGCTGGCCCGAGTGGAAATAGGTGCCGTCGCCGAGATTCTGGATGAAGTGGTCGCGCTCGAGGAAGTCGGCCATGCCGATCCACTGCACGCCTTCGTTGCCCATGCAGCCGAGGCCACCGATGTCGCCGACGCGCTCCTCGTCCATCCAGAGCGCCATCGTGTGGCAGCCGATTCCCGCACCGACGAGCTCCGCGTCGGCCGGAAGCGCGGCGAGCGCGAGCTCGACGATCGCGACGACGGCCGCGTCCAGAGACTCGAACGTGGCGTCCCGACCGGTCGGCTGGCGACTACGACTCCCGGGGAGCAGTCGGCCGTCCTCCGCGACGAGCGCGGCCTCCATCTTCGTGCCGCCCACATCGACGGCGAGCGCGTAGCGCGTCACTGGGGGTCGAGCCCGAGGTCGTCGAGGTCGAAGGCCGCGCGCCATTCCAGACCCTCGGCTTCGATCGCGGCCTGTGCGCCGGTCTTCCGGTCGACGATCACGGCGGCGTCAGTGGGGGGAAGGGATCCTCCCCAATGTTTTGAAAATATTGTTCTTAGTATTTTCATTATAAATCCTTATTTTTAGTATCTTTGATTAAATATTATAAACAGCAACAAGATTCCCCCCCCCACGCCATCCTAGATTATGGAAAAATACATTGAACGAGTCAATCATTTCTCTCAAAACGACTACTCACAAACTCAAATGGCCGAATTCGCTGTCTCATTAAATAAACAAAAGTACTAAAATAACATGGCGAATCAGTCATTGTGAATCAAGGCGTCAAACTGTGCGCCCTAAAGTCGAAAAGCAAAGTAACTTGATCATTAATAATTTGGATGTAAAACTCTGCCGATCTATGTTACCTCCATACCCTAATGAAACTGTTTATAAAACTCATAGGTATCAGGCTCATCTCCCCGGCACTCCTGTTACGACTAAACTGGTTGATAATGCTTTCATGTATCCCCATTTCCGCCTTACCCCCTTAGATAGGTCTAAAAGTCGACCACCCTCTTTTCACTGAAATTGAGAAAAAAATACATATTTTCGTCTTTCCGTTCTGACAAATTTCTTTCTCTTCTCTAGTGCCACAATTTCTCAAAGATGTTGAAAAGGCGCCAATTTGCCCTTTTCTTGATTTTTCCCTATGAAAATACAAAAAAAGGATATTTCTCAATGAATATGCCTAAAAAGACGTTTTCTTAAATCTGTGGGAGGGGGGATTACAAACAATGTTTTCACATTGTCCATCATTAACAAATTGCATATTACAGATGTTTCTTTCGGAAGTTTTTTAGTTACTTAGTGGTTTTATTGCCGTCAGTCTGTCATTCGTCAACGTTTGGGCAAAATTATTTAACCGCAGCCTATACCACAATAAACATGTACCGGAATACGGGTGTGCCCTATCGTGTTCCTCAGTATCAAGGAAAAAGGCCACTAGACTCAAGCAGGAATATACCCCAAGGTCTTACATCATCCAAACAGAGAACGGAAAGACGTAGAGGCGCAACAGGCGACATCTTAGAGAGGCAAACCAATACTCACCCATATACCTTGATTCTGAGCACATAGACCAGCAAAGCGACATGCAGGCACAACAGGCGCCTTCACCACCATCAGCCACCGGGCTGGGAACATCGCATTGCTCACCTACAAGCCCAATGCCAGGCCCAATGCCACCTCTGCCCGCAGCTACACCTGCAGGGAGATTTACCACTCCGCCAGATGATGCGAGAGCCACAATACCTCCCCTGCGATCCCCAGTCCAATCCAACCTACCAACTGGAGCCCCGACTTTACGCACCACGCGTTCCGGCAGACACGTAGATGAACCAAAGAGGTTCAACCTATAATCCCAACGAAGGAAAGAGGATGAAGAATCCTGCCATGCATGCTCGCATCTGTGTTTATTGCAGTGTTATGTTATATGCTTGCTTTGCTTATGCTTGCCTTTTTGTTATAGGTGCTTGGGTTTCAATATACCATTAAATTCAACTGAAGATTTTGCATGGTGTCAGAAGTGGGATAATAAGCATGGACAGTACACTGCATCCATCCATTGATTGGTCATCACCCAACCTCAAATCAGCCTGGAAAAGGTTCAGACAACACTGTGAGCTAATGTTCTCAGGACCACTGGAAGGAAAATCTCAAGCCGTCAAATGCTCTTACTTGATGATATGAGTTTGAGATAAATGGAAAAAATATCTTCAGTAAATGGGTACTAACAGCAGAAGAGACAAACAAAACAGCCATCTACCTATGTGACTGAACTCAAGACTGGTTTTCAGAGTCACAAACAGCAGAACCCAAGAAAAATTGTTGAATGAGGGCAGAACATTGACTCTTGCCAGAGCTACAGACATTTGCCATGCCATTGAATCAGTGCAGGAAAACCCAGCATAATCTAATTCGATGGAAGTTTTCTTCTCAACTTGATTCAGTGTTCTTCCATTTCCTTTACGGTGCTCCTTAGAACAAAGTCTATCAAAATGATCTATATAGATATGGATAGAACGCGATCCTGCCGAACTCTTGATTCAACATTAGACCAACCAATAACCTACTTTCCTGCCTTAACCACAGCAATGTTATTCTCATACGTAGTACTAATCGCTCCAATGTATTTATCTGGTATACCATACAAGGATAGGACCTTGTATGGTAGAACAGCATTTGAAAAAGAGAAACAGACTAAAAGCGCTGGAATAAAGTAAATCATTTTTTTCTGTTTGGTTTCTTTTGAAAACAGAAAAAATAGTTAAATATAGTTTAAGCTTAGTTTAAAATTTGACATTAACCCTTTTCTAGTTATATATGCACTATGAAAAAAATTACTTATAGGACCTTCCAGCTAACAAGGTGTAGGTTAAAAACCATATGGAGATGTACATAATCGTACTCTACTTCCATCTAGCATCTTAAGAGAAAACGAATGTTAATACTAGCCTTTAGCAGAGATTTGGCACTGCAAAATTCGGAATACCACATAACTCTCGTAATACAGGGTTAGCTAGGAGCCACTGTTCACGAGGATGGCAATTACACTAACGTTTATCGCCGATTCTCGTGAAAAACAACTACTTGTTCAACAATAAGGTGGCTTTCTCCATTCGGTTCAACTCTGATCTCAAGGCAGAGTTGAACGGCAGCTCATCGTCTAGCTGAGTAAGAGATGGATGAGATCAAGATGGAGGCTAATGCACATTCCTGTTGAAAAAACCCAAGTACAAATCTAGGCTTCTGGGGACAGTACTACTACTACTACTAACAACTCACTGCAGCACCAAACCACCTAAGGCTAATACACCTACGTGTGCTCCTTCTCCATCCAGTCTTATCAAAGCCGTCCGCCGACCACGACCATGCCGTAGATCAACATGGATCGCAGGATGCTCAGCTGAGTGGTTTCTTCGCCGGCCGAAATGCCGCCTGCGGAGACGAAGGCAGCGCCGAGCTTGTTCTTCAGCGGCCTCCCGCGAAATGGCCAACTGTTGATGAAGGTTTGGACCTGCGGAGCGACATTGGCATTATAGACGGGCGATCCGACGATGATGGCGTCGGCCGCGAGGACTTCATCTGCCGTGGCGTCCGTCACAGTACGCAAAACCACATCGACGCCTTCCACGGCCTGGGCACCGGCCCGAACCTCCTCTGCCATGGCCTGCGTGTGTCCATCGACACTGAAATAGACGATCAGGATATTGGCCTTCGAGTTGTTGCCTTGCGCCTTTGCGGTGGCAGATATCGTCAGAACGAGGATCGCGAGGAGGCAGCAGATGAACGATGGGGATGATCTCATAATTTCCTCGCGGATTCCGGTCGCATTGAGAACGATTTCAGCGGAATGCCCTCAGGATCCGCAGCAGGTTCAGCACCTGAAACAGAGAGGCGGCGACATAGGTGTAGGCCGCGGCCTTGAGGACGGAACGCACCGAGGGGAGATCCTCCTTCGGCAAATATCCACCCTGATCGATGATCGGGTATGCGCGGCGGAAGCTGGCGTCCATCTCCACCGGCAGCATCACCAGATAGGCGGCGACACGGATCAGCCCAATTCCTACAACGGCGAGAATCCCGAACAGGAAAAAGCGCGGAGACATAGCCGCGCCGCCGAGCGCCGACAGACCGAGGATCAGCACGGAACCGATGCGGTCGGTCAGGTTGGCTGTTGCCACCAGCCGATGGCACCATTTGAGCGGAGCGTATCCGTCGCGATCCTTAGCCAATCACATAAGGAAAACAGATGGCTTTTTAGGCCTTTACAGAGGTTTGGGACCAAGGTATGCCAGCTACATGTCCTTTAGATTCTTCTTCCAAGTATAGGTAACCATTATTAATATTAAGCGGCGAGAGCTCGTCAGGATTCAACTCGCACTCATTTTGGCATATAAATTTAGGGTGATATTTTCTACATGTACATCAACTTTATTTTTATTCTTTCTGTTCGTAAACTCATTAATACCATTTTGATCCATATTATATCATTCACGTGTTTTGATTTGCTTATTTAAAGCAATGTCACACACTGAGTTCTCATATGAAGAATCACTTTATGTAATAGCCAAACAATCATTAGTAGGTGTATGTTCATAGTGGCCGATGTCTTCAAAGCTATGAAGTAGGATAAAACTCTCTTCTTATTTCAGCAAGTGAAGCATAAACCAGGTTCCTCCTCCCAAAATAGTTTAAAACCCTGACGATACCAGTCTCTTAAAAATAAAATGAAATCACGTATATTTTTTTTTCTAATGATACCAGGGTAAGAATTTTCCCATCGATAACATTTAACAAAGCGATAATTGCAGCATGGGAAACCTATAGTGTGGGAATCACAAACTTCTTCAAGATAGGAATTACAGTCTTTAATTTGCACTGCAAATCATCTCTGCAATTTACATTGATTGCAAAATCTACACTTTTCATCATAGACATCAATAATAGGGTAGTTCTCACAGGATGATCTGCTGCCCAATGTATATAAACACAATGGACATATTTTCATATGGCATATTTTCAATTTTGACTGTTTCACAGCTAAAAAGACACTAACTCACGATCAATAAAAGGACTGTCTTCTAGGAGGAGGAGTAATCGAGTGACGTCACAAAACTTGTCTAGAAAAGATTTTCGACTTATTTTTTGTTGCCTTGCAAAATGACCTTCTAGGTAGTGGTTAAAGCATAATCACAATATGATTCTATTTCAATACATATGTCAATAAATTTTGCAAATTAATCTGGGCCACTTACAATTACGAATCGAGCGTATGAAATAAGTTGGGTTCATTAATCAATTATCTATGTCTGTGTTTACAGTTAGAACTTTAATAATCTTATGAAACAAACAGAGTTAATTAAATATGCAAGATCATACTATTAATCGTGCCCCTTTATGGGCAAGTTGGTTGGGGATCATTATGGTCGTCATGGGAGTCTATCTGACGGCATTTTATGGCAACCAATTAATGAAATATATAGTGCTTGATGGTGTCCCATCCGTTGAAAAAGCCGAGTATCAATATAAATGCCCTGAAGATGAGCTTGAAGAAGAAGGCATTACTCTGGATATGTGTAAACAAAAAACTGCTAATGTCGATACGATTCTGTTATCCGTTCCTGATTGGTTTCGTGATTTTCAGGTTGGTTTGATGTTGATAGCAACGATTATTGCTTTCGTTTCAATTTTTATCGGCGTTTCTTTGATTGATTACAGATCATCAGCACCATTTGCAGCGACATTGACGATTTCGTTTTTATTTCTGATCGATATAGCTGTTTTTATTGCAGTAATAGTAACTGGTCCATTAACCAGGCAACTTTACCTGGGGGATACCTTGCTTTGGTGTTTCATCCATTTAATTCTGCTCTCGGCGATAATTGCAGGCAAGAACATAAATATATCCATGAATAAGAGTAATACGACGAGTTAATATTATTATGAATAAACCAAAACGTTTTAGTATCACGGCAGTCATTATTCATTGGGTATTGGCCACATCCATTATTTTCCTGTTTATTTCTAGTTGGTGGATGTTAGCCTTACCTTATAATGAATATCGCTACATTCCGTTTCAGTTACATAAGAATATTGGAATCACGCTGTTTTTCCTGTTGTTCGTGCTGCTATTTATCAGGCTAAGGAGACCCCCAGCACCGATTTCATCACCCGCATTGACTCCGACGGTTCATAAGTTGGATGGCCTGTGCACCTGGGGCTTCACCGGGCGGGCGCTACTGCACAGCCTGTGTGATTCCGACGCATCGCGTTTCAAAGGTATGAACAGCCGCTTTTCAAAACCGGTGATACCCGGCGATACATTAACGGTGAGCATGTGGGTAGACGGCAATCAGGCATTGTTCCGTACACAAAATCAAAACGGCGATACGGTGATTGACCAGGGTTTGTTTAAATTCAGTTAGGCCGCCCGCGGTTCGCTTAAGCAGGAAGACAAAATGTTAAGAAAGGTGCTGTACATTCTCGCGGTGGTGCTGGCCGGGCTGATCAGCGTTGTGGTCAGTGAGCTGCTGTTGACCAGCGTGTGGCTGCCTAACGCACCCTTTGCGGTGACCAGCAATTTGTTCTGGCTGGGTTTGCTGCCTGTGGAAGTGGTAACAGTCGGTATTGCCAGCCTGGCGCTGTGGAAAATTCACCGCAGCAATCTTACCTTGTACATGCCGTTATACGCTGTTGTATTTGCCGCGGCGCATGCTGCTGAGTTAAACAGTTTCTTTAACCCGGCGCAGGATATTGCGCTGTATGTGCTGGCCATAGCCACAGCTTGTGTGGTGTGGTTTCTGTTATTGCGGCGGGCCTTTTCTTCCAGTACTCAGGCAAACTCCACGGTCACCTGAAAACCGTCCGTGACCTGATCAAAATACAGCTCCCAGTGGTGCCGCCGACAAACGTTGTCGGCAATCGCCAGTCCCAGGCCGGTGCCTGGTAGATTTTGCGAACGGGCACTCTCCAGGCGGTGGTAGGGGCTCAGTGCCGCTGCTTCTTGAGCCTCGCTGAAACCTTCTCCGGGGTCTGTAGGATGGGGGGGGGGGGGGTGTCATCCTCAAAGACACAATTTCCGGACCCTTCAAACTACTCTAAACAAAATTACTATTTCAAAATTTTGATTGGATGTTTTTGGGGAAATGATGGTAGCAAGATTGCTACCAGATCCGTAATTTATCTGAGATTCGAGGTGATCCCTAAATTTTTAATCGGAGCATGTGCCAAAAGTTGTTACTAGATACCAACAAGTCTCTTGGGAAGTTACAATAAGCGTTCTTTTTGGGATTTCTGAGTACCCAAACATTATCAACCCTGTACGACGGGAAGGGAGGTGGGTTCCCGGTTGCACTGTATGAGGATTACTACCAGAAAAGGTGTTTATATTTCAGTCAAGGCTTATAAAAAGTACTAGCTGGTTATGGGTTTTGTCATCCGGGCCGGGCGCGAACTGTATGGGGAGGAAAAGGTGAGGGTCCCCTATATATTGTCGTCATGACCTCTAGCAGAAGGATTCATAGGATCTGAATCAAACTTGTTATGAAATAAGAGTATGTGTCCTAGCTCTGCTTTTGGGGGTCTCTGTATTGTGGGCATTGTGAGGAGGAGGGGTCTTCAAACGAACTGTTCGATCTCGACCAAACATGGTGGGAAGTAAGAACTAGTGCCCTAGTTGTTTTAAGAGTTTATATCTATATCCTTGTCATCAGCGAATATACCAGGTGAGCTTGTTGAATCTAAGCAGAACTTTGTGGGAAGCATAATTAGAGCTAATATCCTAGCTACGCTTTTTGGAGATCAAGATCCGATCCAATTTCTGTTCACGAGGTAAGCTAGAGGGGTCTTTAAGCTATTTTCTTTAGGACTACTAGTTCAGATATCAACCTGGTTTTGGCAGAAGTAAGTTTAAACATCATGGAATTGCTTTTTGAGGTCTGTAAGCATTTTGACCTTTATAGGGAAAGTTTGGAGGAGGGGACTCTATATTCTTTTCATTGTAACATCTGCCAAAGATAGCTGTCGTATCCAACCGATTTTGGTGAGAGGTGAGCGTAAGCATCCAGTTATATTTTCGCCGTATTTTATTTCTGATCTGACCCTGGTAATTCTGAGCTTTGTGTTTTTTAACAAATTTGAAGAGTTTTCTAAGGACCACAAAACGGGTAGAGAGGCTTTAGTGTTTTCAGCCATCAAAATCTTCAATTAAATTAGTTCGTAATTGATTAAATAATTTAAATTAATTAAATTTAATCTCCGATTAATTCAATTAAAAAATGTAGTTTTGGAAGCGATTTGAAACTCAACAATCCTCACAATGTTAACCATTTTATACAAAGAATAAATTTGAAAGAATAAATAATAAATAAAACAAAAAAAATGAACAGAAGAAAACTCACCTGGACGAGGAGCGAAAGCAGCATAATCACCTGAAAAAGGTCGCTCCTGTTTTATTGGTGGTATTGGACTGAAAGTTGGCGCCTTTATAACTGGAGGGATAGGAGACGCAACTTGTCGGGAAACTGGGATAGGTTCAGGGGCAGGTGCTTGGGCAGGGACTGAGTCTGGGATAGGTGCTCCCTAGAAATAAAATCAGATATTAGAGACAGATTTATGATTAAATTTCATAAACAGTGGGCTAGATTTGGGGTCCTTTTACAATATAGAGCAAAAAACAAGGGCAAATTTAAGAAAAAGTTGGGTAATCATTAACACAGATGAAGCCTATGAAAAGTAATTAAGAATACTTTTAAAAGTTTCTGCAGTTGAAATGCAGAAGAATTTTGGACCAAAAATTGTCACATGAACAGCACTATATATTTTACGGTCAGATGTAAGTTAGTAATAAGCGCAGCTCTTACTAGGTATTATAACCTAAAAATATGATATTCTTAAGAGCTGGTGTCCAAATCCAAAGGTGTCATATGTCTACAATATTCTATAAAAGCAAAAATAAGGCTTTTAGCCGTTCACGGGAGCATTTTCTTTCTGTGCTGGAGTTAATACAAGAATACAATAGGTAAAAACTGAAGTACTTGTATGACTAATATAGATTTTCTGAAGTAGTAGAAATAACAATATTTATTATTTTCGTTCTTTTCTGCTGCTTTCACAAGTACAGGACATAGGGGCATATGCTATTCCTTTCATTTCTACTTCTAGATTCTATTTCTTTCAGGGCCATGCCTAAGGAGGCTAGAGGGGGCAAGCACCCCAGGTGGCAAACCCGGGGGCGGAAAACAAATTTAAATAGTAATATTTTTGGGCAAAAATTGTAATATTTACTCTACTGATGGGGTGTCAGGGTGCGGCAAAGTCTAGATTTACCCCCCCCCCTGACTGAGAAAAAACCCAATTCCAATCTTGATTCCTTTTGCACAAGCAAGTATGGTAAAATGGAGGGGGATTAATCACCAGTGAGTCAAACTCAGGAAGTAAAACTCCGTGGTGGTTTTGCTCAAGTTGCAGTGATAATAATAATGTGTTCCATTATTTGCCCGAGTATACTTAGCTTTTGTCAAGGATTCCCATCTATTTGCACAGTCCTAAAGACAAGAAAATAACTCTAGGTTTTTTTTTATAACATTGAAGATTTATTTACTTATATGTAGTTTAATTGTATTTCCACAAGGGAATGGGATTAAAAGGAAGAGGATAATCACCATTAAGTCTAACCAGGGTAGCGGAATCGTGTAGCGAGTTTTTCGAAGCCAAAATAATAGTTTTACTTCATGCTTTATTTTTTTTTACTCTGAGTTCAGCAGTATTCGAAACAGGAATAAAATAGTATTTCATTCGTTTCCCAAATTTATCGAGCTCCTGCAAATGATTCCCAGCTTCTTTCGCGTCTTTAAAAACAAATGAATACCTGCAAGTTAAAGCCATTGAAAATTTTTCTAGCTGCATCACAAAATTTGCGCTCTTGTCTTAAATACTATTAAATTTGTTTTTAGTTGTTGTGCTAAGTTCTGATCTCCATGTGAATCTAATGAAAAGAACTTGCATCACTAACTAAAATTTAAGAAATTTAAAACAATTTGAGAAGAGCAACTGTTAAGGCATTTGAATAAGTCTTGGGAAGGGTTTCAATTCAGGGTGCTCCAACCTGAAAAGGGTAGGGTTAGAGGTGAGCCTATTTAGGATGTTGAGAGGTAAGAAAAGGGAAGATACAGACAGAAAGTGATCAGAATGGTGTTAGTGATTTCTGGTTGATAGCAAGGAGGACTGGTGGTGTTCATTGTGGGATAACTTGCACACACAAGGTCTCTCAGACCTGTGTCACAGGGATAGGGTAAAAAGATCTAAACATTGGGTGGTTCAAGAGAAGGAAGAGAGGGTGGATGAAAAAAGAGAATGGTATGGCAAGAGAGAAGTAGGGTGGGTGACTGAGAGAAGTTAAAGACAGACCAGGTCTATAAGGATGAAAGCCCATACTGCTGGTAGCCATAAAAAGGTTTGGGTTGTAAGGGTGCTATGACTGGGAGGAAAATGAGTAAGAGAGGGTTGGGGAAGGTCTGAGTGGGGTAAAGTGATCTGCAAAATACCAATATTCAGGTACATTATTATTTGGTCACTGTTTATGGATGATAAGTGGCTAAGAAATGAGCTTCTGGTAATTCAGCTTGGGCCTATAAAACTAGTATAACCAAAATGGGGTGCTTAATTAGTACAAAAATATTTAAAGGAAGTGAGGATTTTATGGCGAGAGTAATAAGTAGAGGTATAAACAGTGGGATGGAAGAGGGGCTTACACAGCTGTGATGGCCTTGGTTTGTTGGCTTGTAAAATTAAGTATTTTTGTTTCTTTGATAAAAATGTTTGAAGAATTCAGAAATTTTAATTAAAAACTTCACACAATTTTCATTTGAAATAGTATTAAGTTTGCTGATGCTGGTTTTGCACCAAATTTAACATTGGATGTCACTGTGCAAATTTCTTATTGAGTTGCAAAAAGGCTTTGCATTCGGCTGGCAGCATGTGACCGAGCCGCTGATCAAGCAGGGGCTGCTGGCCGCCCGTAAGGAATGGTCCTGGACCACCGGCGCAGGGTTCTATCTGGTGTGGTCCAAAACCCAGGACCTGGTTCCCAACGCGGAACTGGTGCGCCAGTGGCTGCTGGAGATGGCCAGGCCCGGGACCGTTTAACTCACGCGGTCCCGGAGTTTTCCCTGGCGCGCTGCATCGACCTGCGATGCGTCAGATACAGCCGCCGCACAAAGGCGAGGATGAACAGCGCGGTCAGGATCAGCACGATGGTCGGGGCCGGCGCGCTGTCGAGGAAGAAGCTGGCATAGGTGCCCGCCAGCATAGAAAACATGCAGACCAGCACAGCAACCCACAGCATGGTGCTGAACTTGCGCACCACCAGGAACGCGATGGCACCGGGGGCGATGGCGCAGCAGGACTTCGATGCCGTGGAGATCGAGACCATCGATGGCCGGGTGTTCTCGCATTTCGCGCCGACCCGCAAGGGCGATCCGGACGCGCCACTATCCGATGAAGAGCTTGCCGACAAATACCGTGATCTCGCCGAGCCGGTCATCGGCGTCGACGGCGCGGGTGAATTCCTGGGCAAGCTCTGGCGATTGGACTCCTTGAGGGCAATCTCGGATCTCGGCCTATCCCGACTAGGCACGCCCGATGCCGCGGCGGCTGAATAGCGTTCCGCCTTAAGTGGCGCGGATACCCGAGCGGCCCGATGAGCGGGCCCCGATACGTGAACTTTATGGAATAGAGTCCCCAAGCAATGACGACGTCAGCCAACCCGAGCAATTTCCACGAGGCGCTGATCCGTCCCGCCGCCGTCGCGGTGATCGGTGCTTCCGATGATCCGGGAAAAACCGCCGGCCATTTTTCATAGCTTGCATGCACTAGATGCGTACATTCCATGTTTCACAAAGCAGGGTTAGTAGGTAAGACTCGGCGTTTGCTCAACGACACTCACCCTGAGGGATCGCGAAGCGATCGTCTCGAAGGGTCTTCTTCGCACCCCGGCGTCAACGCCCGGTGGACCACCCGGGCGCGCGCCAGTATAAGGGCCGGACTTCGTGACCCTTGATTGGTTTGGGCGATCCCATGCATGACATCAGACGCATCCGCGAGGATGGAGAGGCTTTCGACGCGGCGATGAAGCGACGGGGCCTGGATTCGGTGTCGGCCGGAATTCTCGAGGCCGACGCGGCTTGGCGCGCGGGGACCACGGAGCTGCAGTCGCTGCAGCAACGGCGCAACGAGGCCTCCAAGCAGATCGGCGTTCTAAAACGCGAGAAGCAGGACGCCTCGGCGCTGATCGACGAGGTCGCGGGCATCAAATCCCGCATGCAGGAACTCGAGGATGAGGGCCGCGCGCTTGAGGCCCGGGTCGAGGAGATGGTCGCTGCCTTGCCGAACCGTCTGGGCGACGACGTTCCCGATGGCGCCGACGAAGACGAAAACCAGGAGATCCGCCGAACCGGCGCGGCGCCGAACTTCGCCTTCACGCCGCGCGACCACGTGGCGATCGGCGAGGGGCTCGGTCTGATGGATTTCGCCTCCGCCGCGAAACTTTCCGGCGCGCGGTTCGTGTTCCTGAAGGGCATGCTCTCTCGGCTGGAGCGCGGTCTGGCCAATTTCATGTTGGATCATCAGACCAAGGAATACGGCTATACCGAGGTGTCGCCGCCCTTGCTGGTGCATGAGCACGCGCTATACGGCACCGGTCAGTTGCCGAAGTTCCGGGACCAGCAATTCGGTACCACCGACGGATTTTGGCTGATTCCGACGTCCGAGGTGCCGCTGACCAATATCGTGGCCGGAGAGATCCTCGACGCCGCGGATCTGCCGCTACGGATGACCGCCTATACGCCGTGCTTATCAACACCAGTTCTTCGTCATACTGCCGGAGATAAACGAGCACTTTGCGGTTCGCTGGCTGAAGGAAGGTGATCGTCCCTTGGCCAAAACCCTTGAATTGTTTTCGAATCGACAGCATACGTTTCATCCACCATAGAAGAGACTGCGCGTTATCTTGTTGTAACTCCACATTCACGGCCTCATAGTGGGATTCGGGGTCGATGATTATGGGAAGATACAGTTTTTGAGGGTTGGCTCGCGAGAAGCCTGCGTTACGATCGGCATTCCATTGCATCGGCGTGCGCACGCCATTGCGGTCTCCCAGGTAATAATTATCCCCCATCCCGATTTCTTCGCCGTAGTAAATCACCGGAGTGCCCGGCATGGAGAACAGAAGACTGTACATCAGTTCGATTTTCTTGCGATCATTCCCCAGGAGCGGAGACAGACGACGACGAATGCCAAGGTTGATCCGAGCCTTGCTGTCATGAGCGAACATCCGGTACATGTAATCGCGTTCTTCATCGGTTACCATCTCTAGAGTCAATTCGTCATGATTACGGAGAAAGAGCGCCCACTGACAATTTTCCGGAATGTCGGGTGTCTGCTCAAGTATGTCAATGATGGGGAATCGGTCCTCCATTTGCATCGCCATGAACAGGCGAGGCATGAGAGGGAAGTGAAAATTCATATGACATTCGTCGCCATCTCCAAAATAGGCGGCTGCATCTTCGGGCCATTGATTAGCTTCCGCCAATAACATCCGGTCCTGGTATTTCTTGTCCACATGTTTTCGAAGATTTTTCAGGTACACATGCGTCTCATCAAGATTCTCGCAATTGGTTCCTTCGCGTTCATAGAGGTATGGAACCGCATCGAGCCGGAGTCCGTCCACACCCATATCGAGCCAAAAATCTAGGACGTCAAAAATCGCGCGTTGTACATCGGGATTGTCATAGTTCAGGTCGGGTTGGGGGGGAAATTTTTTGAGCAACAGTTTTGGCACCTAACTCAAAAAGAAGCTAATTTTATGAAAACAAAACTAAAATCCAGGTTTTAACAATGAACATCTGAGACTTAAGGTTTCGTGGGTCTGAGATCATCCCCTGCGTGAGTGGTTGATTAGCTCATTATGTGACTCTATGACTATCTTAGCTCTAAGGCTATCTACCTTAGTCTTCTGCCCTAGGAATGACGCATGGAGGGATAATAAATAGACTTATCTATTAAACAATGAACTAAAATGATTTTTATACAATTCTAATAACGAGGTTAATGTTATATTTGCTTCTCACTCAGTCAGACTATCTGTCTTGGCTTTTTCTAAAATTAGCCATGGCTTGATACCCACAACTATTCAATTTTAGTTCTTGCTTTTGTTTTTCAGGAAATCTTATTTTTTTCCTTTTTTTATGTGAGCGAGCATAAGCTTTACAAACGACAACAAAAGCTAGGCCAAAGTATATCCAAATCCTTTTTATATCACGCTGCGTGTCGATTACGTGTCAAACAAAGCATATGAGTAATCTATGAGAATTTGAGTTTTCGCCTCTTTTATAATTGATAGGAACATTCAAAAGTCGTCGGCTACAGAAGCAAAAAGTAACCGCGTCGTGTAGTATTACGTGAAGCATACCTTATGTGGGCCCTTGTGACTACCCGACAAGAAGATTAAGTAACATTTTTGGTTTTCTTTTCGCTTTTCTAACACTTCGGCGCTTTTGTAATAATGCTTAATTCAATATCAATTTACGATTGGAAGGCTTCAGATATGCCGAAAACTCCAGTCAACGTAACACAATCGACAATTTTGAAAGAAATGATTTAATTTACTTTGAATCTGTGTCATGTGTTCGTGAAATACCTACAAATCTTATTTATTATATAGCAAGTGCAAAGTTGCATGTTCGGCTACTTTATTAAGTCCAATTTGCAGGTATTTACCTTCACAGGAGCATTATTGCATGAAAAATTATTTTTCTGAAAGACTCACTAGCTTTTCAAAGCTTGTAAGAACACTACCAGTAGAAATTTCAGAAAGAACTTACAGTGTATTAGACAGACTTGATAAGGAAAAAGAGGAAATATTTTCTAAGTGTTCTAAGCAACGAATGTCATTCGCATATACTGAACGTGATCAGGCGGAAACTCATTTACGAGAAGGCATTGAAATCATTCAGTCAGTGAACTCGACAACGGATATTTTCCGTTCGGATACATTCAAGACCTTTGCAAATTCACAAGGCACAATTGTAAAGAGGAAACAGTTTGATTCTTATGCATTGGTTACCCGATGCAATTTTAATCGATCTTTACAAATAGGACATGAAATAATTGAATACATAAAATCATCAATTGGTAACAGATTAGAAAGGCTACAAAACAGCCTGGAATTCAAAAAGCTTGAAACACAATTTGATTTTAACAACGTCTCCCCAAAATATCTTTCAGATGGTAAAACAACTAGAGTATTTGATCTACTATGTGATTTACCAATAATTTTGTCAAAACTGACCGCACATATAGAAGAGCTTCGGTTGATTTGTTCCAACGTGACAGTTTATAATTCTACTAATACATCACTCAGGATACTGTCAATTGAAACTGGCTATTTGAATATCAGTGATAAGGGATCCACTATCTCTTTAAAACCGCCTTTTCCTTCAAAATCAACAACTGGTCAAACGGGGCAGAACGGCCTTAGCGGAGGAGTTGTTTCAATAAAGGTTCATTTTGAGGTCAATGGTGGTGTCTTGAGTATTGAAGCAAATGGAGGAGATGGTGGAGAAGGAGGAGATGGTGCGCGTTGGTCCCAGGGAGTAGATGGAAAGAGTGGGACATTACCTTCGAAGTTTTCTCAAAAATATTACGAGATACAAAAACACATGAAACTGGAACAACAAAAAAGCCACCCAGACACTCTGGCACGAGAGTGAGAGAGACAAAAACACATACAAATGCACAGATTCAGACATAAAACAGACAAAGACAAACACTGGGACAAGTGAAAACCCGCCCAGACCCACAGGCACAGAGAGTGAGGGAAACAAAAACACAAACAAATACACAGATTCAGACATACAAGCAGAAAAAAACACAAGCACGGGGACTAGCAAACAACCGCCCAGACACACAGACACAGAGAGTAAAAGAGACAAAAACATATTACACTGGGACAAGCAAACACCCACCCAGACACATAGGCACAGAGAGTGAAAGAGACAAAAACACATACAAACACACAGATTCAGACATACAAACAGAAAAAAAGAGTCACTGGGACAACAAAACACCCGCCCAGACACACAGGTACAGAGAGTGAGGGTGGTAAAAACACATACAAACACACAGTTTCAGACATAAGAAATGACAACGACAGACACTGAAAGCAAGCATACATCTGCTCAGAGACAAAGGCACAGTGAAAGAGACAAATAAACAGCCAGTCAATTCCTACCTGAACCTGGGTACCTGCAGCCAACCTACAACCCCCACCTTTTTTTCGAATAACTCCATTCAAGTTAGGCTCATTTAGATTCACCAAGTGTGGCGCACCACGTTAAGTGTTGTAAATGTACGAAGAGCTTTTCTAATATAGGCAATGTGAATAGGCACCAAATAGTGCATACAGGTCAGATACCCTTTAGTTGTCATGTATGTAACCAGAGCTTTTCCATAATTAGCTCTGTGAAAACCCATTTAAGAGTACATACGGGTGTAAGATCATATAAATGTACTGTATGAAACAAAAGCGTTTCTTTATCATGGGATTTGAAGAGGTACCCAATAATGGATACAGATCAGAAAGTGTTTAAATGTGCAAGACGCGGCAATCGCACACCTTCGCGAGGCCGCGAACACCGACTGGGGGCGCGTCATGCTCGCTCCCTCTCCGGAGTATCGAAACCTTTTGGCGGCAACGCGGGCTGCGGCGAGTGACGATGACCGAGTCCGGCTTATTCGGCCGACTGAGACGCTCCACAGCTTCTCTTCGATGATCAGTCGAACCCGTCGGCGCGACATCGGCAACTTCACCAGCCGGAAGGCGCGCACGGTTGAGGTGCCGTTCACGCCAGAGCAGCAGGCCGTCCACGACGATCTGCTAGCGCTCCAGCGCGGGATCTATTTACGCATGCATGGAGCGGGTCCACTTGGTTTTCTGATGACGACGATCCGTCGACAGGCCGCGAGCTCGTTGCATGGGCTAGTCCCCTTTCTGGAGCACATATTGACCAGACGTCTCAGCGACCTGGAACTCGTTGAGATCGATGACGAGGCTCTCGATCACATCGACACGGAGGTTGCGGAGGTCGATGCGATCCGCGAGGAAATCACCGCGATCATCGAACGTGCTCGTGCGTTACCCAGCGATGATCCGAAACTGGCCGCGCTGACGGAAATCGTCACACAAAAGGCAGGTATGCCGAACCGCCGGCTACTGGTTTTCAGTTCGTTCCGTCATACGCTGTTCTATCTGGATCAATCCCTTCGTGCGTGCGGCGTGCGGGTTGGCATCATCCATGGCGGTGTTGCTGACGATGACCGTCGGGCGCTGCGTAAGGCCTTCGCCCTGCCGCCCGAACACTCCGACGCCATCGATGTCCTACTGTCTTCGGAGGTTGGGTCTGAAGGGCTCGATTTTCAGTTCTGCGATGCACTGGTCAATTTCGATATTCCCTGGAATCCGATGCGCATCGAACAACGCATCGGGCGCATCGATCGGTACGGCCAAGCCAGCCAAACCGTTGCGATCTACAACTTCGTTACGCCCGGATGCCCACTCAGCTAAAACCCGGGTCAAGAATTAGTGCCGATCCGGTCAATTGTCCACGATTGAACCCTATTAATCTGTGCAAGTGATTTATCAGGGGAGAACCGTGAATGAACAGACAGAACCAATTCAGGCTGCCGGGTTGCTGGTTGCCGCTTACACTTTGTTTGGCGGTTTCCGTGCTGGTGTCGGGCACAGTGCGGGCACAGGCGGTGTTGGAGGAGATTGTTGTCACGGCACAAAAGCGTGCACAGAACCAGCAGGACGTGCCCATTGCGGTACAAAGCTTCAGCGCTGAGGCATTGGCTGATAAAGGCTTAACCAACATTGCTGATGTCGGGGTTTTCACGCCCAATGTCACCATTGATTCAACGTCGGCATTCAGTGGCTCCACGCAAGTGCTGGGCGCCTTTATCCGTGGCATCGGCCAGTCAGACTTTGCCTTTAACCTGGAACCCGGGGTGGGTGTATATATCGACGGGGTGTACTACGCGCGCGCCATCGGCTCGGTTGTGGACCTGCTGGATCTGGAACGGGTTGAGGTGTTGAAGGGGCCACAGGGGACCTTGTTCGGGCGTAATACAATCGGCGGCGCACTGAACATCACCACCCGCCAACCTGCGGAAACCTTTACTTACCAGGGTGAGGTCACCACCGGTCGCTACAACCGCACTGACATTCGCGGCGCAGTGGACGTACCGTTAATTCCAGGCAAGTTGTTATCGCAGGTAGCATTTTCCGCCAAAAACCGTGATGGATATCATCACCGGCTGAACTTCCCGGGTACGTTTGTTACCGACCGTGGCCGGTTTGTTGGTAGTGGCGACGAAGAATTTTACTCGCGTCAGGGTGACGCCAACACAGATACAGTCCGCGCCAAAATGAAATGGGTGGTGAATGATGCAGTGGATGTGCTTTTTTCCGGCGACTACTCCAATACCGATGAACAAAAAACCTAGGGTAAGGAAAAAACCGTCAGGGCCCCACCAAATCATATTTTCTTTGGACGTTACATAATTGAGAGCGTTTAATTATGTTAAGGGTGAGTTAATCTTATGAAACTTGGTAGATCTGTTGGGAAGGACGTATTATTGGATGATATGTGAGATATCAAGGTCTGCTACTCAAGCGGGGAAGTCCCGGTTGTAAAGAAAAAATTTACCGTGGTCTAATATTTACAGGTGAAGATGACACAATCTTACGTGACTACCACAGAACTTCTTCGAATGTTGCATAAAAGGGTTGATATGTTACGTTTTGTTAGGATATGTTTCTTCAAAAGATTTTTCAAAATATTCTAAGATGTCTTTTAAGAGATTTTTCTTCGAGATGTTTTTCAAGACATTTTTTTTCAAGACATATTTCAAGATGTTTCAATATATCCCAGGTGTTTTTTTAACACATTTTTCTTCAAGGTCTTTAACAAGACCTTTCAAGACATTTCAAGACATTTTTCAGACATTTTTCTTCAGCACATTTCTCAAGACCTTTCGGGAAATTTCTAAACGTTTTTCTTATAGAATTTTCTTCAGGACATTTTTCAAGACGTTTCGAAACATCCTATAATGTTTTCAGACATTTTTCTTCAAGACACTTTTCAAGACGTTTCTAGACATTTCGAGACATTTTTAAGACATTTTTCATCAAGAAGTTTCTCAAAACTTTTCAAGACATTTTTTCTTCAGAGCGCTTTTCTTCATCATGTCTTTAGTTTTTATGCAACAAGGGAATTTTTACTTATGTTAAGGATGACCCATTCACACGTGATATGGTAGACTTGGGCCCTTTGGAGAAATACCCGCTAGTAACTGAGGAGGGCACCACGTGGGAGTTACGAAATGACGATTTACACATGGGATGTGGCACAAACTTACACGTGGGTGTTATGTAATGACGGGAATTGTATACCGCGGGCTTTTTGGTGCGGTGGGGTGGGGGGGGGGGGGGGGGGGGGGGGGGCTCATCCTCAAAGATATAATTCTGGACCTTTCAACTATGCTGAACAAAATACCTATCTAAACACTTGGATTTGACATGTTTGGGGAAGTGATGTGCTTGAAAGATTTTTGTCAACCAAGATGCCTAAATTTCAAATATAATGATCCCTAGCACTAGAACTTTCATTTTCTAATTGAATCAGTCCCTTTCAAAGTTCCTGTGACAACTCCAACATAAAGTGCCCTGGTCTAAAAAAAAACAAGTAAATAAATAAGACACTGTGCCAAAATTGTTCTTCACTTTGGCAGTATTGTTGCATTGCCTATGGTTATTGTACTTGAGGGAAGCCAACCATCTTTTTTTCTTCTTTTTTTTTAGAGACCTGAAACTAAAGTCATAGATTTTATAGCATTTTTTATGTGTGAACCCAAAGAAGTTGCAGCATTTAATAGTACTTATCATCAATACTTCTACTGATGTGGGACTAAATTAAACTGTGAAACAGATCTTTTTGATCTGACCAATGAAAAAGATATTTGAGCTTTCCAAGAATTCTAGAATTCCTTGATTTATTCTGTTTAAACTGATTAATAGGATGCCTAAGCGGGAGATTATCATCAAGAAGAATACCCATGAACAGAACATAGTAATCACTATGTCCACTGATAAAAAAAAAAAAAAAAAAAAAAAAAAAAACCTAAAAACACAAATTTCCAAAAGAAGGGGGCAGGTCTGAGAAATAAGAAAGTCAGGAAGCTTCTTCTCCAATAATCTGTTGGTAGAGCTTAAGTGCAATAAATAAAAATTTTGTAGTGTCCAATTATTGTGGTTGAAGCTTAGACACACCATTACATTCCTGAAACAAAATGCAATGGACTAAAAAGGAGGAGCATGATCCAAAAAGCTATAAGGTTGTAGTGGTTACGAATTTTTCGTTTTGTACGAAGAATTCGAGCCAAAACCATCTTAACGGTTTAGTAAACCGTTTATACAGTGATTGAAGACAGAGCCCCGTAACAAAGATGGATATTACATATCGTATGATTTTTGCAATCCTAAGACAATAGTAATGGTATGATTTTTATCATACCAATAGTATCGTATGATTTTTGCAATCCTAATACAATAGTAACGGTTATCTGTCCACTGGTCACATTTGCAGAGGCCCACTTATTTCACTGGAGATAGGGAATCAGTAGATGGGCGAAAAAAAGAAAAACTAAAACAAATGAATCAAAAATTGACTATGAGGATAATTTCCAGATGGCGAATAACTATACAAAGCAAATATTTCAGCAAGGACCTCTGCCAAGCCGTCTTTAGAGCTGAAAAAAACATAAAAGGAAAAAACTAACCTTTCGAAATGCTCGAGAATAAAAACCCAAAGTGGAAGAAAGAAAATGTAAACCGAACAATGAAACAAATTAGTAAAACAAATCAAAAGGATGACTGAAAATCAAACATTACAATAAACAAATACTAAAAAATTAAATTGAGTACGGATTCTATTTACGGCTTCAGATATTACCTGTCTATTGATTCGTTTTGTATGGAATTGACTAATTGATTCTTTATTTTTAGTTTGGAGGAATGTGTACCGAGTCTCTTCTTATTAGATTACCATAAATAGGGCATAGGAAAATTACGTCAGATTTGAAATAGCAAAAAAAAAAAAAATAAAATAACAGCTGATGATTGACATGATTAATATGCATTTTCTGACTACTACATGTTTTTGGAACTTAAGCATAACAGTTCAAAATAGGGATGAAACCTTTTAATCGACAGTGAACAGATATAAAATTTTAACTGGATATTTCGAACACATATACAGTGTTCATTATCAGCAGTAATGAACACTTCTAGTCAGGAAATATGAACTAATGCACCAAGCGTGCAACGTCTGGGTGGTGAGGAAAGTCAATTTTTGTTTCCTCAAGCAAAGTCGACCGCGTGATGGCAGATCCACCGCCGCCTTTGAGGACAGTTTGAATAGCCCTGAACCAGTCAGTTCGGCCTTGCCCAGTTAAGGCAAGTCGGGATGGATCGCCCCCTGCTCTTTCCCAAATCGCCTGATCAAGCGGACCGTGCGGATACAGAATAGAAAACAATTCCGTTAGAATCTTGAGCTCAGAAACCGTAGTAGGAAAACTGGTGAGCGACGTTCTCGTCTTGCGCCTAGTGGGAACACTGCAATATGAGATTGGGAAGTTCTCGTCTTGGTGAGTTGCGGAGTAGACAGGGTGCTGCTGAGGAGCTTCCAACTGAACAGCACCAGCCACATACGTAAATAGGTCAAAGACCCTAACGAGTCGCCCGTTAAGAAGCGGGATTGAGTGCTGATCTTGTCGGCATCGGTTGTGCGATAGTCTGGCAGATCAGGCGCAAAAGCATCCTCAGCCATTTGAGGACGAGCCTGAGGTTGTAGCCGGTCGCGGTGAGGACGGCATTGGCCTGGTCGCCCTGGGGTCCCTTGAGGAAGTTTCGGCCGAGATGGCCGTCGGTCTTGAGGTGGCCGATGACCGCCTCGATGGCGGAACGTCTCCTGAGCTCTCGCTTGATGACGCCGAAGACGCCGCGCTTCTGTCCCGAGCGATAGACGCGCAGTGGCTTTGGCGCGTTGTGGCCCCGGTAGCCTTTGTCGACATAGATGCGTTCGGTCTCCACGCCGGTGAGCGTCTGGAGCTCCTCGAGCACGGGGCCAAGGGTGTGTCCATCATACGGATTGCCGTGGAACGCTTTGGCATGAAGGACGAACTGGCCGCCGGCCGCACGGCGGTTGGTGGTGGCGATCGAGACCTTGCAGCCGAAGCCAGGGGGTCCCACTCATAGAACAATATGTGTTAGTACTAAGTTTGAATTTCGGCCATAACTTTAATTTTTTTTAGGTATGTGGGCCTTTGGACCATTCTCAGGGGAAATATTGCCACCACCTTTCCTATGTGTAGACACAGTTCAATTTATAAGACAAGTATAACAAAGTGTTTAAAAGTGAAAAGGACCATATGAGAAGAATAGCTATATTATTACGATTCATTGTAAAGAACTTCATTAATAGCCGAACCAAGCGTACTTTCATCTAGTTCTTCTCACGTCAGAACTATATGAAAAGTTTTTAGGTATGAGGGTCTTTGGACCATTCTCAGGGAAAATATTTCCACCGCCTTTCCTATTTGTAGACGCAGTTCAATTTATAAGACAACCATAACAAAGTGTTTAAGGTGAAAAGGACAACATGGAAAGAATAGCTATATTACTTACGATTCATTGTAAAGAACTTCATTAATAGCCGAACCAAGAGTATTTTCATCTAGTTCTTCCCACGTCAGAACTTTCGCGTATCCTTCCTTTTCTGCCCTTGCTAGATTTTGACCTTGGTCATTGCCCACAGGTATTCCAATTACTGGAGTTGAATGGAAAATTGCTTCTTGAAGGCTGTACAAACCACCATGAGTGACGAAAAGTCGAATCTTTGAATGACCTTCATTTAAAGTTTTGGTGTTAAATATACAATGAAAACGTGTCAATTCCCCATCTATAATCATAGATGAGAAGACATAGCACAAAATGAAATTAATGAAGCATTATATCAACGTTCCAATAGCGCACAGTGGTACTTATGTATTATTCAGAACACACTCAATAAGTGAAATTAGGTTCTTTCGTGAAACAAACTACGATACAGGTACATTTTAATTAAATATTTTATATATAGAGGTGGTTAGGTTAAGGTTAGCTTAAGTTAGGTATTTGATATAATAAGTCTGAAGTAGGTTTATTATAAGAAATTGTGACAATCAACCGTTCATATGAGCATACTGGAATCTAGAATTGCTAGCTTATTTTGCAATGAGTTGAAACTCATGAATATTATTTAAATAATGAGCCATGGCTGTTATCAATACGATTCACATTGCAATGAATTGGTGTGACGGTAAAAAACGAAAGCACTTTGAATGTACTAATAGGAAGAAATAGCTATATTAAAACAAAATTAGTTAATTTTATATTGAACCGAAGACAAATGCAAAGAGAACTCGGTCCAAAAGACACGTTTTCACAGTCTTCCTCTTTCCAAGGGAGAAGAGGGGGGGGAGGTTGCAACCCTTCATACTAGCACCTATGAAGAGGATATAGTTAGATACTTACTTTTGGGATTTCTATTGTAGTAAAGATTAAGTAATGAAAGTGAAAAGTAGTAGTTTTCACTCAATTCTTCCCCAGAAAGTTCCACTGGAACATTTTCTGCGGGGTCACTAGTGACTCAATAGCATTTACTATATTACCTTGTATTATTTACTATTCGTAAGTATTTACGTATACTGGGATTATTTAAATGGGGAAGATTGGATAGTCGGAATTTTAAAAAGTAAGTGTAAAGTGGATATTAAGAATTTGGGGAGGTACACACGAGCAGCCATGCAGCACAGAGAGAGATTCTTCGAGGGTGGACGATAGACGCTACAAGAAAATAATGTTGAAAGTTATTTTATATGGTGTGATTGAAGCGTGTTCTTTGTTCTTTTTTGTAGCCATGATCCAGATAGCTTTAGAACATTTAAAATATATTGATAATGTGTGTGATATTTTGTGTAATTATGTGAGCTTTATGGTATTATTTGCCTTTTGTTTTTTGTTTTCTTTTTGTAATTATTATGCCTTTCATAGTTATTATTATATACCCTGTTATGTGAGTTAGTGTAATTTGGTGCGAAAACCGGCCATGCCAATCCGAACAGAAGCGGAGAGGCCACAATCTCGCGCGCCATGACAGGCAGGTACGTGGCCGGAATGATGTATCCGATGCCCGCTGCTCCATAGGCGATCACGATGGCCCAGGGCAGAGTCCCGCGCCCGGCAGATTCCTGAGAAGATGCCCGTGCCTGACCGGTCATTTCAGAACCAATCTTCAAGCTGACGCCGATCGTCACGAACAGCGAAAGGACGCCGAAGGCGACCCACCCGTCGGCGCTTCCGATACCAGAGGCCATCAGGATCAGCGTCCCAAGACCGGCCAGCGCAATGCCCGCGCCGACACCGGAGAAAATCCAACCTTGAAGATCAGGGCGGCCGATCTCGGCCAGATGTTTGACGAAATAGTTGCTGACCAGCACCAACGTGAAGGCACTGCAGACACCGCATACAAACCGCATGATCGCCCAAGCAACGAATTGGTCGGTCAGACCCGTGGCCAGCGTGGCAACCGCAATGGCAAACAGCGAAAGCCGCAGGGTCATGGCCGGCGAACCTTGCAACCGTGCTGCGCAGAGGGCTCCGAGCAGGTATCCGAGGAAATGAATGGCCGCGAGCCAGCCGCCCTCGCCGATGCTGATCAGTCCATCCGCTCGCATGACGGGAAGCAGCGGCGTTAACGCGATGCGACCAATCCCAATGGCGCCCGCCAGCGAAAGTAGACCTGTAAGGTAGATCAGAGTTGAACGCATGCCCCCTTTACGTCGGAAGAGTGGGGGTCTTGCCGAGATCTTACAGGCCGCGTACTATTATAAAAAATGAATTATTCTGAATTCTGATTTCTCAATTGGAGATATCAAATGCTCGACCTGCGTGCCCTGGAAATTTTCCACGCCGTAGCGACGGAAGGCAGCGTGTCGAAGGCCGCAGCGCGCCTGAACCGGGTCCAGTCGAATGTCAGCACGCGCACAATTGGAAAGTCCTTGACAGATTTGTTTTACAGACCAAAGTATCAACGGATCTACAGGTGACATAACCAGGGCTTTAGAGTCGGTAGATTATTTGTGCCGAATGAGGCTCCTAAGATGTTTGTCTTTAACTGCCACAATTGGAACTTCAAAAGAGCCGAATACAACTCATTTGGATTTCGTGCATACGGCGTACAATTTTAACACCTGAATTGAAGCTATCCATTTCAGACTCCTGCTATTTAATTTAAGTTAGCGCCCCTCTGAAGATCTACCAAAATTGATACATCATTAGTTGGAGTTATTGCAACCGACTCCTGCTTCTAAAGGTATTAAGGCATACTCCTGACCACATCTCCAAGGGCCTGATTTCTAGCATCTCAGATTTCAACTAGTTTAGCAGCAAATAAGCCCCAACTCTTTGACTCTGACTTTACAGGCCTTATCATAAAAGTAATCAAAATTAGAGGCTTTTTAAATAAAATAAAATGACTTAACCAGTAGTCTTGGCTGTGGCAGCAATAAGTCGTTATATGACACTTTTTGTTTATATGAGTGTTTACAAAATACCTATTAAACGGAGCAGACTCGGTTGACTGGTCTAATTTCTTTTCCTATGTCGCTTTTGGGTCTGAAGATAATTATAAGTTTCTATACATTTCCAAAACCACATAAACAGTTGAGCTGTTTGACATAAAAATTGTTAATTTAGCTTGTTAATTTAACTTAGCTTGTATAAACAGCAGTTCTTCAACAACAGCCGAAAGAACTTGTTTTCCAACTGGACAAATAATTTTTGGCATTTCGGATTCTCCTAATTTTTTTTTCCTTCGGTGTGTACCCTTTTCAAAGGGTGAATTCCATTAGCAAAGCATTGCTATACAAAGGTTTCGCTTAGCATAAATACTGAGATTAATAAGGTCCCCTTGTATTTATGGTAAATTTATTTAGAAAACTTTCATGAAACTAATCATCCTATGAAACAACTAAGTTGTACCATATTGTTCTAATAAAATTTAATAGCTTTTCCGCTTTTATATTTAAAAAAATGAGATTCCATGATAGAAATATAACTAGGCACCATTAAGGAGTTAATAGCATTTCATCTTAGTATTGATTATTTATTTGTTAAAATAATAAAAAATATTATTTTCTACATTAAAAATATACTTCATATTTAAGCATCATCAGAAATAATAAACTTTTGTTTTAAACCTTTCATTAAAGTTAAAATACAGGAAAGTACTTTTTATTAACTTGGAAAGGTTTTTCGCTTGAATTAAACCTTCAGGAATTTATATGTTTCCAATATTAAAGAAACAAAACAAAACAAAAGAAATGGAAAACAAAATAATTTTTTTCGGTCACTCTCTGTGTAGATTTTTGACATTTTCTTGCCCGCTTTTGGAACAATCTCTATCATGGATTTGATGTCAACCTTAATCTACAGCTTTCAGTAATGTCCAAGAAAATGTTTCGTAAGCTGCAGACACTACACCTTCTCTACTTGTAAGATTTATGAATCTTTTCAAGACAGATATATCTATTTTGACTTTGAAAAAAAGAAAAACAAGATTGGCTTAGATTGTGCTTAAGAAATTACGATATATTAATATGAAAACTTGAGTGCTTTAACATGTGTCTAATAGGAAATGAGACTTCGAACCAATATGCAGCGATACCACGTAGAACCAGAAAGTTCAGAACTAGCTTAATTTGAATTTATTGGAATTGACCTCACAATTCAAAAAATATTGCAGAAATGAAAAAACCAGACTCTCCCCCCTTTCCCATCTTTTCCCTGAAAAAAGTAGTATTTCTACACGGTTAATTTCAAGTAATTTGGGATATATTCTTAAGCAAGTTTTCTGAAGTTTTTGGTTTTCATTGTTTGTAAATACTGTCAATTCCCACTCCCAAGGATTAACCATGTCCAAACGATTCGTCGGCCTCCTCTTGTTGGCGCTTCTCACATCTTTCTATGTTTCTGCACAGGTCGCGGAAACCCTGAAGGTCCATTTCAGAGAAATCAACATAAGGGTCGTCGATCAAAAGGGCCAACCGGTTCGCGGATTGTCCAGGGAAGACTTCCTCATTTCCGAGGATGGCGACCCGATGCAGGCCAGTTTTTTTGAGGAAGTGATTGGTCAAGCAGACGCGCCCGAGGCCAGTGCACCACCACCAAAAAGAGATCTACAACCCAGCGATTCTCGATCCCAAAAGACATCGAATTCGAATACGACGCCACACCACAGAATTTTATTGCTCGACACCAGTTTCATGAGTCCGGCAGCCTTCAAACAAGCCAAGTCCCTCGCTGCCACATTTTTGAGCAAACCACTTCGGAAGGGCGAACGCATCCATCTCATTCACTTCGATAAAGACTGGGTTCACCTTGGCGATTATGAAAAAAACGCGGCGCCCTTACTGGAAAAACTGGAGGGCGTTCCTTACCAGGGGCGTTTTCATAGCCAACTTCTTGAGGCACAGCGCGGTATTCAAGACCTCATCAATACGTGGGCAGATGTTTTGGAACAACCTGATCCATTTGGTACCCGGCCCTGGGAGAACATAGAACCATCGATCAATGCGCAAATCAAAAACAAAGAACGGGTAAAAGCAGCGCAATTTAAAACCTTTTATTTGAACATGCTGTCGCTTTCTGTCCTTTTCGACAATTTAGAAGGACCAAAGAACCTATTCTTATTGACCGGCGGTTCTTATTTAGAAGTGGGTGGCAGGGGGAGCAAAACTCAGGCGTTGGCAGAACGTTTGGCTGCCAATTTGAATCGTTCAAAAACCACTTTATTCAGCTTGCTCTTCAAACCGCCAGCACCGTTGGGCAGTTCCCTAAAAGCTGGCATACTTAAAAAAAAATCCGACAAAGGACGGGAAAAAAACGCAAATCTTCTGTGGGAACCCAGAATAAACATTATAGAATTAATAATGCTGAGAATATTATAATGCGTCCATCTCCCTTTAATTAGGCATTGTATGTAGGTGCTAATAGCTGTTTGCGAATAAATCTGTTTAAATTATGCAAATTTAATATTTACATTGCCGTTTGGTATTTAGACGTTGGCCGTATGAGGTTTTCAACCAATTAGATGTTGATATCAGATATTCTACATAAAAATGGGAAAAGTTACACCCCCAAACCTGGGAGGAGGAAATAACCAAGAGCGTAGCTCCAGTATTTTAATTGACAGAGCAAAAAAGGTCCATGTCCAGAGAGTTAAGGGTTATGAGCTATATAATAATATTTTTCCGATTTATTCAGGGGGGCAACTACCAGCCCTTGCCACCTCGAAGCGAAGCCACTGGAAATAACCAAATGAGATTTTTCTTGATGACCTCTAGTACGGAACAAGAAGCATTTTAATAAAATTCTATACTATATATGTTTATTTTCGCGAGTTTTAACGGATAGAATGAAGAGAAATGCCAAAATCTGAAATTACCAATGTTGCAGATTCATTTAAACGATCTCCTTCGGGTCACAACTGTGTTTCTTTAATTTATTTCGAGCATTTTCACGTGTGCTTTATGATTTAACTTATTTTATAACCATTCCTTGCCTTTCTATTTAGCCCCTGAAATACCCCCACCCCCCAACAAAGCCGCAAACAGGCCTGTTATCTATTCCTATATATCAAAAATTTCAAATTTATCAAAATATATCAAATTTTTATATTTGGGGGGGGGTCCCCGTAGAGACCTAGATACATAAGAATAGATGCATATAGGCTCTACCTTAGGTTTGGTTGTAAGATTTTTCATAGGGGAATGGCATTTTTCTGATGATAATAAGCTTTTGCTTAATAAGAAAAAACTAAACTTATTATTTATTGTAGAGGTGAGTGCAGGTTCCCAAAATTAACTAAAATTTGCGTTATGCTTGAAGACAGTTTATCGTCTATTGAAACAGTGAGAAGTATTCGTTATTTAGGGGTGGCTATCGACGAGAATCTTCATGGAAGGGTCACATCAATGTTGTTCGTGCGTAAGCATCACGGGGCGTTGGTATAATAAACCGGTTAAAACATTTAATTCCTTACTCAGCACTTTGGTCATTTTCTTTCATTTTAGTATAGTCTCATTTTGATTATGAGGGATTGGTTTACGTAAATACGTTTCAGTCTAATCCACTTCAAAAGATACAAAATAAGGATCCTCGTGCGCTTAAGTTATTTCTATCGTCTCCTCCCCTTTTGCAAAATAGATCAATTAAAAAATCGTTATTTAATGTTGTGGATATTTCCCCGATGAGTCTTAGCGTTCAGCCTTCTATATTTTTCTTAAAATATTTTAGTTAAATTCGATCGTGGAGATCTACCTAAATATTTTTATTTAATGAACGTTATGTCTCAAAATGTCCATTTCCACTCGATCTGGATCTCGTCTATTAATCCCTTTGCCAAAATATGTGAGGTCAAAATTTACAGTGCAGTATATGGTTCCTTTGATTTGGTCTGAATTTGTTGCATCTATAGATGTAAAATTGTCCTGCGATTAGATCTAGGCTCCGAACGAATTAACAACTTATTTTTTGTGTAGAATGGTGTCTTGTATTTATTATTTTATGATTTTTTGGATATGAACTTTCTGCACTCCCTGCCCACTGTTAAGCCTGATAATTGGTATTATTAAGTTAGTATTGTCTCGAATGAACGTGTGTTTGACAGTAGGTGGGAGTGACATGTCAAGCTTATTTCTTTAATAAGACAAAAAAGGCAAGAATAGTCGTGTTTAGTCAAGCTGATCGACAGTGACCTGACCCTTGGTAGGTCTTTTCAATCCGACGAGTAGGTTGAGCAAGGTCGTTTTCCCCGAGCCGCTTGGACCCATGATGCAAATCAGGTCCCCAAGTTGGGCTTTGAAGGAAAGATCGTCCACCCGTTTGCTGCCCTTTACCTCGAATGAGAGTTGGTTCACAGTGAAAGTCTGTATCTGACACGGCGATAGCCTGACTCGGCCGTTTTTCGCATCGATATCCAATCGATGGCGATTGAAAAAAAGCTGGTCGCCATGGTGGACATGGCTTTTTTGGGGCAGAACTTTACCCTGGGAAACGAGCGTATGCGGGCAATGGTTTTTAACGATTTCCACGACGTCTCGACACTTTTCGATGCTGAGCCACCAGGGGGTTTTGGAATCGTCTTCCAAGACCAAATCACTTAGCCCCGCTTGATTTCCAATACGCACCGGCTGATGGCTGAAATCAAGTACACAATGCACTTGCTCGAAAAAAAACTTGCGCAGGTTGAAGGTATTTCCGTTCACCGCAACCTCATCGTTGAGGTTGAGATATTGACCAGCTCGGGCCAGGTTGCCGTTTACGCAAAACTGACTCGATGATGAAAGTGCATCGAGTTTCAAGGACAAATTTTTGAAATGCATTTTTGCCAAGGGATTTTCTGGGTTGTGATCCGCGGAAAAATGCTCGCCATCCCCGTGGAGGAAATAGGATTGCCGGCTTAACTCAAAAGGCGTTTTTTCGATTCTGAAAAAGAAATTGAAATCCGTGTAACAAAACTTCGTATTGCCAACACGCCACCATTGGTCTGCTGGAATAAAAGTTAAAAACTTCAATGACACCTGCTGATTTCCCAACCACACGGGTTCTTCGGCGTGGAATATATAGGTGTAGTAGTACTGATTGATTTTGACGATGCGTGCTTGAAATGCCTTACCCGAAATGATTCCTGCAAGATCTCTTCGGCCAGATCGCGGCGGCGGATGATCGCCAGGATAAGAGCAAAGAGCTTTGGAGCGGTTCGTATTTTTCTGATTTTGGCAGCACATTTGTATTTCAGAAACAATGAATTAAAATTGAAAGAAAATTGTTTAAAGAGTTTGCAGCAACACTAATTTGTATCATTTGTTATCTACTAATACTGTGTTTCCTTAACTTTTGTCAGATTCCTGCCAAAGATAGAAAAACTGCTGTTCTAATGTTCCATCCTTTCTTGTTTTAAAAATTATGCCTTAAATCTCGGCTCTGATTGGTCAATCAAGAATTTTATGCTTGAAAACTGAACACTGCTAAACTTGAGAAATTACGAACCATGAACGTAATTGGTGCTGTAGTTGCGCGTAATTTGGATTTTTTCGACAAGTGTGACCGTGATGTGGCCTAAGCATTAGGCTAATTACTGAAATTTTTCCACTTATGCCCGAGCCACATCAGTCACATATGTCTCTAAAAATAAAAATACCATATTTCATGAATGACATGACATTTTTCTTGATTTTACCGTCACACTTGTATTTAAAATGCGGAAAATTAAAATTGCAAGGAATCAGTTTAAAGAGTTAGTACCAACACCAATTTGGGTTCCCCTGTTCTTTGCTAACACTACATCTTCTTAACTTATCTCAGATTCCTGTCAAAGATAGAATGACCACTGTTCTAATTTTCCGTCTTTTCTAGTTTTAAATACTATGCCTTAAATCTCAACTCTGATTGGTCAGTCAAGAAATTTATGCTTAAAAATTGAACAATGTTCACTTGAGAAATTACAGACGGGAAAAATAATTGGCGCTGTAGTCTGCGTAATTTTGATTTTATCGTCAAGTTTGACTATAATGTTACCTGCGTACAAGGCTACTTAGGAAGTTGAACATTTTTCACTTGAAATCACTTTCAGCAATGTCCAGCTTTCTACAAAGAATAGAGGTGGGGGAAGTTGGTAGATGTTTTAGAGACCATGGGTACTTTGGTCCTCTTGTCATGCATGTTGAAAGTAACCACATGATACTGGTTCAAATGAGGTGCAACATGACAACATTGTGCAAAAAAGCTGCTGGCAGTGTTGGTGGGGCGTCTGGCCAGCTTTGATTCTCCAATAATACCATGTGGAAGCCTTTGCGTGATTACGGTTAGAATAACTGACTTCCAACAGCTATTAATTAATAACGAAATATAAAGCGCGTTTTTTTCTTCAAAAATAAAAAAAAACAAAGAAAATACAGAAACAGCAGGAATTCTTTATAGAATTGGTAAGGGAAGGGGAAAGAGAGGCCACGGGCGTACTCTGGTCCACCATGCACAGATACTGAAAATCTTTGCATGATTTCGGTTCAAGGATCATGAAGCATGCAAAGGTTTCCGATAAAAATCTAGTAATTTTAGGGGCGGAGATCTTTTGAAGTCCCTTGTCCACTTTGATTCTACAACCATAGAGATTAAATCCCTAGATTATTCTTGTTCGAGCAAACTGCAGCATACATATTTTTCTGAAAAAAATGACTGTTGGAGGGTTAAGGACAGGGGCTGTAGGAGCGGCCATATTATACCTCTATTAGCATACGTTTAAAATTCTGTAGTGATTCAGCTTCAAAAATGGCAAAAATACTAAGCTTTCGGCTAAAACGTTTACAGGGAAGGAGAGGATGACGAAAGAGTCACCACTTTGTCCCTTCTGCTTATTTTGGCAACGAACAAAACTAATTGTTTACTGGATAAGGACTTATCTGACTTGTGTAGAACCATTATCGAATTATTTTCTTTCCAATGTGCACCCCAGCAATGAGGCTGTCAACCCCACCAAATTTTCCAAATTTGTAAGAAACGAGTTTGTAAGAAACTCAGGTCATATGTGCACAATACAACAGTTCAGTTCAAAGCCGTGATGGTTTGATACAGTGGGCTTTGAAGACTTTAGAAAATATGTTGCTTCCCACAAAAGAAAATGGACAGAAAGAAGGCCATTATTTCCAGTAACTTTTCATCACACATCATTGTATCTGCTCCAAAAACATGCAAAAAGAAAACATTTGTTTTGTCTTGCTGCCACCCAACTCAAGCCAGTTAACACAGCTACTGGACTTTGCTTACTTCTGTCCAATGAAAATAGCATGGTGAAAGATTCTGCTTAGGTTTGAATCTTGTAAAGGCTCCAGGAGTACAGACCTTTCCAAAAGTGACTTTCTGAAGCTATTGAAGGAACTTTTGGATGCTCTTGATGAAGATAATGGATCAGTAGATAAGATATCAGGATTTTGAAAAGCTGGATTATCCTGTTTAACCCAAGAAGGTACTAAACCAGCTACCAAGTTGTACAACTATAACATCACATGCTGTTTTAAACAAGACAATAGTTGAGTATTTGAAAGAGCTTCAGAGGGGCAACAACACTTGCAAACTACTAGAAAACAACTTCTCAAGTCGGGTATACTTATCATCCCTTGCAAGTGCAACAAGAGGTCAAACAAAGAAGCTACAAGTCCCCCATTGCCATCAATGTGAGCACCAGCAATTTTTCTCTGTACCTGCTGTCCCTTACTAGAACAGCCTCTCCAATGCTACCATCCAGTCCAAAACCACAAATGCATTTCAGAAAGGAGTTGATCAGGACTAGGTCAATGCAGGGTGTAGACCAACCTGGGATGCAAGACCATATTCATGTCACACCACCAGTGGGATGTTTCAAAGGAGGCTCATCATCACCTTATCTTGCTGGACATGTGATTTTAGTAAATTTTAAGAAAAAGTGAAAGGCCCCATTGACAGAAGAGAATCAACATCCCATCTGGAAAAACTACTGTGAAAATACTTGATTTTTCACGAAATGAGGCAAACACCTCCAATATAGCAAGTAATCATAATGATAATGAAAACATCCGATTCAACCAGCTACAACTCACGGCAAAATGTTCTCCCCAGATATCCCTCCCCCTAAAAAACTCATTCCGACAATTTCCCCATGAAAATTAACTCCGAATTAAAAAATGAGCAGCCAAAGGGAAATTAATGCAAATCAAACGAATTATGGAAAGAAGATATCAGAAATTGTGTCTATATTCCAATATAGAATGTAAATGTAAAATATAGGGTGCAAAATAACAGTTTGTGGTAATGAGCTAAAGCATCAACTCGTGCCAACAGTCACCAAAACTAAAAATATATATAACAAATAATATATGGTTTGTTTTTATAACTCATATACAGTTGCCACTGATTTCCTTTTCAAATATGAAATCTTACCCTGCAATCATAATTCAACCCCAAAAGAGGAAAATAGAACTGAAATAAAATAACTTTCAAAACACTGACTGCAGTGGTTAGTACCATAAGAATGTCTAGATGATGAGCTTTTTGGTATTTTGGAAAGCAGCTGAGTCATAAAACGAAGATTTCGGGAATAGATTCTGAGTTTAAATTATGGCCTGGAGAATCTTCTTGAAGTATCTGACTCCACCCCTCACTCTTCATGGAGCCCTGGCCTTTGATGAACGTAGACAAAATAGGTGTTATTGAAAAATTAGCGCATAAATTTGCCCTCTTTTATATGGTTTTACCTTTTTTTTTTACATGTGATGAAAATTTGAAATTTTTTTTAATATGGCTTCAAATCCTACTCAAACATTCCAAAACTATCCTTTTGAAAAGGGCACTTCCCTTGAAAGGGATATACCCTTTCAAAACTATCGTCACGACCTAACTAAACTAACGGTCAAAACTAACGGTGAAAATTAAGGATCAGTAGAAGTCAACCCGTCCTCGACGAAAACCAACCTGCATAGAATGGATTTTGTGTTTTACTTCTTCTAGTAGCAACTGTAAAATACGATCTTAGAAGACTTATGAAATGATGGGCTTCTTTGAAATTGTCCTGAGATCGGATGGTGATATTGGTGATGTTTTTCTTTGGAATTGGTGTGATAAATGCCTTTTTGAATTTATCAGGGAAATTATCTTCCAGTAGGCACTGGTTACACAGCATAGCCAATGGTGTAGCCAGTAAGGGGGGGCATGCATGTATCAACCTTATAAGAATTTCACCAGGGTATGATGCTTTCCTAACGTCTAGTTTTTCGAGTTTTTGTTGGATCTGGGAAAGTGTGATGATAGGTAGGGTTTTGATTGGAGTATTCTGTGGCAAAGTCTTGAGGGAAGGCTACTGGAAGCAATAATTTAAAAACTGTGTATTAATTATTTCTGCGGTTGTATTCTCTACTTGCTGGTCCCTCAGGGTGAAACTTTCTTGGGTCACTGGCTGACAATTTACGAAAAATTGGTTTCCATAAAGGCGCCTAACTTGCTTTAATGGTCTGATTACTATGTTTCCCTTCCGTTTATGTTCATCATAGTGTGTCTTTGTCTCATAAAGCATGTCTCACTCTACCATTTCTGCTTTAATTGTCGGAGTAACCCATGGTTATTCTGAGCCCTAATTGTAACTCACTTTTCAGTGAAGAATCGTTCGTATTCTCGAATCGCTATTTATAGTTGAGTTCGGTCATTCTGTTTGCATCTTTGTTTCCGAAAAGGTGGAACCAGAATATTGAGTTGAAGCCTAACCATAATAAAATAAATACATAAAACTTAGAAACCTAAACATAATAAGAAGTCTAGAATTGCGTTGAAAAGGCCAAGAGCTCATATACGCGTTGAAAATCGTCGGTAAAACCACGTTTTTTTTTAGGGTACTCCTACTGTTTTGCCCATCGGTTTGATACGATCACCCCTAGGAAAAAAACAAACAAACATCCGTGATCTTTCTTCGGGCAGAAAATACAGGATTCCACATTTTTGCAGATGGGGGCCTAAGACCCCTACAATAGGGTTTTATGGTATGCTCAATTGGGTGATATGATTTTCATTAAGATTCCTTGGCTTTTTAGGGGTGTTCCTTTTTCAAAAATCAAGCAAATTTCCTCAGTCCTGTAGATTAAGTGTACATTAAACTTAATGAAACTAACATATTTGGAGTCAGCATAAAAAGACAATTCTTTTGAAGTATCTATTGTTATCCAATTTTCGTTTTTAGAGTTTCGGTTACTGCTTGGCCAAGTCGCTTCCTACTTATAGTTAGTTAGAATGTACTGTTTGATTTCCAGTCTTTAAGTGCATTTTTCTGATTCAAAAGGAAAAAATGGTGACATTTAGTTTTTAAGTTTCATTCTGATCGAAAATCTGAAAATCAGTTAGGTGATTCGGAAAATCGAATATCTAGTGCCTTGGCCTTTCTTGGGATATATCATTAGTTTAATGAATCTAGTTGCAACCCTGTTGTTAAATTTGGATAACCAAATTGACTCAGAAAAATATTCTATAATGAAATAGAATTTGCGATTAGAGAATATAGCTAAATGAACGTTTTAGAGGTCACGCTGTTGTGGTTTACTAAAGAGAATTCAATGTATTTTTTTCCGGTCACTAGGTATGGAAGGGATAGCCATATAAAATTGTAAAGGGGTCGCTTGATTGAAAATTGAAATTTGTAGTGCCTCTTAACGGGGTGAAAGTGACTGGAGGACAACCCAGACCCCTACATGCCCTTTGTCTTCTCCCCCTCCTGTAACCTCCCATGATAGTGGATCAAAACTTTGGTATAGTCAATTTGTGCAGAATTCTCAAAGGACCAATAAATATGCCTTTGGGGATGATATAAACCATTTTAATTGAAAGTTCGATAAAACAACAAAATTGAACTACGCTTTATATCTTGAAAAATACATTTGCACCCCCCTCCTAAATTTTTATGAATTGACGCCCCTGAGTTAGTAAAATTTCTAATATGTTGCTTTCAGACTAGGTCAGTAGAGGACCCAGAGGGTGACCCACCCCTTGGCGTTGGCAAAAATTTCTATTATTAGATTTCTGTGACTGGATTGCGAGATCAACGCTTGGATCAAAGCATGCTTGAAAAGTATTTAATGGCACTTGATCTGCCTGCCTGAAGTCTTTAAGAAATTGTCCAGTGTTTGGACAATGACTTGTTGACAAGCAACAATATATTTTGTTGCTTGTCATCCCCTAAATCGGTGACGCTTCAAAAAGTTTGCATGTCAAAACCTGTTTCTTTTTCACTAACAAAGCAATTTTTTGAAATGACTGCAATAAAAAGACACGCCTTAGGGTTAGATGCGATTTTAGGAGGGGTTTGAACAGTATAAAATTTTTGGATAATATTAACCAGTTATGATGTCAAAGCGAAAACAGCAGTCAACTATAGACAACTGTTTTGGTTCGAAAGCTTGGCGACTGGATGATCTACGTCTAACTGAAGATAGAAATAATGAGAATTTCAGTTTTGATAGTGATTCCAACGCTGTGACGAATGGTGAAACTAAGGGTGATTGTAGCCACAGGCATAACGCAAACATAGATTAATATAAGCACTTATTGCGAAAATGATTTCGGAAGATATATCGATACAACTGAAAAACTGGATGATTCTACGCGATATCGATTGCTTCAGAACCCTTGAATTCCGCCATTTAACTACAGCTTCCCCTATTCAGTTCACAAGAAGCAGGGCAGGGACGAAAAGAGATTTTTCAATCGTTTTCGCTCGGAAGAATTCCATTGGCTAGAACTCTCAAATAAGATGAGAGGCCTATGCATAGATCAAAGGTCCAGTATTAACGTCTCAGGGGATGTTGGGTATGTCAACACCCACCCGCCCTCAGAGCAAGGTCTATAAGTTATGCAATGGAATCACCATGGTTTGAGCAGCAAGATTATGTTTCGGATGGGAAACATAATCCAGAACATAAACATATAACATATATTATAAACATAATACAAAAAGTGTGCTTTAGTTCATGGATTTTAATTTCTTAATAAGAATAAAGTTAACCCACTGCCCCAAGCACTAAACCCTAACACATTTTGCGCTATCTAAAAATCGGTGTCTTACCAAACAGTTAATAATATGGTCACGAGCCTCGGAATTGAAGTCCCTTAAATTTACTGGAAGCTCTCCACATTGAGTTCGGACAAGGTCATGTAAGGAAAATGTATATGGATCCTTTTCAAGGTTCATAAAATACGACCCAAGCTGAAAATTTAGCCTGAAATGAAAAAAAAACATGAGAAACGTAAGGACAATGTAGAAAATATAAAGCAAATAAAATAAGGAAGAAAACATAAGAAGTATGAAAATAAAAAGTAAGGAAAATGTGCATGCATCCTTTTCAAGTTTTTTCATCCTGTTCTGCCCAAGGAATGATGTATGGACGGATGGATGATAGACTTATCTATCAACAAGTGAAATGACATCATTTTTATACCATCCTGAAATGGGACTATGCCAGATTTGCCTTTCACTCACTCGGACTGTGAGTGGCGTTTAATTGTAGAAAAAGCCAATCAAATGAACCTGTTCTTTTTGAACACCCAATTTTACTTCCATGTTTACACTTTTGTTCACACTTTTATGATGAATTCTTGTCTTTTGATGTATATGTTAATGCTGAATTTATTAACTCTGAATTATAAAACTCCTGGCTCTTAGTTCAGAATTTTATTTTCTCGCTGGGGAACAGCTTTTTAAAAATCACGGGAGTAAGGTACAGAGGTGAAACAGACGAGCTGGGACATCATGAGCCTCGAGAGAATATTTCTTGGAAGGGGAGGTGGTGTGACGAGGACTACCAGGAGTCTGGCTCTCAGTTATTCCAAATGTTAATTTGTCTTTTTTTTCTTTATAAACATTGATTCAATGTATTTAAACATATTTATACATTTTATGAAATTTAAACAATAGAAAGCGCCATTGTACAGGTCGTGATGGTTTCAGTCGAGTTGGAAATCAAAATTCACACAGAATCTCCATCCATATGAAGAATAATACTCCTTTCTCTCCACCCAAAATTCTGTTTTAAAACATTATGAAGGAATTTAGAAAGAAACAACTTTTATTCATCCACATTTATTCACTTATTTTATCATCCAATTTAGACTAAGTGTTCAAATCTTGTCCGAAATTTTTATTACAATCTAATAATTTAATTCTTAAGCAGAAAAACTCAAAAAGCAGAATGCTCCCAATGAATTTACAGTCGATATATAAATTGCCGATATAAAGTTGTCGATATATAAAATTTATCAGCATGAAATCGGGGTTTTATGGAACCAGTTGCCGACTATCTTGGTTAGACCTGGGAATAATTTGAAAACCATTTTAAATCAAACAGAAGGAAAACGAGCTTTTGCAACTGAAAGTAATTAGCAACATTAACACTTAAAACAAACTTACACTATTCCGCGTATGAAAAGGTCCCACCTCCTCAGCCCCTTACTCTTTTAGTAAATGTTGATTTTTTTTTCCAATTCTCTTTATTTGAGAATGCTGAAACGCAATGTTCCATTGAATTGAAATAAGAAGCTTTTTAAACCTCTAAAACAAATAGCGTAACAAGCGGAATTATCCTGACTTTTATTTAGTTTTCCTAATTTGCAAAATCCCAAAATAATCGTATAAAGTGTCATTCTTACATTGAGTCCCGACACTTGAGCTGAGCGGGAAGGCGGCAGGCGTGGCGGTTGATGAATTGGTCATTGAGAGCTCCATTTGCGCAAGGCGGGAGAGAGGGCAGGCACCGCATATGGGGCACCTGCCGGGAAAATCTGAAATTGGGCATGAAGCGGCCGGGCGCAGGCGGGGAGAACCGCCGCGGGCTGGGTCAGGTTATGTCACGGGGGATTGGGCGGATCAGACCGGCGCGAATTCCGGGGTTGTCCCTGCCATCTCCACCACGGCGTCGACTTGCCGCGCCGCTCGATTCAGCGCTTCGCGGACACCGGGATCATCGGTAGTGAAAAGGTCCCGGTGCTCATGCATCAGCTGCTGGAACCGAAGTGCCTCGTCCGGGCTCTCAGATTCGATCAGAAAGTGCAGCAGCATGCCCATGCGCTGCATTGGCAAATCATCGGCGCTGACGGAAATCGGTTGCTCCATTGCACTTCAGTTCACAGATCGGACGCAAGAACGGGTCGGACAAGTAGCGCCGGGTGCGAACGTTGATCGAATTCCTGAGTTTGTCGTTTCAAAGCGATTCCTCTCGTGCGGTGCTGAGATGCAGTTCGCTTTCCAACAAAAAATTCGGTTCAAAACCAGTGGGGTAGTTGATCACGTTCGCTCCAGTTCCGTGAAATATCTAAATTTTAGATAATCTGATTTATAGATCATTGTGCCGCTGAGCAAGGCAAAGCGGCAATGAGCAACACGATTCACAGCAAAGGTCAGGAGGTGCTCTGCCAAGTCTTGGTCGAAGCAAGAAAGGCGGCTGGCCTGTCGCAGGCGGAACTTGCGAAAAAGCTAAATTGCCAGCAGTCCATGGTTGCGAGAATTGAAAGCGGACAGCGCAGGATTGATGTCGTTGAATTGATCGTTATCGCGCGTGCGATTGGGGCGGAGCTTCATGATCTTCTGGCCAATGTCGAGGCAGCGGTGCCCATTAGTCACCATTCCCGTTCCAAAACTCGATATATCCATTGGAAGGGTAGCTCCGCGTAAACTCGCGCTGGCGACGGGAAGACGCGGGATATCCCCAGCCCCAAATATCCAGCCCCGGCGTGGCCTCAAGCGGAAAGGAACGCATCAAACCTTCTCCAACTTCGTGGGCGAATACGGCGTAGTATCCCGCCAGGAGTGGGGTCGACATCAGATCTCCAATGTCTTTCCATTCGCCCACAAATCGGATGGGAGCGGTACCAACCGGCCCCGTCATCCCTTTCATCCAGGCATTGAAGTCGCGATCATCCGGTACGTATTCGCGAGCGGGAACGAATAACTCGGTTCGATACGTCACCTCTCCGCGCCCACCCGGCGCCAGGGTAGCCGTGGTCCAATGAGAAAACAGCACGGACTCGGAGCGCAAGTTACGCACGGTAATCTCGGTTTCCAAAAAAGGATCGCCCGCACGAACACGATACGTGACTTCGTGCCACAATCGCGTGAGTGGCTCAACTGTGGTCATGCGAACAGCCACCCTCCCCGGCTCGTTCTCCTCCACAGCCCATCGCCAAGTCAATGCATGGCTCGTGCCATGCTCACCCCGAGGCATCACATGTTCCACCCCGCCCCAAGTCATCCAAAAGCCCGTGTCATTGTGCGCGCCCAAGGGTATTGCCACCGGATTGATGTAGAGTAGTTCCCTCTCCGTTTCCTGGTTGACGAGCGAGTAAAGGCGCCCCATGGCCGGCAGGATTGTGGCTCGGAAGTATTGATTCTTCAATTCAACGGCACGGACCTGCGTGGTGACCACGCGCTCCGGTCGTGTCCGATACACCGACCAATCGATCTTCGGTACGCCGGCCGCATCTTCACGAACGGCATATCGATAGTCCAAGTGAGTCAGGGCCACTGTCCGGTGACGTAGTGACACGCCTTCTGCGGCAGCCTGATACTCGGTGCTACCCTAAACCCTTTCCGAGATAGCAAGAAGTCAATTAACTAGAATTTTACCATTGAATTTTTTATTCGTTACTGCTTTGGTGAAGATTTGTTTCTAGCATGTCTCCTTCCGAAGAGATCCAATTCTAGACATCTAACAGTGTAGTCCATGTATTTAGGGTTCTATTTAGGGAGACTTTGTTTTTATTAGCTTTTTAGCTATAAAAAGAATGTATTATTATAAAAAAAAAACATCCTATCAAGGAATGTTTCAATAGCAAAGTAGTGTATACATGCAACTATATTTATGTTTTTCACATCAGTTACAAAAATGTAGATTTTGAATTGAATTTTATTTTCTCGTTACTGCCTTGGTGAAGATTTGACTTTTGTTATGGAAATTACTTTGCTGTGGAATCTGGATTTAGCATAAATTAATCTACCTTTTCATTTTTGTCAGTTAGACCTTGGGAATAGATTGATGCCTGCTTTCAATACAGCATGGGGTGTTCCTTGGGCAGACATTAACCTGAATACTCTTAAGCCACACCCCCCATCATGGAATAGTGACTCAACCACCTCTGAAGTAACAACAATCCAACTTGAACTTAGGGATTTGACTAGGTGTACTGGAATAAATACGTTTGAGGTAAATTATTATTTTGTTTTTCCTTTTTTTTCTTTGTGTCTTTCTTTGACATCAGAAAAGGCGTTTGACTAGGTGATATTTGGTGAGGGATTTAACAAGGTGTAGGCTACTGAAATATTTTCTTTCTCTCTTTGTTTTTCTTTCTTTCTTTTCTTTCGTTCTTCTTTCTTTCTTCGAAATTTCACAAGGTGTACTGGAATAAATGTATTTTTGGCATAAATAAACCTTTTTTCTTTCATTTGTTATTTCCATTGTTTTTCTCTTTTTTTTCTGTGACATTTGACGAAGTATTTAACAAAGTTTACATAAATCTTTTTTCTTTCACCGGCTGCTCGACGCTCGGCTCCGCCGATTTCAATGCCTGGGGCGTGATGGCCAACGCTTACGTCGATCTCGGCACCTATGTCGGCTTTACACCCTATGTCGGAGCCGGCGCCGGCATGACGCTGGTTGACTACGAGGATTATACCTCGCGCGATTTCTGCGTCGGCGGCGGCGCGGGTTGTGGCGGCGCAACCTTCGGTGCGCGAACCCATAGCGGCGAATCCGATTGGCGCTTCACCTACGCGCTGATGGCCGGTGTCTCTTATGACCTGACCCGCAATCTCAAGGCGGATCTCGGCTATCGCTACATCAATGTCGCCGGCGGTGACGCATACAGTTTCGATACAGCCGCCACGGCTGCCGGCGCCACCGGCGTTCAAGGCACCGACAACGGCTACGACATTCACCAGATTCGCGCTTCGCTGCGCTACGCCCTCTGGTAGACACAAGCTTCCATCCTCCAGACTTCAGGCGGGCTTCGGTCCGCCTTTTTCTTTGGTGAAGAGTATTTTTCGGTGTTGCGGATTTGCGAAATGGTGGACGGCCTGGAAGGGCAGTGGACGCCTGCGGCGCACGTGTCCATGCGCCGCGAGCGGCTGATCAGGTCATTGCGAATATTCGGGCCGGGCCCCCGGTGCAACCCCGGAACTTGGGGGCGCCGACAACCAACGTTGCGCCGGCCGCAGGCATTTTGTCCAGGTTGGCAATGGCTTCGATGCCAAAGCGACCCGTCGGCAGCCAGGTGAAGTGAGTGGCAAAGTCCGCTGACGGCCCATGGTCCAGCGATAGCGTGTCCACTGCGAGCGAGGTGGCACCCGTCTCTTCCATCAGCATCTTCGCGGCATCGACGTGGAAGCCGGGATAATGCTGTTTCCCGTCCGCATCCGCATTGCGGAAACCACCCGTTCCCACCTTTGCGGCCCAGCCGGAGTTCATGGCGATACAGGCGCCACGAAATTGAAAATCACCTCCCCAGTTGTTTGTCGAATTTAATTCATAAAGTGAGCCATGAATATATTGTTGGTCGCGGAAAAGCACTTATGGGGTAGCACGAACGACCGTGGAAACACTCTTGTCGAGCCACAATTCCACAACAAACAAACTATTTGTTGGAGCATGGAAAAACGTCTTAAATTCTGCCTCAAATAATCTCTACACTGAAACTGAACTTCCTCAGGCTAGGAACGAATTGGAAGGTAGATAATGAATAGAATATTTTATGAATAATGAAAGGACCTGAATAGTCGTGAGTATTTTTATAGGCATTTTCCGTGACACAGTTGTGGGCCGCACTTCTTAATTTTTTTTTTGCGGAAACACGATTGTGTGCCACTCAGTCGAGCCACAAGTTGAAATTCGCGGAAACGCCGTTTTGTATGTTTTAGGGCAATAAATTCAAATGTCTGAATATATAAATAAAAATCATGTATATATCAATAAATAGAACTCCAGCCCTTCGTCCTTACCATTCCGTGCAAAAACAATGTTCAGATTTGTGTGCACATACTTGAAAAGTTTTTACTCTATTGTTTTGACCTTATTTTGTTGCCAAATTTGAATTTACCACCAAAATTGAGCCACAAAAGCGACAATCCCCTCAGTAGCTGCTTGTCGAATTTGAGCCACAAAAATCTTGTTGGTGGCAGAAACGCGCTTGTGGGCCACATGAAAGGCCGTTGAAACGCTCTTTTCGTGCCACAAACTTTCTGTGGAAGCACGGGAAAATGTCCTATAAAACAATTGTCAAAACTTGGACACCTTTAAAAGAAAAGTTAGATTTTGGGCAAACAATTATCTGGCTTATATTTGGCTTGTTTTTCAAAGGCTGCGGCTTACCTATTGGTTCACGATCAGGTAACACTGTGTACTTGTTTGAATAGATTCTAGACTATCAAAAACGCAAAATATAATGGCACAACGTTGTTCTGAATTCCGATGTTTCATTTTGCTTTGGCACAAGACGAAAAGACAACTTCAGCTTCATCGGTCGTAGTCCCAAAACTCAAGTCGTTAACTCATGAAGTAGAAACTTAAATTGAGCAATGGTCGGGTTCTTATACACGTGCTCTCTCAAGGACGACAACACTGGCTTGCTAGATTGCTAGCAGTATAACCAGTCCCATTACTTTTCTGAAAAGTTAAATTTCAATAGAAAGAGCTGTGTTTAAGTGGGTAATCCATATAGGGTAATCCTAGGCATGTTTTTAAAATGAATACGAATTAAAAATAAAACAACAAATTTCTTTAAATCAAATTAAAGTTAACATTAAACACTAAACTTAAAACAAACCAAATTTTTCCTGTGAGGGCTGCCCCCTCTTTAGACACCTGCTCTTTGTGGTAAAGTTTAGCCTATTGTCCTGTTTCTTGCAGAATGACTGCTAAAGAAATGAAAATTAAACAAATGCCGGTTTGTGAAAGGGGATTTTCAAGGCCGACGAAAATACTGAACAAAACAAGACGAGTGCTTCAGAAGGGCAACCGCCCTTTTCTTTCTTCACATTTTCTGAATGAAAGGCGAATGAAAGAAACCGGATAAAAGTGATAAGACAAAAACAAACAACGCAAAAATCAAGAAGGAAAGAGCAAGTAACGCAGTAACAAAAAACAATAGATAAAACTTGAACTAACAGAAATAAAAATTGTAGAAGCCGAAAAACCTAGCTTCAAAAGCGAGCCACCCACCAACATCCAAGACTAACAAAAAAGAATGTTCTTGTTAATACTAGATAATTGATTCGTCTAGTATTGAACTTGTCTAGTATCCATTTTGGTCCAAGGTTATTTTCAAGGTGTTTCTGGCCCTTTTTAAAATTCCTGTAAATTTGTTTTCAAAATAAAATTTCTTCTTAAATTGGATTCTAAGCAAGTAACATCGATCATGTTACAGCTTTGGATGAATAAATAAATGTACAACCGTTAGCTCAAACTGGTATTATTGGAGTAATAGTTTGACGAAACAGGAATAGGATAAATATTATAAATACTTAATGGTAAAATGATCAATTTTACTTTGGCACATATGCAGTGGCGAGGGCGCTCGCCTACAAAGTCTCAAAATATTTACGATTCCATAATCTGTAATATTTTGTATTAATAACTAGCTGGGGCCTGGCGGCTTCGCCGCTGGGCCCCAGCATGGCACGCGGCAGGCTTCTATATATGGATTCTCATTGTCCCTTGTGTTTTAACCGCAGACAGTATACATAGCTGGATCCCGGCGGCTTCTCCGCTGGGCCCTAGCACGGCACACGGCAGGCTTCTATATATGGATTCTCATTGTCCATTGTGTTCTATTGCAGTTTTTTCAAAGATATTTGATTTTTAATGCAAGTCCAATCTCTGACAATGATATATACTAAGCCTCAAAGTTTTGGTTTTCTTTTTTAAAGTTTTTGAGTTCTTGTAATCCCTTGTTTTTTTATTTTAATTTTTTTTCTTTTTTCTTTTTTTTCTTTTTTTTTGGTTTTCTTAATTTTTTTTTATCTTTTTTCTTATTAGGTTTTTTTTTGTTGTTTACCTTTCTTTAGTTTTTTATAGTTTTTTTCTTCTTTTTTATTTTATTTTTCTTCTTTAAAGTTTAGGTTTTCTTTTTTAAGGTTTTTGAATTCTTGTAATCCCGTGTTTTTTAATTTTGATTTTAATTTTTTTTCTTTTTTAGTTTTTTCTTTTTTTAGCTTTTTAGTTCTTTCTTTTTTTTCTTTTTAGTTTTTTTAGTTGTTTACCTTTTTTTAGTTTTTTTTATAGTTTTTTTCTTCTTTCTTTATTTTATTTTTCTTCTTCATTTTTTAGTTTTTTACAAATTGGTACACCTATGATCACGTGTAAGCCGAAAAACTTGCCAGTCTGCCTCCCAGCCCTGGAGTGACCAATGAGCGTATATATCAGGAGGTAGAAAGACCTACTGAAAACATGAACAGTGCGTTTAAACAGGCAACCTCTCAAACACATTTCGAGACTTCGCTAATAACTGGTGGACTTAGGCATTAACTCAAAGAAGAAAACTGACCCGAAGGCTGCTAAGAAGAGCTATCCAAATGAATAATCCCAAAGACTGTGATGCTTACATGGAAGATTCAAAACTCCTGAAAAAAGAGATAAGGAAAACAAAGAGAGCTTCATGGAGGGCTTTCTGTGAGTGCTAAAGACTCTAAAAAAAGAACCACCGGGCACAACCGGGAAGCGGAGCAAGCGTAGATGGCGCTCTGACAGTATATCCAGAAGAAACCCTGAACCGGATGCTTGAAATACATGTTAATGACCCAGAAGAAAATATTCCTCTGCCAGCTTATTTTATAAATCAAAATATATGGGAGGAGTTAAGGTCTCAAATATTAAGGGAAGACTGGGTCAGAGTGGATGACTTTCACCGTTACAAAGCCCCTGGAGCTAATAGAGTATACCCCAAATGCTCCATAAAGGATAGGAAAAAATACAGACCTATTCTATTGGTGTTGCAAGGAGTAACCGTGCATGTCCCCCATACATGGCTCAAGGCCAGAGACATTTTCATATCTGTGCTGAGGAAAGAGGATTACTCAAACCCCAGGTCCTATAGAATGATAACTTTATCCTCCCTTCAATTGAAAGTGATGGTGCGATTAATTTATTGGATTCTGATAAGTAACCCGGATACCAAGAACATGACATCTAAGAAACGAATGGAATTTAAAATAGGAGGCTCTACAGACGCAGCGATTTACCAATTGCTGCAGCTGGTAGAACAGTCCTCACAATGTAAAGAGTACATATGGTTCTATTTTTGCTTATTTTTAGTTTATTGGAGTTTTTTACTTTTCTCTGAAAAACTCATTTCGTGGGAAAGGGTTTTTCATTAGTATATAGAAATATCCGCTTGTCTTAGACTTGTTATCTTATCTAAGCTACTTTCTCCCCGTTTCATACTTTGGCTTCGCTTTTCACTTTCCATTGAACAACTTCATTTTCTTTTTATATTTAATATATAAATCTTTTAGGAAAACATCGACGTTGCCAAGTGAAGTAGGACCCGTTGATATTCTATTTTGAAAAAGGAGTTTTTCCAAGTGAAAGTAAAGAGAGATCTTAAAACTTAAAATGGACAGAAATTCAGAGGGTGTAGACTGCCTGATTTGGGAGATTTTGGGAGTGATGTTGCCGGTTGAGGAACTTCCCCCCCCCCCGTTTAAATTTTTTATTTAAATTTATTTATTTCCCTCTAGATTTTTAAATGCCTTTTTTTGTATTTTCCTTTAAAAATACCTTTTTGGGTATTTAATTGAGCAAAAACATCAGAACCACAGCCCTCTCCCATAGATTCCTGAAAATACATTTATACCTATATTTTTGTGAACTGAAGTCCCTGCTGAAGTTATTCCGTATGTGATGGCAGCCCATCGACAACTCCCTGCTCTTTACACTAAAGTTTTTTTTACGCTATGCTGAAAACATTTATAAGTGCCACAAATGTGTAACCGATTGTCCTTAAAACAGTTCAGCTGAAAATTGTACTGTGTAACGCAAATTCCTATTAACCAGCTCTTCTATTCTAGAGATATTGTGAAAATACTTTTGTTCTATTTCAGTTACCCCTGTGCTTCATTTTAGCATAAAGAGCAGAGGCTAAAGAAGGTGACAGCCCCCTTATATACAGAACGATTTCTATTCGTTTCAAGTATTTATTTTGCTGTTTATTCGTTTGGAGAAAACCTTGTCCTTCCTGGGACTCTGGAAGGAAACACAGCTGGTACTTCGTACTGTGGACTTCATGAATAAGCAATTATGACTGACCATTCTGAATTTCTTAGTCTTACTTAGTTCAAAGTAGATTATAAATGTGCAGGTGTTTTGAAACTGAGATTTTATCCGCTAGGAGGAGAGAAAAGATTGGTCGTAATTCATTCAATTTTTATCGATAAAATTTCTAAATCGACAAATTAACTTGTAGCTCTTGGTTCCATGGAAAAATATGGATTCAGAACTGGTCTGGTAAGCCATCAGAGGAAACAACTATGAGGCAGCATATTCAGCGCATGGACCAAGAAGAAGTTACCAAGACTGATGGGTATGTGGCAGAGTGTGGAGACTTGCCAAGCAAAGAAAAAGAAAGAACAACAACCGATTGTCATCCTGCTCTGTGTGGCATACTGTATACAGAAGCCAACTGTGTAAAGCCTTTGACGAAAAGAGAAGAAAAAGGCTAGACTCACTTTAACCCTTCAACCGGAAAGTGAGAAGAGGAAAAAGATGCAAAAACAGTGGACAGCCAAGCCCTATATAAAATCACAAAAGAAATATTTGGCAAATGAACAAACCCGGAAAAACCACCAAGGGACAAATCTGAAAATCCAGTAGAGAGCTAGAAGCTGTCAGTAAAGTATGGGCAGTACACATTAAAAAACTTGGTAACTTTTCACCACCACTTGAAGAACGTATGGTTAAAATGGAAATTCTCTCCTCACTTGACAATAGTTCTAACTAATCTATAGTCATAGGAATCTTTAAGGCCATCAAGAAACTGGAGAACAAAAAAAATATCCTGTGATAATAGAATCACAGGTGAAATGATCAAATTTTTAGTAACTTTTTTGGGGTCCGAATAAAGTTTTCTCTTTTTGTAACTATTTGGTCTTCTTAGGCGGCTCTTTTGGAGCCTGTTGATACTACTCTGTTGGCGTCGGCGTAATCCGACAGGAGCTCTCGCAAAGTGTAATTGCCATCGGCTTCGTCCAGCGCCGGCAACATCGCGTCTTGCAGTTTCTCGACATCGAGCGAAAGCAGCATGGACTTCACCGGTCCGATGGCCGCAGGCGCCATCGAGATCGAGCGGAACCCAAGGCCAAGAAGCGCCATGGCAGGCAGAGGCCGACCGGCCATTTCGCCGCACAAGGTCAGCGGCGTCTCACGTGCTTCGGCTGCAACCACGATCTGCCGCAGCAATCTCAGGAACGTGCGACCCAACGGGTCAAAGCGGCCGCTCACGCGGGCATTGCCGCGATCGGCAGCCATGGTGAACTGGAACAGGTCGTTGGAGCCAACGGACACGAAATCCGCCTCGTCCATCAGCTCGTCGAGCTGCCACATCAGACTTGGCACTTCGAGCATCGCCCCAACTTCGATCCGCCGCGGCAGGTCATAGCCAAAACGCGAAAGATGGCCGACTTCCTTGTGGATCAGGGCACGGGCGGCCCGCAGTTCGGAGATCTCCGCCACCATCGGGAACATCAGCTTGAGTTCCATCCCGGCCGTTGCCCGCAGCAGCGCGCGCAACTGAGTGCGCAAGATCCCCGGACGGTCGAGCGCCAGACGCACGGCGCGCCAGCCGAGTGCCGGGTTTTCTTCATGCGCCGCACGCAGATACGGAATGACCTTGTCGCCACCGATATCGAGTGCCCGAAAGGTGATCGGTTTGCCGGCGGCCTGTTTCAGGGCGGATCGGTAGAACCGCTCCTGCTCCTCCACCTTTGGCATCGTGGAGGCGATCATGAACTGCAGCTCGGTTCGAAACAGGCCGACACCGCTGGCACCGGACTCCTCCAACTGCGGCAGGTCGACCAGAAGGCCGGCATTCATCTGCAGGGTGATCGGCACACCGTCCCGCGTGACGGCATCGACCTCGCAAAGATCCGGATAACTTCGATTTGGTAATCACGGATTGGCGCATGCCGAAACTGCAGGGCGACGGACTTGCACGGGAAATCTTGCGGCTCCGGCCCCAGATCCCGATCATACTGTGTACCGGCCTCATGTTGGAGTTCCCCAAGGAAAAAGCCTTTGAAATGGGAATCAGGGGATATTTGGTAAAACCCTGCTCCATGAAAGAGGTTTCAAATAAGATTTATGAGATCCTTCATGAGCATGAGGGTGAAGAATAAATTGAAATATGGGCCGATGGACGGAACCTTACTATATGGCGCGCCAAGGTTTTATTGCTTAAAAAGTAGGAAATCACACGATCTTCGAAAAAACTGTGACTCTATTGTAATTTGTCAATGCTAAAATGCATGCCTGGATATATTAATTTGTCTTTTGTGGCTCGTTTCCAGATTTCAGTTCCGGGCTTGTCGGTTTGCTTCAAATAGGGCAAAATTCTCTGGATTTTGAAAATGATGAATGAGTCCATCTTTTGGGTTTGTGCCCGGTGTTTGAGGAAATGCCTGCTCCGGGTGGGGGGAAGGTCGAAAACAGACCTGGTTTGGAACGGAATTTTATAAATTTACGTTTTAGATGGTTGGAGCGGTTTCATGACTCAATTGGCCATGGTTGTCGATGATGATGAATCTTTCTTGAGGTTCCTCACATTTAGCCTTGCCAAGGGCGACTTTCGGGTTGTTCCCCTATCCACGGGTAGCGAGCTTCTGGAATGTATGAAGGAAGCGAGGCCCGATATTATTCTCCTGGACCGGATTCTGCCGGACATGGACGGTTTTGAACTTTGTGGGCGGATTAAGCGGCAAATGCCTGATATTCCGATTTTAATGTTCTCTACGGCCGGCGATGCCCATGACGTCATCGAAGGCCTCAATATCGGTACAGATGATTATTTGCCCAAACCCTTTTCGGTGGATATCCCCGCAAGCCTACCCTCTTGGAGCTGCCTAGAGACCTGCTCTAATTCTTGCAAAGTGCTTTCCGGAATCGGCACAGGGCGATTGCCCGATGTGAGCCAGCGAATCTTTTCACTTAATTCAGTTTCTATTTGATTCGCCTCCGAATACTCCTGAACAAGCATACTCTGATTTGCGCTCGCAGTACGCCCCCAGTATTCACGCCCTGCGCCCCGGGCCGCCAAGGCCGTTTCCACCTGCTCCATGACAGCGACGGAAACCAAACCAAGGCAGAAGCATACGGTGGCCGCAAGTGCCAAACGGGGCCCCGAATCCAGATGAAGACTTCTCAGAATACTCGGATCACAGAACGCTAGGGTGAACGCGTTGATCGATTCAAATCGACGCTGAGGATCGCGGGCTAAGCCACGTTCGATTACTCGGCTGACTCGCCGCGGGATATCGGGCCGCAGCGTGTGCAGTTGTTTCGGCATGCCGGCCGGCACTTCTCCGGCCAACAGCTCGTACACCAATGCCGCCAGAGAGTATTGATCTGACAAAGGTCCCCCTTGGCTTGCATCAGCCAACTGCTCTGGGGCGATATAGTAAGGGGTCCCCAAACTCGTACCCGCCTGGGTTTTAGCCGAAGCCAACGCGGCATGGCGTTTTGCCAGGCCAAAATCCATTATCTTTGTCGCACCGTCTTCTCCCAGCCAGATATTCTCCGGCTTCAAATCTCGATGTACGGTATACAGATGAGCGTATTCGAGCGCGGCTCCAATCTGCCTGACAAATCGGATCACAACATCCAATTCCACCTGCCTTCCTTGAGATCGGCGCTCCAGCATGTAGTCTCGGAGAGTGCCCCCGCGCAATCGCTCCATACTGATCAAGAGTCCCCGTTCGCTGTGTTCGATGTCGTGAACGTTGATGACTCCGGGATGGTTCAACTCGCTTGTCAGTTTCGCCTCCTAAACAAAATTAATACTTTCTAATGATTTAAGTTTCAATAATCTGGATACATCTATCTGCAGCTCAGAACGGGAGAAGTTATATGTAATTTCTAAAATTTCCGGGAAAGTAGGTGTTAGCATTTCTGTCGTTTATCTAGATCTCTTATCCGAGCTCTAAAAGTGATTACAGGACCGCCCAATTTATTCTAAATAGTTTGGCCTCACGAACTAAAAAATCATAATGGGCGAGAAAGGGGGATCCTTTAAAGTTTCGAATCTCATTTATAATTTACGTTTACTCATTATGCAATATCAGGTGGTTGTCGTGTTTGGATTTGCGGTGCCAAATTCCATGTCCATATGTGTTGGTAAAAGAAAAGGTCGAATTATGTATGTGCGTCTGTGCCTGTAACCTCGATGTTACTAATAGATTGCTTTTTGAAAAATTGAGTTTGGATGAAAAACAAACATATTTTGTTGCTTACTTATTAACGTATTTACTATAATTAAGTTTTTTTTCTTAATATAAACTTTACGACTGAATTGCTAATGCAATGTTGAATATAATGTAGCGGTAATACAATTTCCTTTCTTCTTGTTAGCTTTTTCGAAATGCAACTGGCGGCTTGAAAGTGCTCTTTTCGATGAACGGGTTTTACATTCCTGCTAAATAGTATCAACAATTTATCATTGTGGTCCGTCAGGTAGCTTATGACCCTAGGCCAATAGTTCCTTCATCTAAGGACAAACCAAGACATGGACCCAGAATCTTGCACCATTTTTTAAAACATAAAATCTTTGTGTAAAGATGGCTGACTTCAAAATATCAAAAATTGGACTTAGCAAGAATCTTCATATGTATCTCGAATCACAAGCGTATTTTAACATTAAGTGTTGTTGGAAGTTCATGGTATTAGAATAAATGGTACGTCACAATAAAAAAAAATTTCTTTTTCAGTAACTGTGCCTCGTTTGACTCGGTTATTTATTGTAATTTGTATTTGTTTTGGTAAGTGTTTATTGGTCTATTCAGTACTTCATAAAAATAGTTCTTCTCTTTAGAATTAAAATGAACTTTCAAATTTCGTGGTTTCAGCTTTCGTCTTCTTTTATTCTGATATTTCTTTCTTTTTCGGTTTCTCTTTTTTCTTTTTTGTTTTATGTTCGCAGAGTTTTGGAGCAAATACTGATTTCTAACAAGATTTTTAACTCCCAAGGAGCTAGTTGAAACCAAGCAATCATATTGAATAATTTCTCTTTTATTTTCCATTTTCGTAGCTGCATAATTAGCGCCCATATCTGCCAGCTCATTGTCCCAAATTCCTATGTGTCCTGGTACCCACAAAAACCTTAAAATTTTCACCTGTTTTGAGGCTCTCATAACTGTGTCTTGAAGTCGCCTTACCAGTCCCTCTTTCTTGGGAGCTTTTATGCTTACTATAGAATCTAAGCAGCTGATACAATCGGTACAAATAACCACCGAGCATTGAGATCCCGAGTACTCGTCTAAAATTACCTCCAAAGCTCTTAAAAGTCCTTCGTATTCAGCTTGAATGCAACTTTCACTTTCGGTTTTTATACATATTACTTCTGAACGGTGAGGAACTGCAATCGCACATCCACTACTTTTATTCAATTTGAAAGAGCCATCGGTATACAATTTAATAAAATTCTGATCATACTTTTCTATTGCCTTCAGAAAACCAAAACAGAGTCCAGTTTCCGTTGTTTCCAATCTCAACTTTGCAATGCTAGGGACCAGTAGCTTCTTTATTTCTTCGGCACGGGTCATGGCCTTAATTCTTCTCTCCTCGATACCATCCTTCGTCTCTGCAGCAAAAGCATTAAACGTATGATTGAGTCTTTTTCGCTCTTCGTCAAAGATCCTGTCGTTGTCCGAAACAGTCGGCTTGATTTGGGGGGACAGGTTGACGGTTTTTTGATGCCTTCTTATGTTTCGAGGTGATACCTCCGACGCTACCACCGCACTCTCAAGAGCTGTGTCATAATCCTCTTGCTTTATATTGAGTTCCGTAAGCAAATCGTAGGCAAATAACTGCGAGTCCGGTTTAAATGCTAGCCGTACTATATGCTTTTCTGCTTCATCGTCTTCGTCTAGTTTTATTAGACACTTAATCAGACCAACCTGCGCCCAACCAAAATTTTGCACGTTGATAACTGCTTTATAAAATTTCTTCGCCTCTTCAAATTGCTCCATCGCATAAAGAATCTCTCCTTTAGCTTTGAGGGCGAGAGGGAAATTTTGCAAATTATCTCTGTTAGACAAAAATTCGGTAGCCGCTTCTAACGCGGGCTCAAATTTTTTCACCGCCATAAAATGGTAGATTTTTCGCAGTGACTTCTTTCGGGTTAATACACGAAATAGTCTTTTATCAAGGTCCTTAATGGTAAACGGCTTTGCCATAAAGTCATCGGGTTGCAGCTCGACGATGCTGTGTATGAGTTCAGCACTTGTATCTGCACTAATAAAAATAAAAGCCGTTGTGGGGGGTAACAGATTTTCAGCTTTTAATCTATCGTAGAGAAAATAGCCATCTTTATCTCTTTTGATGTCGTAAGAGCAAAAAATAACATCAAAATGTCGAGTTTTGATTGCTTCTAGAACGTGCTGAAGTTTGTCGATGAAAGTAAGATCCATAAAACCAAGTTGCTCCAGGGGATACTTCAGGTACCCATGGGCCAACACTTGATCATCGATGACCAAAATTTTAGCTTTAGTGGAAAAATTCTTACTTAGCATCCTTTCCTTTGATTTACCGCGATTACAACACCATTAATTATATCGTCTTTTTGCTTTTTATCATGAAGATTTATTTTTTACCGAAACTCCTGGCTAAAATCACTTCTGACTTGCCACCCAACAGCAGTGCGGCTAACAACAACAAACCTGCAGCACTCAGCGAAGCCCAGAAGAAGTCGCCAAAAAAGTCGGCCAGGCGTCCTGATATTGCAGGGCCCAGTAGTTGCCCCAGGGCGAAGGCGGAAGTCATGGCGCTGACCGCAAAGGCGATTCGCTGTGGCGCGGCAAGGCGCGCGGCACTGATACCCAGCGCGGTGATGGCAGCGAAGGTGCCACCCAGCAGAACACATGAGAGCGCCAGCATAAAATAGGTAGTGCTGAAACCAGCCAGCACCAGACCCACACCCTCTACCAGATAAGCAATCTGCAAGGTGGTAAATACCCCCAGGTGGTTGGCCCACCACTGCCATAAATAAACCGACGGGACCAACGCCACCCCGACAATCAACCACCCCGACTTGGCGCCGGCGAGGCCGCCCGCAGCCTGCCCGGTAAGGTCTGCCCCTGCCAGCAATTGCGTGGACATGGCCACCACAAAGGTTGCCGCAACCACATAGCCGTAGCCGAAAAAGCCATACCCGGTGACAATACGCCACAGCGCCGGGTGCCGGCTGGGTTGTGTCGCCGGAGTATTTTCTGTTTGCTGTGGCTGACCCACATGCCAGGGACCATCGCCAAGCAGCAACCACGCCAGCAACATCAACAGCGCCGCACCGGTACCCAGACGACGCCAGTGGTCCGGCACCTCTCCGGGCAGATAAACCACTGCCATACACAGGATGATACCGATACCCACACCGGCAAAGTGGACGTTGCCCAGATGTTCAGTTTTCTCGCGCGCCAGCACGTAGATGAGTTGTGTGGTGACCAACACAAGACAGAAAGCACTGGCCACGCCGGACAGCATGCGCACCAGCAGCCACTGCTCGTATGAGGCCGCATGGGCTCCGAGATAAGTGGTCGCTACGCTGGCCATGAGGCTGAAGCCAACCCACAGGCGGGAATTTCTAATTCCTAGATTTGGCCCATTGTAACCGAAGGTCTAAAAATACATTTTGAACAAAAAATATCTATTGAGAAAAAAAAATCGCCATTTGAAGCTGACTCAGGAGTGGTAACCATTATTTTGATCAGTCTTAATAGTAAAAGCTTATTCCGGAAACGAATTTATGGCAAAAGCGATTTATAAATCCACTCATGGACTCAAATCGATTGAAAGTACAACTAACAATTTATATCTTTGATGAAGATGTACAAAGTACCATTAAAAGCTATAAACTTTTTGACAAGGAATTGTGGGCCAGAATATCTCGATTGATTTATGAATATTTTCCTTTTGGATTTAGCAGTTGATGTTCCATGTTCGACCCAAATAAAATAAAACACCAGAGAAATCAATGAAAGGTATTAAGAAAGGAAAAATATGTACAAAAGAAGTGAGACGAGGTGAAGTGTGAGAAGTTTAGAAACAATAGAGACAAAGATTTTACACAGGCATTAATAGATGAACATTTTAATGGAAACATATTTCGTTAAAACTGGAACCTGAAACTCCATCGACATTGAATACTGGTCGAAATGAAAAGAGCCCCTCTGGAATCATCAGGGTTAAAGTGCAGTCTCCCCTCCCTCTTCTCTTGAACAGAAATGAAAATCATTTCTTTGCAAAGGGAGTTCTATTCTTTTGTATTTTTTCCCCAGGAAAGATCGTATCGAACAAGTAGTCGTGGGAAAGGGCTTACTAGGACAGAAAGAGCATCAAGTTATCTTTTTAAATAATAACAGAGATGGCGTTTTCTGTCATTTTGTGAAACAAATCATCAATTTTTGTCCCTCAGAGGTTCAAATGGCCAAAAACGGGAATTTTTCTGTTATGTTCAATCAATTTACTATGGTTTAACCCCCCCCCCTCCCCCTAAAAAAAGACGCTTTGCTCCACATCTTGAAAAGAACAGATTTTTACAAAGTTTGGAGTGAATATTCTAGGGACTAAACTGAGGAGGGCATGTACATTACGGCATAATATTTTTTTAAAACCATTTTTAACTAATCTTTTTGTAATTGAATTAAAAATCATCGTAACCGAATTGTATCTTCTTGAAAATGACAAGTTTGATCGCGGAATTGACCAATTCAAGTAAACCTCAACTGCCCAATTTTGGATACAAATGATAAGATATATGAAGTGCTAGTCATGGGTGCAGAAGTATCTGCACCCAAGATACTGGGTGGAACTGGTAAAGGAGCAAACAATGGACCGTGGCGAACAAAATTTAAGAAATATGTTTTCACCGAATCTGTCTAGTTGAAAAAATTTCCCAGTTGAAACTAATTTTTGACAACTTCGAAAAAACAGGAAATACTTTACACGTGACGTCCAGTCGCAATAAAAAGTGCACCACTAAATTTGTCATCCCCCAAAACTTCAAATTTTACTATAGCCCGCTTTGAAACAACAAGAACAATCACGTTTTTGCTTGGGTAGCACTGACGTATCTTTTGCTGACTTAAAATCCTGGGACCGGGGACTCGAGTCCTGGTGTCGCTAGTTATTTGGTTTGGAACGGGGGTCAATGGTGTGACTGTAAGCTCAGCCAGAGTCTACCCAGCACTAAATGTGTACCTAGAGAAATCTGGGGGAAAACATGGGAAGCATTGGATGATTTACCCCCAACCACGCATTGCACTCCCGGCCGAAGGCATTGAATCAGGAGATCGGTACCTGCGTAACGCAGACCATTGGTCAAATTGAAATCAATTAAATCGAATTCTTTCATTTTAGTAATTCTTTAAACTGTACTGTTTTTGCAAACACTAATCAATACCTCTATTGCGAGTTTTCTCTGTAGTATTTCCCGTCCTTGTGATTACAAATTCTATCATAGGCAGCGCAATAGCGGCAAATTCCGTTTTGAGAATTTAATACGACCCCAAAAGGTAACTTATTATCTTGTCTGTAATTCAGAGTATTTTTTAAAGTTAAAGAGCTAGTTAAAAACTAACAAGACATAAGAATTAGCCGATAAACGAGGCTCTGAACAATTTGCTATGATGTTTTAGTGCCATATTGGCAACAAAGAAAAAACAAATAAATAAGAAATAGAGCTGCCCATGTATGCTAATGCTAACCAAGCAAAAATGTGATTTTTTATGTTGCTCAAGGTGAGGGCTGGAATTTTCCTATTTAGAGTTTTCAATAACGGTTATAACTATAGAGTCTCTTTTTATGCATTTGTGCTTTTTTGAGCGATTCCAGGCTCTTTCTAAAAAATCCTTCAATTTTCATTCCAAAATAACAATTTACTGTCAAGGCTAATGAAAATATTAATTAAAATCTCTGAATTAGCTGCAAATGGCAATTTTTTAACTCAAGAAAGTTGTTTTTAAACATGTTCTTCAACTTCTCAACTTTTGGTTACTATGGGCTGCTTTTAGCCCCTCGAAGGACCCAAAACAAAATTTACCCCAAAAGGTACTACTAAATTTGGAAAGAGCATAAAAAAGGCATCAAGTGATGTGTTCACGTTTTACTAAGTAAATTATATGAATACGTATAAATTTACGAAATGAAACATTTAAATACTAGTTTTGTTATGCCCCGAATCAGGTACATTTCCAAAATATAATAACAACTGATGTAGCAGTGATTTCGCAGCCCCCTCTCCCCCCAAAAAATAACAACAACAAATTCCAGTGTACTGAGACGCTGAACTTTCACTGAGACGCCTAAATTAATATTCCACGATGTAACACGTATATCAGTGCTCATTTTAATGGATTCATAAGTTTCTGTGCGGCAGGACATTTGCAGCAGTAACAAGGATGGTCAGCCTGGTTGCACAGCACACAAGCAAATAAAAATCAAACAAAAACAAATCAATAGAAAATAAAAAACAGCATCAAACATAATTAAACTACAGTTAGATCCTGTATTAAATACAGCAAATCACTTTAATTATTAAATATGTTTCAATCATTGCACTAGGAGTAGACCTAATTGGTAACCTGCTTTTTGTTATGTTTTGCAATAACCTAAGAAATAACTAGTAAACATTCTTCGCTTTTCTATTTTTGAACTATTAGTGTGTTTCAAAAGTGCCAAGTGGCATTTGTGACAAGTTAAAAGTGGCAAGTTATAAGTGCCAAGTGGCATATTATAAAATTTTTACAAATGTTACCGGAAAAACAACGTAACATTTTACAAAACGGAAAAACAACTAACTGATTTTAGATTGGTCTGATTTCATGAAGATTTTCCAGAATGAGGTAATGTATAAGATATAAGGGAGGGCTACTGCGCTGGAAAGACTAGCTTGCAGATGAAGGCTGAAAATAAATTTATATGTTATAATAGAAACTCAAGATGCTGAAATTTGACGGTTAAGATAGTCAATGAGAAGCAGCCTCGTGTGCTGTAAGGAGGACCCAATGGGGTGGCCCAAATACACTAAATGATTTGTTGTATCATTAGTGTTTTCTAATGGTGTATTTGTATCATTAATGATACACTGCTTGATTTTCGAGTTTCACTAGGGGGATGGGTGAGCATTTCCACTTGAACAGAACAATTTTGGACTTCTTCCGGAAACTGAAGCCAATTCCTGAGGTATTCATCTTGGAGGATGCCGGAAATTTCACTTATCCGCTGCAGCATACAAATGAGATTCAAGATGTCATTTGCGTAAAACGATAAGTAGAGACTGATAGATTCCAATGACAAAGGACTATTTTGCGCCAGAATCACAACTTTTGTTTATTATCTGCTTAGAGTTCTTAAGAAAGCTCTTGGCATTATGCATTATCCACACAAACTGGTAACTTACAACTATAATTACTCACAGCTTGTTTTTGCATCTTTAAATTTTTCGTTTTATTTTTGGATGTTTGGATGTTTCGTTTTACTTTGGCCAAACTGAATTTCTAGATACTAGCAATCATTTTCAAGCAATCAGATCGTCACAAATACTTTTTTCTTCCAGTAATGGATGAAAAATTAGACCAGTACTATTTTTTGTGTTTTCCTTTTTCTTTCCTTTTTATCTGTTCAATCTATGGTATTCTTCCTTATCTCCTAGACGCCCGATTCATCTTACTTCTTTTCCTGTTCTCCAGTTGAAAGCCCACCATTAGCCATACTTAACAGTTCTGCCAATAATTATCTTAATGATAATTATTCATTATTCAACTTAACTCAATAATTCAACTTAAGGTTAAGTTATGGTGGCAAAACATTGCCAGCGTATTGAGAAACATCTCAGTTTAAATCTGCTGATAATACTAGACACAGGCTTTCCTCTCCCAAAACCTAGCATCTAAACTAAAATTCAATTTTAAGTTAAGTATTTTACGTTTAAGTTTTTGGTTTTAAGTTTTTTAAGTTTAACACATAACAAACACAAATCACTGGCTGAAAAATTAGACAGCACTATTTTTTAATACGCGAATCGAAAGCCCACTATTAGCCATACTCAAGAGCTCAGGCAATAATTATCTCATGGAATTCATAAAAAGTAACAAGTGTCAAAAATATAATGAAAAGAGAAATCACCAATGCAAGTGCACAAACACATAAAAAAAAGACAGAAGGAGAAAAGGAAGATTGTTTTCCTACATTAGTGATTAATATAGATCAGCACTTGAATGAGGCCTTAAACTTACTCATCCATACAATCACATAGGTCAAACAGCATAGCCATAAACAATCAACGATAAAGAATAACCCATGGACAGGCAGTCGTGTTGTCAGTAAGTTAGAAAGAGAGAGACAAAACACCTACAAACACACAGAGTCAGATAAACAAACAGACAAAGACAGACACAGAAACATGCAAACACCCACTCAGACACACAGGCACAGTGAGAGAGAAGAGCAAACAGCCCCTCAAAAACACAAAGGCATTGTGAGAGAGAGACAGAGAGACAAACTCGCCTAAAAACACACAGAGTCAGAAGCACAAAAAAGAAAAGACAGACACGGAAACGACAAACATCGGCTCAGACACACAGGCATACTGAGAGACAGAGAGAGACAGAAACACCTACAAACACACAGTGTCAAACACAGAAAGACCGACACGGAAACTAAGAACAGCACAAAGACAGACACGAAAAATGAAAACACCCGCTCTAACACACAGACATAGCGAGAGAGACATACCAATAGCCGTTCAGACGTGTTTTTGTGTCTGACTCTGTATTTTGTATGTATTTTATGTCTCTCTCTCTTCCTCTCACCTTGCATATTTGTCTAACCAGCTGGTTGTCCGTCTCTCTCACTGTAACTATGTGTCTCAGCGGGTTTTTGTATGTTTCCGTGTCTATCTTAGTGTGTTTGTTTATCTCACTCTGTGTGTTTGTATGTGTTTTGTCTTTTTCTCACTATGCTTGTGTGTCTGAGCGTCTGTTGGCTTGTCTCTCTCAATAAGCTGTCTGTCTGAGTGGGTGTTTCCGTGTTTGTCTTTGTATGTTTGAGTATCTGACTCTGTGTGCTTGGCTTGTAGGTGTTTTTGTCTGTCTTTATCTCACAATGTCTTTCAGTCTGAAAGGCTATTTGCTTGTTTCTCTCACTAACCACTGTGTCTGAGTGGGTGTTTGCATGTTTCCATGTCTGTCTTTGTGTGTTTTTGTGTCTGACTCTGTGTGTTTGTGTGTGTTTTATCTCTCTCTCTCTCTCTCTCTCTCTCTCTCTCTCTCTCTCTCGCCTCTTTTTCATTATTTATACGTTGTAAGGTAGATTACAGCATCTCAACCGCTATCGCCGTAGCTTCACCACCACCGATACACAGGGATGCAACACCTTTACTTTTGCCAGTGCGTTTAAGTGCATGTAATAGCGTTACTAAGATGCGTGCACCTGAAGCGCCAATAGGATGACCTAGTGCACATGCACCGCCATTCACATTGACTTTTGCTTCATCGAGTTCCAACTGTTTCACGGCTAACATGGTTACCATTGCAAATGCTTCGTTGATTTCAAACAAGTCCACATCCTGTAAAGACCAACCAGCCTTGTCCATCAATTTCTGCATTGCGCCAACCGGTGCAACTGTGAAGTTCTCTGGCTCAATTGAATTGGTTGCGTGAGCGGCAATTCTAGCAATTGGCGTAAGACCCATTTCATTTGCCTTGGACTCAGACATGACTAGTAGAGCTGCCGCACCATCAGAAATTGAGCTTGAATTTGCAGCGGTTACCGTACCGTCTTTCTTAAACGCTGGACGCAAGTTAGGAATTTTTTCCGGCATTGCTTTGCCAGGAGATTCATCGGTGGTCACTTCAATGTCACCTTTGCGACCTTTGATAGTAACAGTGCTTATCTCGCCATTGAAATGGCCGTTGGCGATAGCGTCATTGGCTTTTTGTAAAGAACTTAAAGCAAAGTTGTCCATATCTTCACGGGTGATACCTTCGTCATCCGCAGTCGCTTGGGCAAAACAGCCCATCGCTTGTCCGTCATAAGCATTTTCCAAACCATCTAGCATTATATGATCTTGTTCTTGCCCATGACCCATGCGATATCCGCCACGTGCCTTAGGTAATAAATAAGGAGCATTACTCATGCTTTCCATGCCGCCAGCGATCACCGCTTCAGCACTACCCGCTTTGATTAAATCGTGTGCCATCATGACCGCTTTCATACCGGAGCCACAACGTGTTTTTCGACGGCGATCATCCCAACGAGTTCTTTCGCGACACCGTCATTATCCGCACAGCGGACCACGGCGAAATGGGCATGGCCCATGGGGGCCTAAGGCAAAAGGCATTCAATGTCTACGAAGAAACCCTCCGCGTTCCGATGATTTGGTCCAATCCGGATTGGTTCGGCGAGCCGAAGGTCAGCGACTCGCTCATGTCCCTGATCGATGTGATGCCGACGCTCGCCGGATCCGTCCTGTCGACTTCGACGCCTGCCCGCTATCTCAAATGGATGAAGGGAACGAACATGTCCGCGACCTTCAACGATCCGAAGAGCGCTCCGCAAGAAGAGATCCTATTCACCTACGACGACATTCGGGCGTCGTCCTCCGATCAACTTAGGGTCGTCTATGCGCCGGATCGGATTCGGTGTTTACGGACCGCGCGCTGGAAGTACGCAGAGTATTTCTCTGCCGACTCCAGCTATGAGCCGCAATACGAATTCTACGATATGGACTGGGACGCCCACGGAAAGGGGTTGGAGTTTCAGAACCTTTATTACGATCGCGAGGGATATCCGCACTGGGACCAAGCGGGCAAGGAACTCAAGCGGCTCCAAGAGAGATTGCCTCGAGCGATGGCTGAGAAACTGACGGCCGCTCCTGAAAATCCCGCTGATCCGTTTGGCGGCTAACGACCGTCGCTCTGAATCGCGCACCCTTGGTGTGGGGCGCGAATTATTATCCACAGCATGGGCTCTGAGCTCGGGTCTCAACATTCAACAATCAGCAGTATTCAAATGTCTTAAGTCTAGACCCACCCCGCATCGAGTTAAAACAAAACAACGCTAGCACTGCACCCGCGCCCAAAAGCATCAAAACTAATTATTTAAGGGCTGATAACCATCTGGGGCTTTTGTAAAGCGGGAGCTTTCCCGCGAAGCGAAAATAGCCGCAACTCCATGAGATGTGCCAAGATGCGCCACCAAAGTGATATACAGCATGCGGGAGCTTTCCTACCCTGCAAGACTAGCAAAAATGAAACTCTAAACATTTGTATACAGGAGAAATAGAGATGATACCATTCTAGCCTTTAAGCTAATAAATAACACCCTCCCAGCATTATTTCCTATTGTTGATTCCAATTTAAGAACTAGAGGTTATTGGTTGAAACTTTGTCAAGCAGTGTAACCTATTCAGAGGCCGCACTCAACTCTTTTCTCAAGAATTGTCAACAGTTGGAGTAAACTCTCTGAGAACCCAGCTATTCCTGAATCTGTTGACATTTTTAAACAAAAGCTGAATGACGAGTAACCCTTGAGTGAGAGTAAACACTACTGGGAAGCTGATCATCCAACTGCATCTGGTCACAAAGCAGCAATGAAAACAACTTCAAGCATCAACTCTAGAGCTTCACAAGAAAAAATCCTTAGATTACTCCAAGCTGCAATTTAAGGTAATAATCAAGAAACATTTCGTTCACAAAATTTAATGTGGATTACAAAAGTAGTCCGTAAGGGTGATTAATGTGGTATATTGCTTCTTATGAAAACTAAAACCCAATTTTCTTAAATGATCAAATATTTTAATGATAAAATAAAGCATTTTTAACCATGTGCATTTCTTAACTAATTAATTTATTCATTTCAGGACAGTACAAAGTCTTCCAAAAACGTATCAACAAGCATGTACACACCATTAAGTGTTGTTGCTGCTGCAGTAGTTGCATATTTTGCATACCATGGATATTTAGAAACTAGAATCAATACTCCTTTTAGTGACCAAAAAGTAAGCATTTTTCTTAATTTATACAAGAGAGTGGTATTGACAAAGAGACAGAGAGAGAAAATTGGGGGGAGTGGGGAGGAAGAGAGGCTCTGAACAAACTTTGCAATAAATCATGAATGAGAATACCCGAAATAATTTTTACGATGTTTCAAAGAAATGACTTAGACTTCTGTTTTTTCCGAAATGATCAAATGTTTTTTATAAGGTTTAAAGAAATGACCGAAATCCTAGATATTTGTTTTTCCGGAATGACCAAAATAGTTTTTTAAGGTTTCAAAGAAATGACCGAAATCCTAGACTTTCCGAAATGACCAAAATAATTTTTACAAGGTTTCAAAGATATGACCAAAATCTTAGACTTCTTTTTTTTCGAAACGACCGAAATAATTTTACAAGATGTCAAACAAATGATCGAAATCCTAGGCTTTTGTTTTTCTTTTGCCTGAGAAGGATGGGTGTTTTGCTATCCTTTTTTTGTCGTCTAGATATGCCGCTGAAGCTATCGCGTGGTGATATGCAAGACCCAATTCAATGGAGGCTGTTGTATAGGAAAAGAATCCCAAGAAAAGAATGGACTGTGCCTTGCTATGTAAGGGGACCAAGAAACTAAAATCAGAAGGAGATATCATGAATCGGCATTCATGCATACCAGAACTGACAATTATGTGAGCTAGCGAACAAAACTGCCCTAGGGTGCAGGAAGTAGTCACTCTTTGAATAGCAACTGAAAAGTATATTTAACCCTTAGTCATATCTGTAAAGTGACCAGTTATATTCTCTCTGATGAAGAGAGAACAGAAGTTAAAAATGTATTTGTCTCAATATCCATTCAATTTGTATGAAAAATCAGTTGTTTCATAATTTTCAAATAACAGCAAAAGGATTCTTTTACATTCCGAGTCTCATTGCATTTTCTGCTTGTCATAAAGGCTAATATAACTTCTAATTTCCGTTTTAATGAGTCTTCTCTCGAATTTCTTGGACAATTGATTCGAAAAACGGGGAAAAATTGAACAAGAATCTATATCCATCTCGGAAAAAAAACACAAAATTTTGCTTTTTTGATGATAAAGCCTCGGTGTTCGTTTCGGTCGCCAGCCCGGCGATGAAGACTTTCATGCGTCGTTCCTTTCCTCGATCGGCGCGATGTTCGCGAGCCGTGTTCCGACCCCGGCCAGCAGGTGCAGTGCGATCAGTCCGAAGGCGATCGGAATCGCCAGTCCGAAGGCGATCATCGGAACATCCATGGTCTCGGCCGAGCGGCCAGTAAGTCGCGCCAGGTAGCCGCGCGCAACATTGAAGCCGGGGCCGAAGACGGAAAAATAGATCACCGGCGTGATGAACAGCACCACGCCGATGCCGCGGATGGCGGCAAGCAGCGCGCCGCGCGGTCCGCCGACCGACACCATCGCCGGAAACAGCGCCGGATCGGCACGTTCGCGAAACGCGCAGGACGCGCCGAGCAGTCCGGCCCAGACCATCGCATAGCGCGCCAGTTCCTCCGTCCAGACCGGCGGGGCGGCGAGCAGGTAACGCGCAATCACCTGCCAGCCCGCTGCCGCCACCATCACGGCGACGGCGAGGATGGCGCCCCACAGCGCCACCCGGTGCATCGCCGCTGAGAGCCGGTCAAGGGCGGTTGCCGCCGCGTTCACGACCCTAGCGGCCGACCGCGGCGTTCCAGGCAGCCACCTGCTCGGCGCTGACCGGACCCGAGGTGTAGACGGCCTTGGATTTCTCCTGGAATTCCGCGCGCGCTTCGGGCGAAAGTTTCGTGACCGTCACGCCGGCATCCTCCAGCTTCTTGAATATTCCGGCGCGCTTCTGCAACCAGGCGCGGTTGGCCTTGTTGGCGGCATCGATCGCGCTATCCACGACCTTGCGCTTGTCCTCGGCGAGGCCCTGGTACCAGTCCTCCGAGGCGATGGCGATGCGCCCCGAAGGCACGATACCGGCGTCGGTGAAGTGCTTGATGAAACCGGTGTGGCCGAACAGCAGCGGCACGAACGGCGGATTGAGATATCCGTGGGGTGTTTCTTTCCTTGTTCAAAAATGGGGCAAATTGTCTCATGCTCGCAGCTTTGGATGGGTAAAATTAAACTCAATGAATCTTACATATTTTGAATCAGCATAAAAATTCAATTATTTTGATGTATCTATTTTTTCTTATCAAAGTTTGATTTTTAGAGCTTCAGTTACTATTAGGCCGATACGCTCCTTACTTACAGTTCTTTATCACGAACTGTTTGATAATCTGCTGATGTGGTTGTCAGCCGATACAGCTTCTAACAACGCCAGATCGTTTCAACCAAAGCTTATCAGAACATTATGTCAAAGCTAATTATTTATAACAATATAAGTGAGATAGGTGTATACGGGCTCTGTCATGAGAGGGGGATGTGCCTGGTGACTTCACCAAAGAAACATGGGGTGGAATACACAAAAAAAGCTTTTATAGACCCTAATCTTTAAATTTATTTCTGGACCAGTCTTAGACTTTTTCGAGGTGGTCTTAAAGTAGGGGGGGAGGCTTCCTGCTGTTTCAGGTATGATCAGTAGTTTATCAGCAGCAAATTATCCAGTTCTTA